>JAJJMC010008556.1:1758467-1847938 GCA_023531435.1 Papaver californicum | reverse complement strand
CATTCATAACCACACACAAACCTATTTTTTCATGGGAATTACATAGGTGCACCAATATGTACACACCTACAAAGCATGCATTAAATCGATCATCCATACCCAAACGCAGACCTATTTTTCATGGAAAATACACTGGAGCACCATTATGTACACACATGTAACACATGCATTAAATCGATCATTCATACCCACACACAGACCTATTTTTCATGGAAAATACACTGATGCACCAATATGTACACCCCTACAAAACATGTATGAAATTGATCATTCATACTCACACGCAGACTTACTTTTCCATGAAAATTACACTGGTGCACCAATATGTACACCCCTGCAACACATGTATAAAACCGATCATTCATAACAATACACAAACCTATTTTTTCATGGGAATTACACTGGTGCACCAATATGTACACCCCTACAAAACATGTCTAAAACCGATCATTTATAACCACACACAAACCTACTTTTTCATGGAAAATACACTGCTGCACAATGTGTACACCCTTGCAAAAAATGCATAAATCCGATTATTCATAACCACACATAAATCTACTTTTTCATGGGAATTACACTGGTGCATCAAAATGTACACCACTGCAAAACATGCAAACAATCATTCATAACCACACACAAACCTATTTTTTCATGGGAATTACATAGGCGCACCAATATGTACACACCTACAAAGCATGCATTAAATCGATCATCCATACCCAAACGCAGACCTATTTTTCATGGAAAATACACTGGAGCACCATTATGTACACACATGCAAAACATGCATTAAATCGATCATTCATACCCACACACAAACCTATTTTTCATGGAAAATACACTGATGCACTAATATGTACACCCCTAAAAAACATGCATGAAATCGACCATCCATACACACATCCATACCTATTATTCATAGAAAATACATTGGTGCACCAATATGTACACCTCTACAAAACATGTATGAAGTCGACCATTCATACACACACACATACTTATTTTTCATGGAAAATATATTGGTGCACTAGTATGTACACAACTACAAAACATGCATGAAATCGATCATCCATGCCCACACACTGACCTACATTTTACGGAAAATACACTGGTGCACCATTATGTACACGCCTACAAAACATGCATGAATCGACCATTTATACCTGCAACATACATGGAAAATACACTGGTGCACCCGTATGTGCACACCTACTAAACACAGAACAAATAAACCATTCATATCCACACATAGACCTACTTTTCATAGAAAATACACTGGTGCACCGATATATACACACCTACTTTTCATGGGAAAATTTACATATTACAAAGACATATATACAAAAACAAAAATAAGACATAAAATAAGAGAAAAAAACAACAATACCGTGTACAATAAAGTAAATATACTAAATAATAAAAATTATTAGCTCCTTTCTCAATTCTTCACCATGAACAATTTCAATGTATTTTTAAATTTCAATGTATTTTTAAAGTAAATATAATGTACAATAAAGTGCACATGTTATATAAATAAATATTAACATTATATCTATCATTTCATCACCATTAACAAAAAAAAAACAGTGTACACTAAAATACACATTATATCAAATAAAGATTATAATTTTCTCTCACAATTCATCACCATGAATAACACAGTGTCCAATAAATTGACCTGAAAAACACAAAAAAGGAAGATAAAAATTAGTTTTCAATCATGTATAAGGACACACAAAAAAAAGAAACAAAGAAAATTAAAAAAATCAACCCAAATAAAATTATAACTATGAGAAAAGAAGAAAAAGAGAGAAAAAATCCATGAAAATCACGATAAATCAAAGATTCGACTAACCTTTTAATTGAAGATGAAGAAGAAATTTTTGGTTTATTTTTTCTCTCCATAGAAGATGATGAAAAAAAATGTATACAATAACAGTCAAAACTCATATCTACCTTCTCAACTCAAAGATGAAGATGAAGAAACTATGAAATTAAAACCTGGAAGAAGAAGATGATGATGAAGAAATTTTGGATCCTTTTTTCTCTCCACAAGAAAATGAAGAAGAAGAAAAAAAAAATCCTAGATCCAGTCTCTCTCTACAATAATAGTACTCTCTCTGTTTCAGGAAAAGAGTTACTATCACTTTTTCATTTTAGCCTATTTTTAGGCTAAAATGAAAAAGTGATAGTAACTCTTTTCCTGAAACAGAGGGAGTATTTATTTTCTATTTTTTCTTCAAAAAGTAAATGATACATATATTTTACTAAACAAATTAATATATAAGGAATAATAAAAAAAGATAATTATGGAAATAATAAAATATAGATTTCTTTGGATCGGACTAACCCGTAAAAAAGAATCAAAACATGCAAATTTTTATAAAAATGGACTAAAATATAACAGGCTTTGGGGGACAAGACTAAAGAGTCTATAGTCCAACAAAAATAAAATTAAACGTTAATTTCTATTTATTTTTTTCTAGATGTGGCAATAACTCAGTTTTGTTGTAGTGGCTCGTTGAGTTCAGCAACTTAACTGTTTATTACTAGATGAATAATAGTCCCACATAGGCCAGACAGGAAAGAACAGAAAGAAAACAAGCCTACAAGAAAAGCTTGAAATACTACTTGAAATCATACTTACTTGGACGGGGTCTATGAGTGATCATGAAGGATCATGGCCTAGGTTAGTGACTTTCATTGCACTCTGTAAGGGCGCTCGCCTAAGATCTCCCCACTGAGAGTCTACGTAATAATTTGTTTCTGAGAGTCTACGTCATAATTTCTTTCTGAGGGGTACACGGCCCTGTCAATCTTTTAAGAACGAAATTTATCAACTGAGTTCCAGTGTTTTCTCATTCAGGTAGTTTTATATCTTTTTCCACTATTAGAGAGCAAAGCTGCAAACAAAAAGTATTCTTAGCTTGATCTTAAAGGGAGAAACTATAGTAGTGATTTATTGACTGATTTCCCCTTGTGTATCTGAGGTGACACCTCAGGAGCAAACTTGAGTAGATTTTTTTTTTGGTGTTCGGGAGAAGGGAAAACACCTTGCACAAGGTGAGCGGTGCACTGTGTTTGGATTCCTCTGTCAATAAATTAGGTGAAGCATAGATTTAATCTAGTTTGTCATGATGGTTCTTCCTTGACAAACAGGAGCTTGAGGCATTTAGCCATACATTGCAAAGTTATGATCATGTTCCTCCAATCTGTTTCTTATAAATGAAAATAAACATCAACGTATGCACTATCACTCACTTGATTCATAGATGGTTAATCATGAATAAGGGTGGAGATCAGACTCTTGAGCTGGGTGCTACTCTACTATGGAGCATCCAGGAGACTAGAAACTCGATTATGTTTGACACTACTGTTAAAGGAGCCTCTATAACCGCATAAAGTTCTAACCAATTGCTAATGATGAAATTGAACTCTGAGCTCAACAATATGTGCAACCGTTTAGTTCTCAAGCAAGATTTATTCCTCAAGGCTACCACTAGAACAGCTTCCGACAATCCCATGAAGAATCCGCAACACAGTCCTGAAGATGAAGGATCTCACCCTCTTTTTAGAAGAGGTCGTGTTCATGTATTTTCTGTAAAACTAAATGCATGTCCTAATCACAAAATATTAACATACAGTAATTAAATCAGAAGCAAAAGAAGATTGATTTTAAATACCTCCAGCATTGCTATTTGAAAGCTTAATCATTCAAGCTTGCCCTAGTTTCTGAATTGATGTGAACTTTGGTTCCAAACCCTCCTTCTCAATTTTAGATGGTGTATTCCTGATGAGAATGGTTTTGGTGACCTTCTGTCCAATTTTTCTATCTTTCTGTATACTATCCCTAGCCATCATAGAGTAGTTACCCGATAGATATATAGTGTGTGGTTTATCTAAAGGTTGGAGAGAGTAATGGGGATAATGGATCACATATCCTTTTTCCCTTTATTTTAGCCCATATGAAAAAAGGCCTAACATTCTCCCACTTGATCCATTTCACGAAAGACTCCATATACGGATCATGGCGATTAACCCTTTTTAAGAGCAAGAATTAATCTCCCATGTATCACAACATACTTAGTCTTTCACCACTCATACTTAATTTAATGAGTAAACCATATATTTACTCTAGGTCAAACTATAATGATATTTCTCAACAAAATAACTAAAGTAAGTACGTACATAATTCCAAATGAGAAATAATCCAACTAAATGAAAGCTTCAGAAAACATAAAGAACATAAATAATGTATTACATAATAGGACCAAGTCCCATCCTTACTATGATCCTTGAATCCTTTAATATGCATGCCTTTAGTCAAGGGATCAGCTATCATCAATTCCGTGCTAATGTGTTCAATTGTCACTTTCTTTTCCTGCACACGTTCTTTTACGGCTAGATACTTTATGTCGATGTGTTTACTTCGACTTCCACTCTTATTATTCTTAGCCATAAAGACAACGGCTGAATTGTCACAATACATTCTTATTGGTCGTCTAATAGAGTCAACAACTCTTAGCTCAGAAATGAAGCCTTTCAGCCATACACCATGTGAGGTAGCCTCAAAACAAGAAACGAACTCAGCCTCCATTGTAGAAGTGGCCGTCAAGGTCTGCTTGGCACTCCTCCAGGATATTGACCCATCAACTAGCATGAACACGTATCCTGATGTGGATTTACGCGAATCATTGCAGCCTCCAAAATCAGAATCGGAGTAGCCTACCACTTCAAGACTATTTGTCCGTCTATACATAAGCATGTAATCCTTAGTACCTTTAAGGTACCTCAACACTTTGTTCGCAGCCTTCCAGTGATAGATTCCTGGGTTACTCTGATATCTTCCTAATACTCCAAAAACATATGAAATGTCGGGTCTGGTACAGACCTGAGCATACATAATGCTACCAACAGCTGAAGCATATGGAACATTTTTCATTTGTTCCCTTTCAATGTCATTCCTGGGGCATTGGTCCAAACTGAACCGATCACCTTTTACAATGGGTGTTATACTAATCTTTCATACCAAATCTTTCTAAGACTTTGTTGATATAGGATTCTTGAGACAAACCTAAAATGCCTCGAGATCTATCTCTATGGATCTTTATGCCAATGACATAAGACGCCTCACCCATATCTTTCATATCAAAGTTACTTGAAAGAAATTGTTTCACCTCATATAGTAATCATTTATCATTGGTTGCGAGCAAAATATCATCCACACATAACACAAGGAAACACATCTTGCTCCCACTGACCTTAAGGTATATACATTAACCCATAGCATTTTCTTCGAATCCAAATGAAGTAATGACTTTATGGAATTTCATATACCATTGTCGAGAAGCTTTTTTCAACCCGTATATGGATTTATTAAGCTTATAAACCAAATGCTCTCGATCTTTAGAGACGAATCCTTCAGGTTGTTTCATGTAAACCTCTTCCTCTAATCACCATTGAGAAAAGTCGTTTTCACATCCATTTGATGTAGCTCTAAATCAAAATGAGCTACTAATGCCATCACCACTCGGAAAGAATCTTTCTTTGATACAGGAGAAAAAGTCTATGTGTAATCGATTCCTTCCCTTTGAGTGAACCCTTTGGCAACGAGTCTATCCTTATGTCTCTCGATGTTTCCATGTGAGTATTTCTTTGTTTTAAAGACCCACTTGCATCCAATGGCTGCTTCTACACCATCGGGCAACTCGGCGAGATCCCAAACTCCGTTGGATGCCATAGAGTCCATCTCATCATTCATGCCATTCATCTATAAAAATGAATCTCTAGAATTTATGGCTTGTGAAAATGACATAGGATCATTATCGGCTCCAATGTTACAATCCGAATCTTGCAGATACACTAAATAGTCACTAGAAATAGTTGATTTTCTTGCTGTATTAGATCTTCTTAATGGAACTTGTTCATCCTCACGTTGTTCCTCATTACCATCATGATCTATTAGATAGTTGTCAACTTGTGGAAACTCAATGGTTGGTTGTCTAACACGCAATTTAGCTTGAGGTGCGTGAATAACAATCAACTTGTCACTTGAAACAGTAGGTGGAAGTTGATCAATGTCCTTTTCAGGAACAATATCCTGAAATTGATCACTCCCACTAATCAAGTCATTCTCAAGAAATTTAGCATTTCTTGATTCCACAATTCTAGTGCTATGAGAAGGAAGATAAAATCTATAACCCTTAGACCTTTCAGCATATCCAATGAAATGCCCACTAATAGTCCTTGGGTCTAGCTTCTTCTCTTGTGGGTTGTACACTCTCACTTCAGACGGGCATCCCCAAATGCGTACATGTTGCAAACTCGGTTTCCATCCTTTGAATAACTCAAAAGGCGTCTTTGAGACGGCCTTGGAAGGAACCCGGTTTAATATGTACGCTGCCGTCTTAAGAGCTTCTACCCATAAAAATGATGGAAGTTTAACATTACTTCTCATACTTCTCACTATGTCCATTAAAGTTCGATTTCTTCTTTCTGCTACACCATTCTGGTTCGGAGAACCAGGCATAGTGTATTGGGCAACAATCCCATACTCTTGAAGAAATCTTGCAAATGGACTTGGTGCTTTTCCGTTCTCGGTGTATCTACCATAGTACTCTCCATCTCTATCTGATCTCACAATCTTAATGTGCTTACCACATTGTTTCTCCACTTCAACCTTAAACAATTAAAAGGCATCCAAAGCTTCATCTTTGGAACGAAGTAAGTAAAGATACATATATCGTGAATAATCATCTATGAAGGTGATAAAGTATTTCAGATCATTAGCATTCATGTCTGGACAACAAATGTCCGTGTGTACGATCTCTAATAGGTTCGAACTTCTCTTGGCACCAATTTTGTGTTTGTTAGTTTGCTTTCCCTTAATGCAACCAACACAAGTATCAAAATCATTAAAGTCTAAAGTACCAAGTACCCCATCCTTTACCAATCTCTTAACTCTCTCAATGGAGATATGTCCCAATCTCCGGTGCCACAAAATTGAGGAATCCTCATTCATAATAAATCTTTTTAACCCATTATTAACATGCATAGAACTATGAGTGATATCATTTTGCAAATAAAGATGATATAAACCATCAGACAAAATACCATAACCAATAACTTCAGAATTTCTGAGAATACTAAAGCCAGAATTCGAAAAGTTAAAGGAAATTCCTAAAGGTACAAGTCTTAAAACTGAAATCAAGTTTCTAGTGAAACCTGGTACATAAAATGTCTTTTCTAAATGCAAAGTAAAACCACTACTTAAAATTAAACTGCATGTCCCAACAGCTTCCACATGTGAACTCATCTGACTACCTGAATAAATGTAGTGTTCACTCCCCATTGGTTTCCTTGGGTTTCTCATACCATCCAAGGTATTCGAAACATGGATTGTAGTTCCAGAGTCAATCCACCATGTATTATGATTAATATTAACCATATAGATTCATAAACAAACGCTAGAAAATTATCACCCTTTAATTCAGGAATGTCATAATTGACATCAGAAATATTTCTAGTTAAAATTGCTGCAAAGAAAAATATATACATGCTTATAAATAAAAATTTGAGACTTAAACTTAATCATGATTTACCAATGCAAGTCATGCATAAAAAATATGAATCTAATGACATAAAACTTGCATGTGGGCTAAAGTCCTACTCAAATTAGATTCATAACTACACGAAACTATTAAACCATATTCATTCCTTAATTCATGTGGGTAGATTAAGGAACATAATTTAATATTTCACCCCAATTAATCATACAAATATAATAAAATTTCCTGTGGGCATATTTCATCATATTATGTATGATTAATTACAATTTTATGTCTAGTTTCCACATGTGATTTCTTAAGAAAATTTTAAATAACTAGAGATGATGTTGGCTACTCTCTAATTACTAAAATTATTAAATCACTTAACATATTTCTTTATGTGCTACCAATATTACGTAGTAAGCCGAAGCTAAATATTCAAGCATTTTACCGTAAATCACTACATAATGAATATTAAATCACTCAAATTATACCGTATAGATTTACTACGTTCAACCAGTAGTTTATAATACGGCCCATCCACAGAAGAAGGCCGATTGACACTTCAACCACTTTATTATCCTTGAGTCCATTTTACAATAAAGTGTAGCTTCTTAAGACATTTTCTAAAGGTATATATTTGAATTGGCGTTGCACGCAAATAGCATGGCCACTCACAAAACAGAATTGCTGATCACACTTTAGTACTACTTATTTTACCCCAAAATAATTACAGCATTCAATATATATGCACAAGTAGAACCAAAAATAATAAAGTCAATCAACTTTCATAAACTCATACAGCAATACCTAGAAATTAAGTTAATAGTTCTACGTACTAATTAACAAACCCATCTTTGTTAAGTTCTTAATTACTAAGCAATCAAAGATAATCAGATGATGATGGTAAATGCACACTACCGCCAGCAGCCACACACTAGCCAAGACCACCCAAAGGTCTGGACCAATCGAACATCAGCATATAGAAACCCTAGCACCTTAAGGGATTCGAATATTTAATCATCTGTTTGATAGTGCCTAGTTACACCTCCAGTTGCATAGGGTAAATGAAACCAAAACACAATGCAAAGAACAGAACTCTCTGTATATTATTAACACAAACAAATAATGGTTCCTTATGTAACAAGATTTTGTTTTTCAAAATTTTGATGTGTCAACTCCTGTGTCCCATCATCAATTTCTTACCCTAGTCTTTAAGATCAAAACAGACACAATAGAGTTGGGTAGCTAATGTTCTACGTCTCTTTATGGAAGTTTACATAGATTATACCACAAATGTTTGATAATCTAGAACGAAAAGGAGAACTGATTTCGTTGTATTGCGGCTATCACACTACATTAGCTGGTTAAGAAACAAACTAATTTCATAGCAAGCAAGGCAGAGGTTAAACCTGGCTCTGATACCAAATGTAAAACTAAATGCATGTTCTAATCAAAAAATATGAACATACGGTAATTAAAGCGGAAGTAAAAAAAGATTGATTTTAAAGACCTCCAGCCATTGCTATTTGAAAGCTTAATCCTTCAAGCTTGCCCTAGTTTCTTAATTGACGTGAACTTTGGTTCCAAACCCTCCTTCTCAATTTTAGATGGTGTATTCCTGATGAGAATGGTTTTGGTGACCTTCTGTCCAATTTTTCTATCTTTTTATATACTAACCCTCGCCATCATAGAGTAGTTACCCGATAGATATATAGTGGGTGGTTTATCTAAAGGTGGAAGAGAGTAGTGGGGCTAATGGATCACATATCCTTTTTCCCTTTAATTTAGCCCATATGGAAAAAGGCCTAACATTTTCATCGCGGAGCTAATCAAGGTGCTCACAATCTCGCCAGGTTTGCGCTAACAAACCAAACTACCAACTGGTCAGTCATTTCTATGGGGCATAAATCACTATAAGAGCCAAGAATGAGCCCTACAAATAGTTCAATATAAATGAACATCTATTACAATATTGTCGGAGATTACCTGGAGTTTCTGGGCAACAAAAGAGGATCCAAAACAATTTATTAAATCACCAACGATTGAATATAAATTCAAGGTCAATGAATCAGTAACTCTTTCCCTAGCTAGTGTCCTTATGTACCGAATGTCGTATCACCAAATTTTTATAGTATTCTTTAGTTCCTAATCAGTATGTTCTTTTGTAGCCTCAGTGGTAAATAACACTACTGCTTGCTCTAAGTACTTTGCCCGCTGTGCAATTGTTGTCCACCGAGAATTGTATCGGTAGGATGATCGAAACTTTCCCATATGACTCCACAACTATAACTATATAGAACAGAATTTCCATTATCATACATTTTCGCATCCTTTCTGGGTTTTAGTATTTTGGCTTTTATCCACATCGATTAAGTTTAAAGATAATGTAACCTATAAAAGAGGAATTGTGAAACCTGAATAAGCATACCTTTCTCGGCATTTGCTAAGATCAAGTGTAGTATCTGTTCTTATCAATTTAATATTGGGTCACATGATATTAACTTTATTTTTTTCATGGGGGAGTTCCCATCACAGTAGCTTGCTGCTGGGGTTCTCATATGTAGCTTCTGTAGAGGCCTGGCACACCCCTTGTGTACAAGAGGTTGTTTTAGACTTGGGCACCATATCTCAAACTTAGGAATTAACACTTAAAATGTATGAAATCTGAACATTTTTGATTCTTCTTGTGCTCTCATAAACATGACTAGTTAACATCTTAATGGCAATCTATGTATGAATAACTCATCCCATACCTTTGAGCACAAGGAAACAAACAAATCGAAATTAAATGAACCAAACAGCCAAGAAATCTTATGTGTGTGATTTAAGAATGACCCAAAAAAAAGAAGGTGCTAAGGACAAGTCCTATGCACCCATATAAAATAGGTTAGTTTATCCAGCAAGGTGGCTGGACAAACAGGCCACGCCACTATAGGAGGAGCTCTAAGCGACTAGCTTTTTGTCAAGTGACAAGGACTTGGTAGTTGGAGGTCAAGTGTTTACCACTGGCGATAAAGACTATGTCGCTCGACATAGTTTTCATCGCCCACGACCGACTCCTAACGCTTATAAATAGCTAGCCTCTCATTCATAATTTCACATTCAATTCAACCAAAATCCTCTGGAGTAAATTTTAATTTAATATTTTTACTGCAAAAAAATCTTGTGTCACAATGGGTTTCTTAAGAAATAAAAGAAACAGAAAAGGACAACCATCAGGTGCCCCAAGGAATAAAGTGAATAGGGATCATGATAGAGATGAGGGGTTCCAAAAGTTTAGACAGTTTGCGGACACTGGTGTAGTGGATGGTCATATATTGGAGGTGGGTTTATTAAATTTAGTATCATGTATGAGTGGCTCCCTGGTGCAGTTAAAGAAAGAGTCCCCAGATATCCGTGGTATCGTTTATATTTTTTATCCCTAAGCACCATAGGATAGTTGTTTGTCAAGTATTATTAGAATGTTGGTGGATGACTACAAATACGTTATATTTCAAGGATTTCGAATGCGGTAAGTTTGTTTGTTCTCTAATTAATTTTTTGCATTTTTATTTTTGATCTTATATATGCAAACTTTAGATTATGCAAACATTAGGTAATGTAAAATTTAGGATTTATAGCCTAAATTTAATTTCAAAACTTCATTGCTCTCGTATACACTCGAGTCTCTTTGAGCCTCTTGAAATTCACTGTCATCGTTGTTTGTAGAAGTTATGCCGTTAGATATTTATATATTTACGGGAATACTATGCGAGGGAGATATGTATCTATATGACCAAGGGAAGTGGGAAGGAAAAAATAGATAGAAACAACGCCTTGTATTGTACTGTGATGATGACGAAGAAAATAATGAGCACACAATTATCCACGCTGGTGGAATCAGAGTCTATAGGTTGAAAGCTTTCTTCAAACGCTATAGACAGAAAGTGGGGAGGATCCTGAATATGAGAAAGTTGAGCACTTTTTTGAGTTCGAAAGAGTGTTTGTGTTATACGTGCTAGGACAATGTCTTTTTCCAAATGCTAGCTCACTGACACATGTTGGTTTTCTCGAAGCGCTAGCGAATTTAGAGTTAACTCTAGGGTATGACTGGGGGTCTGCACTGTTATCTTCGGTGTACATAGGTCTCGGTAATTGCGCGGGTCCCAAACCAAGTTTGAATTATTTTTAGAAAATCTTGGAGGTAAAAAGTTAATTAATTGCAATTTAGAGTTAACTCTAGGGTATGACTGGGGGTCTGCAGTCTAGGGTATGACTGACACATGTTGGTTTTCTCGAAGCGCTAGCGAATTTAGAGTTAACTCTAGGGTATGACTGGGGGTCTGCATTGTTATCTTCGGTGTACATAGGCCTCGGTAATTGCGCGGGTCCCAAACCAAGTTTGAATTATTTTTGGAAAATCTTGGAGGTAAAAAGCTAATTAATTGCAATTTTTTTAAAAAAATTGTAATGTTACAGAACTAACTAATTGAATTTCCCAATGTTTTCGCAGTATTGTTGGTATACTTACTTCCTTGTTGGTGAACCTGCTCTTCTACAATCATCCGTTGTTTTTTTAATTAAAGAGAAGTACCGGTCTTCCAACTGGATCCCAGGTCAGCCCGATGACGGTCAATATTATGAGTTGTCTCAAGGATTCAACAAATATGTAGAACAAAGAAAAACTTTATTTCAATGTCATATGCGGATCATCCACATTACTAGTTTGAACTTGCTTAAAGGATGCTAGAGTTGAGTTTACATCGATTGGTGTTTTACAGTACTTAATTCCGGAAAGATGTTTGGTACTTTGAGGAAAGAAACTTTCAATAGCTTCAACGGAGAACAATAAAAGCAATCAACCCACTTCCAAGCAGAGAGATTTTCTTGGTCGTGGCCCCTATTGATGTACATGATTATAACAGTTGGTTCAGCAAGATTAGCAAGCCTAATATTGCCATGGAGCCGCAACATTTGGGAGTGATGGACGTGTCATCTCTAAGTAGACTTCCACTTGATTCCGCGTTTCTTTCATCCAAACCTCCACCAACAACGCTCGCTGCCTTTGTTTATCCCAGTGGCCAGGGAGGTTCATCTTCTTCGTCATCTATGCCACCGTTTGAACGGGAGGTGTCGATTATTAATCTACAAGGGGGGCGTATCAATGTTCTAATTACTTCTCAAGCTATGGAACGGCTGAATCCGTATTGGGGGTAGAAGCTGCAAAACGACAGTTGCGGGGATAGGTTGAACGATTATCATTGACGATCACAACAAATGGAGAATTATTACATGGGTTTCCTGACCCAAATGACGAACAAAATGATTCTTGATATTCCATATGGATCCAGTCTAGGTCAACCAAGTTAACCAAATCATCAGAGTCAACAAAGTCGAGGCAGTCGTAGAAGCAGTCAAAGAAGTGTTGACACACCAGATAAGGTGCAAGAAACTTTTATGATGCCTGAGTTCGGAGGATTGGATTTGACGAACCCGGGGGTAATCCAATATTATTGAATCTTTGTACCCCGACTCCAAGAGTAGGAGGCTTCACAGAGTATCATGCGGTTCGAGACGTTGGGGGATCTAGTTCTCAGCTTCCTTCAGTTCCTTTTGCAGGTTATGATGATGAAACTCAACCTCCTGACGTTATGGCTGCTACTATAGCAACCATGTTAATTAGCATAATGAACCTATCCCCAAGATGAAAGTTGGATCTTTGGTCAACCAGGAAATAATATGTAATTTTAATTTTATGTTTTAATTGAATCAAAAATATGTAATTTTGATTTTATATATTGAATCGAAAACTAGTCTGTTTTAATTTAATTATTAATGAATTTAAATGTGTGAATGTTAAAAGAAATTACATTTGGTCAAAAGTAGGAAACAATTTGAGTTAGTTTGATTGCAAGTTTAATTAATAATTTGATTCAATTAGCTAAAACACTAATCTCCATTACATTAAATGATAGTCTCAGTTGAAATGAAAAAGTATTTAAACCATAACCCATCACAGTGTGTATAAAGAAAAACTCTACTCTAAGCGCTTTGTATATAACTATCATTTCACTCAGCTTATTGATTCACGCATACTGCAGTTTCAGTAGATGATTGACTGCAGATAGTCCTGACATTATACAATGTTTTACATGTACATATTTAAACCATAACCCATCCATAATATTCAAGTAAGTGTGATTTAGATTTTTTAGTAATATTCCGTAATATTCACGCAGCTGTGCGCTAAGCACAAAGCAAACTATTCTTTCGGCTTTTACTAAAGAACAAAATTTGTGTCCGGTGCGCATTTAACTTTTCATCATAGTTACCTTTAATTTTTAATTTGGTGTGGTGAGGCGAAACATGCATCCGTCTCGTCCCGTCCTATCGTGATGCATAAAAATCTTGATTGTATTAAATCCGTTTTCAGTTAAGTTTATATTCTTTTTTGGATTTCTTAACGTAGTCACGGTTTCTGAATATGGTAGGTTCACGACTTTGGAATCGAGATACTAACTAATTCCAAATTGAATTTGGTTTTGATATCTATTCCTTAGAGTTTAAAACACGATAAGACAGGGTTTTCTTTTTTATTGTTTTTTTTCCCTTAATATTTTTAAAACAATCATACGTTGCCAAGTGTCCTCACTAAAACTCCCGTTTCATAAAAGCCACAAAAACCTTATTTCGGCCAATAGAAAACGAAGATTTCCTTACCGTTTAACGTGGGATCTTTATTTGTCTAGGCCTTTAAATCTTTAGATACCATGTGCATTCCGTTTATAAGCGGCATACACCTATCTTTACCACCAATGTACAAAACCAATATTTTGCCAGGCTTGTTGCTCTACAATTTCACTTACTAATAAGGTAATCTTTCGGACCTAATTTTGAATTTCAGACTCCAAGGAGGGTGGTGACTTTCGCCCTTCCAGGAAATGTATTGACAGGTCATGGAGGTGCTTGAAGTAGTTTACAGGTTATGGAGGTGCCTGAAGTAATGTAATAGTTAACAGAGCACAAGTATGCATGTTCTCCAAGTTCCATTCTCATGTAAGTCTCCTGTGAATTTGGATCTATTTCAAGTTTTAGCCATCATACTTTTTACGAAACTTGCTTTCCCTTAAGTGAGAATACTCTATCTCACTGAAGAAAACACTGCTATTTTTTTTAGAAGGTCTTGATAGAATCACAAGAATTCTACATTGGAGCTACAGACGATTTAACATAATGAACTAGATTGATGAATGAAGGCAAGAATAAGATCAATATTATTGTTGTTCTTGAGAAGAAAAATCCGAAATATTCTTTCTGTCTAACTGACATGAATAGCACACTTGTAATTAAATTGGGTAATGAAGTAAACAATTCTAAAAAGAAAAAGATAAAGAACACCAGGGTGTATACTAAGTATATACAAACTCAAAAAAGAGAACTTCAAAATGTATGCCAGTACACACACCAACTCCAAATCGATATCCAAACACAAAAACATCATTAGAAATCGCAAAACACTTCAACACTGCAGTGAGGACTGCCTTGAAATAAGATTTGAGATTGGAAGTATGAAGAATGAACCATTAAGCACTATGTGCAGTATCATTTTCACCCAAAAACTCTCAATCTACTTCTGAATCCAATTGAGTGGAACAACATTAAGTTTTCGCCTAACTAGACCTTGGTGTAGCAGACTAGAACATGCTCAGACCCTTTCGGCATCAGGAAACAAGAACAGTAGATTTTGATTAAGAAATTAGATGGAAAAACAACCTAATTATGATGTAAATCTTTGGTTGAAGATGAAACTGAATGTTGCTGAAGTAGTGGCATATAAATCTTTGGTTAAATCTAAAGTAACCTAGAGATTAAGATAGAGATTACCAGCAGAGATTCAGATGTTAGCTGTTGAGGTAGAAAATTCCAGATTCAATTTCTCAGAACTGAAAAAATAAAATAATCAAGAGCTCAAGGACTAAATCTGAATTTTAGATTCAAAATACATGCTTAATCCTGTTTGAAGACGTTGCAGCAAAGCATCAGGATCAAATCAAACTTCAGAACAAATCTTCACTTCAAGAACTTCAATTTTCTTCAAGAACTCGGTGCTGCCATGAAAACAGATGAGATGAAGACATTGATGTTTAGAAGAAGAATCAATGTGATGAAGAAGGATCGATTCCCTCAGAAAAATCTGAGACCGATTGCTCTGATACCATGATAGAATCACAAGAATTCTACATTGGAGCTACAGACGATTTGATCAAATGAATTTGATTGAATTGGAAAGTTAAAATGTTACAGGACTCTTCTTCTTTTATATACTTAACTAAACCAGAACTCTCACATGCAATACACACACTCTCACAATCCCTCACACACTCCACATGCACACATACACAAACACTTGTGTTAAACACACACTTGTGCTATTAGGTCTAGTTTTGAAAACTACCATCGTTAAGTAGAATTTGCAGTTCGATCTGCTTGAGACTGGAATTTCTTACAATCACAAACCTTTGAATGTTTGAGTATTAACTTATGTTGTTGTGTTTTAAATTTTAATACTCACACAGAAGTTGTGTTTCTATTTACCTAAAAGAGTAGTAGGAGTGAAGAATTGAAAGCCGATTTGCAAATTTTGTGTCGATAAGAATCATTCTTTCCAGCACCACCTCGTTATCTTATAACAACGTTATTCTCATTTCTTCTGACGGTTAGTACCACATTGCTCAAATTAGAGCCAGGGATATAAATGAAGGTACTATAAAACATAGTTGATCCTTGGTTTATCAGGCATCTTTGCGATTGGGGCAATGACTCAGCTAATGGGGTAGTAACCGAGGCACGTCAACTGCTGGTTGGAAACTATTTCCAAACCCCTTCCTCGTCCTTGGGTCTCTTGAGGCCGTCGAGAATTCCTGGAAAGGCTCCCTCTAATCAAGGATAAAGCACTACAATACTTAAAACTAATATTTATCCAAGTCTTACAAAAACAATATTGTGATTTAAAATATTTTCACTTTAAGTCTTGAATTAGGACTGGTTGCAGTGAAGTTACTACACCTTCGGCAAAGAGGTGCAGCCAGAAGTTTCATGGCTGAATGTAAGGCCCGCTCAGAATAGTTAAGCACATAAATTTACTCAAGATTGTTATTTGTAAAGATTTCAAAAGTAATGATTTCGAAGCTCTACTTTTCGCAAACAACAACGATCAACTTCCAGTAAAGAATGTGGAACTGAAAACAAGGTTGAACATTGCAGTTGACGTTGCTTCTGTACCAAATTATCTTCACCGTGATTGTGAATCGCCCCTTGTTCATTGTGATTTGAAGCCAAGCAATGTCCTTCTTGATGATGATTTAATAGCTCACGTTCGGGTGATTTAGGCTTAGCTAAGTTTCTTCCTCACCCCACCAGTTATTCACAACAGCTGAATGAGCAAGATGCAAGTTCAATTGAGATAAAGGGCTCCGTTGGTGACTTGATACCGATGATAAATCATCCCACCCATAACATACGTTATGGCTTCTCAACGAACATTATTAGTGGTGATCTAGAAAAGGAAAATTACTGGCATTCAGATCTTTGCGATGGACTACTTGTAACATCAAAACATCTGTTATTTACCATCCAACTTATATCTCGTATCATCTTCTTCTTGTTTTATTTCCTAATATTGATTAAATGATGTTGGCAGCTATACAAGACTCGCGAGGAAAAGTATCTGCTTGATCTACAAAGAGTAACCGGACCACAGTTTCTACATTTGGATCTTTGTGCAGCTTTTCTTGCTCAGCTCCATGTCACGGGGTCAGTCATTCGCCTTGACTTTCTTCTGTGCGACATTGTCTAGAATTCCTTTACTAGATAAGTAAGCCTTCTCTAAGGAAGTTTAACACAACTTCAAGTGATTACTCAAGATCAAACTCACAAGAAACTCAAGAACAACTTATGAACACTCAAGAACACTCAAGAACAAGGATGAATATTTGAATGGAAGTTGTATGTATGTATTGCTCTCCCAAACTTGGATGCTTTACAAATGAAGGTGGCATCCCTATTTATACTAGTTGGGGATGCAAAGAATGTTCTAGAGAATTTCCTAGATCTTTACAAGTGTATGGCTAAGATCTACTTCTAGAGTATTCTATACATATCTACAAATATCTACCCAATTCTAGAATATTCTAAGAAAAGGACAAAGAGAAGAAGATTTTAGAAAAGGGAGGCTAGCCGTTTAGCCAAAGGGCTAGTCAAGGTGGTGCACAAGGGTGATCTAGCCATGTGCTTAGCCATTTGGTGCACCCTTGTGACATTCTCCCCCACCTGAATTCGCAGACGTCCTCGTCGCGTTGTACTTGTCGATGAGATCATTGTGTTGCCAAAATAATCCTTCGTGTTCCCAACTGGCTTCACTGTCTGGTTGATCCTTCCATCGAACAAGATATTCCTTGTAAACTCGTCCTGCTCTTGAGACACGCCTGTGTGACTCAATACTTGAAACCTGCTTGTCTAGAGAGGTAATCATGTTGAACGAAGCCGTCTTGGTCACTCCTCTAGACTCATCATCTTGATCTGCATAGTATGGCTTCAAGCAGCTGACGTGAAAGACGGGATGGATTTTCATGTGACTTGGCAGCTTCAATTTATAAGATGCCTTCCCGACTTTCTTAGTGATGCGAAACGGTCCCTCGCACCGTCGAATAATCCCTTATGTACCTTCCGAAAAGCTTTGAACTGTTGTGGGTTCAACTTCAGCATGACTAAGTCGTCTTCTTCGAAAGATATGGGTCTCCTTTTCTCGTCCGCCCATTTCTTCATACGCTAAGAGGATTTCTCCAAGTATGCTTTGGCTAAGTCATGTTCCTCATGCAATTCCTTAGCGAACTGAAAAGCAGCAGGGCTCTTTCATGTATATCCTCCAGCGAGTGTATGAGGCATTAGAGATTGTTGGCCTGTGCCCAACTCAAATGGACTGTGGCCAGATGGGGACATGGCGGGAAGCTTTGCTCAAGGTTCCAACTCGATCTGATGATCCACCTTCCTCTTAGGTGGTGGTTGCTTGGGCAACTCGGCTGGCATCACGTCCTGGTACTCTTGCAAAGCCTTTTGCACTTCCAACGAAACAACCTCGTCTCGTTCTTTGCTTTCCTCCATAATGGCTACTACAAAAGTCGGTTCTCCC
The DNA here is from genome assembly GCA_023531435.1 of Papaver californicum. NCBI lineage: Eukaryota > Viridiplantae > Streptophyta > Magnoliopsida > Ranunculales > Papaveraceae > Papaver > Papaver californicum. The sequence continues at coordinate 1,829,218 of JAJJMC010008556.1, read as the reverse complement.
TTCTGAACTCCCTTCTTCAATTGTAGAGCCGATAATGTTCTTGAGCAAGTCTCCTTGGTCCGGGTGGCTGGGATCACACAAGGGGACTTCTCGTCACTGATGCTGAACACTCCGAGGCAAGGCACCACGGCTACCTTAGAACGATCTAAGAATTCCATTCCGAGGATAACTCTAAAATCGTCCATCCGTACTACCATGAAGTCGATAATTCCTCTCTATGCGCCAACATTCATGTCGACCCCCTTGGACGCTCCGTGAACAGGTATGGCTTCTGAGTTTACCGCCTTGATGGTGCTCGAATCTGCCTCGACCTTCAACTTCAATCTATCGGCTTCTCCCTTAGAGATGAAGTTGTGTGTTGCACCTGAATCGACCATTATCTTGGTCTTATGCTCGTTTAGACTTATTTCCACATACATAAGTCCTTTGTTGGGACTCTCCTACGGTGCTGGATGCTTTTCCTTGGTCTGGCTTTTGATTTTGCTCAACCGAACGGCTCCCAAGTGCGAGTTTTCGTTTTTTTCTTATTGCTCAGCAATCAAGGAGTTGAGCAAGTTCCTCTTGGGACAACTGTAAGCAAGATGGTCACCTTGGAAAACGAAGCATTTCTTCACACGGTTTTCTTGATTTCCTTTCCACCAATTATTTGGCTTGGACCCTTCGCGGCTAGTTTGTGGCTTATCATGGTAGTTCTTGTCTCCCCGACCCTTTCCTTGTTGAAATGGCTTGGATGGCTTTTTCTTGGCAAGTTGATCAGGCTTGCTTGAAAAGTCATCAAGTTTCTCAACGGTACTCAACGCGGTGGACAAGTCAGTAACACCTCTTCGTTGAAGTTCCATAGAAGCCCAACGTGGTAATCCACGATTAAAGTGGTAGAAGCGGTCATCATCTGACATGGTCAATATGTCTAACATAATGGAATTGAACTGCTTGACATAATCGGAAATGGTACCTGAACACTTCAAACTTTGAAGTTTGTCCCGAGCTTTATGCTCAACGTTCTCCGGGTAGAACATGACTTTGATTTCCCTTTTGAATTCCGCCCAAGTAGTGATGGTGCAGACTCCTCTCTCAATCTCTGCATATTTTCTTCTCCACCATAATAGAACATCTTCAATTAGGTACATGGTCGCAGTGTCGACCTTTTCTTGCTCATCATCAAGGCCCGTGGCCCTGAAATACCTCTCCATGTTCCATAGGAAATTTTCCAGCTCCTTCGCATCCCTTGCACCAGCGTATTCCTTTGGTTCCGGCACCCTCACTCTAGATGGTCCACGAACCGCACCTCCTCGGATCAGGGTCTTTATCTCATCAATTTGAGCTTGCAGCATCCTCACATGTGCACCCATCTCGCTCCGATACGCCTCAAAAGAAACCTCCATCGATTTCTCCAAATCTTCTATGGTAGCACTTTGTTGATTCATGGCTTCCTCAAAGTCCATGCTCAACTTTTCTACCATCTCCGTATTGGAAGACACCTTTTCTTCCAATGATCGAACACGAGCATCAATAGGGGGCCCACTGACCTATCCAGTTGTTGTTTCTTTGTCTTCTAAGCCCTCTCATCATCAACGTTAGTGATAACAACATTTGCATCATTTGAAGACATAGTGAGAGATCTTAACGAGAGTACTGTGAACTTAGCTCTGATACCAGTTGTCACGGGGTCAGTCCTTCGCCTTGACTTTCTTCCGTGCGGCACTTGTCTAGACTTCCTTTACTAGATAAGTAAGCCTTCCCTAATGAAGTTTTAACACAACTTCAAGTGACTACTCAAGATCAAACTCACAAGAAACTCAAGAACAACTTATGAACACTCAAGAACACTCAAGAACAAGGATGAATGTTTTAATGGAAGTTGTATGTATGTATTGCTCTCCCAAACTTGGATGCTTTACAAATGAAGGTGGCATCCCTGTTTATACTATTTGGGGATGCCAAGAATGTTCTAGAGAATTTCCTAGATCTTTACAAGTGTATGGCTAAGATCTACTTCTAGAGTATTCTATACATATCTACAAATATCTACCCAATTCTAGAATATTCTAAGAAAAGGACAAAGAGAAGAAGATTCTAAAAAAGGGAGGCTAGCCATTTAGCCAAAGGGCTAGCCAAGGTGGTGCACAAGGGTGATTTAGCCATGTGCTTAGCCATTTGGTGCACCCTTGTGACATCCAGGTCCTCTAAAACATTTGATGACTCTTGGGAGTTGGAGAGTAGAATTTGTACATACTTAAGATGTCATTGTTATGCAATGTTTGCACCATTTGTATCTAAAGAAAACTAGTTTGGATGACCATGACAGTAATAATAGTCCTCATCCCATACACTTATTATGATTGAAGGTTGGCGTAAAATGGTCGTTTAAATCCGACCTCTATTTTAGTCCAACGAGAAGGAGTTTTCTACGGTCAGTGCAGTGAGATTTATGGAACTAATCATGCCTTTATGCCTATAGTTTTTGAAGCAGTTCCTAGGAGTTCAAGTTTTAGTTAAGACTCTTACAGTGCTTGTGCTTTGTTTGTATCTTTTCTTTTTGAAGGTTTAAATTTTCGCAATGGTGATGCCAAGTAATTGAATCATTATATGAATATGTGACACAGTTTCTGAGTTGAAGGCTCGACGGTTGACAAACTAACGGGGGTCACAACTATGTATCTATGGCCGATATTGCAGACCAACTTACTCTTAAACAGAAGCAGTAATTTATAATTTTTTCATTCTTCATCGTCAGAAAATGGTAGGAATAATCAATGAAGCAGTGAATGAACAAAGTTCATCATCAGTACCGGCAGAAACAATGGTTGTACTTGATAAAAAGGGAAAAAAAAGTAAATTCAGTAGCCAAAAATTACGCATCTCAACCATGAGAACAGTAACTTGCCTAGATACCTAAAGATAATAGGTTTTAAAATGAGATTATTTTCAGTTCTTAAGGCTACTGACAATAAGTTTGTAAATAGACCCACTTCCAACATATTTCTAACAGCTTCAAGTAGGAAAGATAGGAATTTTACTGATTCTCTTACAGTACTCATCAAATTTTTTGTTTGAGATTTCAAAAACTCTCGAGTATCATAGTACCTACTAGTTTCTCCTGCAGGAATGAAAGTTTTCAGAGAAAGGATGCTTTCAGCTTGATCGTGTAGCTGACTATCCCTGTACAGGCGCTAATTTTTACCAATATTGTCAATACCTCACATCGAGATGTTTCTTCTGCAAATTGTAAAGTTTAAGTCATTTTCCATCAAACCAATGCAGTAATACCTGATCAGAGACGCTCAGAGTTCGTGTAGCAAAGCTAGCAGTAGTATCAGTATCAGTAGCAGTAGTAGAGTCAAAGTAACAACAAAAGGGAGCTGGCAGTGAACCTAGATCCCTAACTTGAACACCAAAAGTCTCCCCCTTGATCCACACTTGCTTTTCCTTGTCCTTCAATACATACCATTGAACCGTAAAGCAACAACAGCCACAACAAAAACTACTCTGATAGTTACGACAGCTACAATGTATAATGTTACTCATTGCCTTTTCGGACTGTGCAACACAAGGATATCCTTTATGCTCCAGAAGATGATGTTCAACTACTGCATGCATCATTGTCGGCGTTGGGGTCAGATTACATTCAGTCGGGAGTCGAATGAATTGAATCTTCTCCTTGTGAATGTCAAATGAGAGCAACATGCCAATCCTATTATTAATATATGAAGTTCAGTATGATCATTGTTGACCACCGTCGTCTCTTCTTCTACTGCACTGTTAGTTATCTTCCAGAAAAGATCGCCCCCGCAAAGGTTAATGGGTTTATTCACACTCTGCTAGCTTGATCTGTAGTCTGTACTCCAAACTGATTATTCATCTTCTCCAAAACTTTATGTATCTCTTCCATTTGAGGATGTGTTCTCTCACCAGCAAGAAACTCATGAATAAACCCATTGACCTCAATCGAACTACAGCCGGGTGTCTTCTCTACTCCGCTCTCTTTCATATCTTTCCTTACTCTCCTGGCATCATCATATTTACCAGAACCTGCATACATATTCGACAGTAAAACATACACCCCACAATGACGTTCTAACTGTCCGAGTCTCTCAGCAGCAACCTCTGCGAGACTGGTTTGTCCATGACTACAACAAGAACTCAGTAATGCTCTCCAAGTCATTGCTTCATCTGAAGGGCTACATGAAGTTGGCATTCTCAGAATAATTTCTTTTGCCTCGTCAATATGTCCAGCTCGACCAAGTAAATTGATCATACATCCATAATGCTCACTTTTAGGTTCAATTCCGTAAACCAACTTCATGCTATCAAATATCTGCAGTCCTTTATAAGCCATACCTGAATAGCTACATGCAGTTAATACGGCGATGAAGGTTATGTCGTTAGGCCTGAAACCATCTTTCTCCATTTCTTCAAATAGTGCAAGTGCATTCTCCACATCCCCATTCGTTGTCAATCCAGAAATCATCACATTCCAACAGATCACATCTCTTTCCTGCATCCCATCAAACAAATTCTTAGCTAAACCCAAATTCCCACATTTTGCGTACATATCTATAAGAGCAGTGTTAAGCTGGACAGTCATCGGCAACTGCATTCTCTTCAAATGCTTGTGAATCCATATTCCAATATCCGCAGATCCTAAATGAGCACAAGCACTGAGTAAGCTAACAAAAATTCCTTCGTCAGGGTCTATATCCGTCAACTGCATCAGACGAAACATTTCCAACCCCTCCTTGAAGCAATTGTTTTGCACATAACACGAAATTATAGAACCCCAAATGCCTCTATCCTTGAACGGTGCTTCATCAAATATTAACCGCGCATTCTCAACATCGCCCTTTTTAGAGTACCCAGATATCATAACTGTCCACGAAACCGCAGTTCTATCCGGAATTTCATCGAACAGACGTCGTGCTTCAACCATTTTAGCGCAAGACGAATACATGAGTAACAACGTATTGCCAACAAAAATATCACCATCAAAACCCAACTTGAATACACCCCCATGAATCTGTTCTCCTACTTGAAATTTTTGCAAATAAGCACAGGCTTTCAATACATAAGGAAGAGTGTAGTTGTCAGGGCAGAGACCAATTTGCATTATATGACGATACATTTCTACAGTTTGATTAAGTTCTCCTTTAAGTAATAAGGCTTTAAGCAACGTATTACAAATACATATTGTGGGTTTATGAATTTGATCAAAAATCTGCCTTGAGTAGTATATGGGGATTCCATGAAATGGGTGTGAACAGAAAGCTAAAAGACGACTAAGCGCGAAACTGTGATTTCCAAGTCCTGTAAGGATTATCTGTGCATGAGTTTGCTTAAATTGTTTCATGTTCATACATTTTTCTAAAAGTAACAGACATCTACTCGTTGGCATTGCTCCTCTCCTCAACTTGAATATACTCTACTTGTATATTTTCCCATTTGCATGGAATATGCAGGCATAGACGGACCAAACATGCACCCAACAACATCCTTTGCTAAGACCAACCAGGTTCCTTGCATTTTTCACTCAGGTGTATACCGGTAGTCACTCGCTTGAATTGAATTGCAATCAATCTCTCCAGCTTTTTAAGTGTAAAGAAGGTGTGAGAATATGAATTATGATTATTGAGCTCTTAATAAAGGAAGATATGTTAGGGTTTTGCTTAATTCGGATGTGTCTTAATATAATTACACATGATACCAACCTATCATTTTGAAACGGAGGTAGTATAAAATAAGTTACTAATAGGGTATATTCGACAACATCCCTCTCTCTAGTCTCTAGTTCAGGCAAACCACTTAAATGATAAGAATTTTTATCTTTTTGTCTCTCTAAGCAAAATAGAAATATAAAAATCAAAGTTGCACAAAGTGAAATAAGAAAGAATAAGAGACCGTGACAGATGGATGAAGAAACCGTAACAGAGTGGTTAAAGAAACCGTCGCCTTATCTTCTGTTCTTCGTGTTTTTCAGCAGCAGCAGAGAACTTTTTCCTGGAATGATTTTTCTTCGTCCTGTTCGCCTCCTAAGCTCGACCCAACCTCCATCAATCCTTTGTCTCCCTTTAATTGACTTAAACAACCTCTTTTCTTCCCAACATACCCCAAATCTCGAAGATATTTCTTATATGAATTGTTTCCGGCCGACCTCCCCCCTTCTTTTCTTCGATCTCTTCCTTTATATTGGTTTGTAAAACCCTAACAAGACTTCCTTAATCGATAAGGATTAAATATTCTCTCTGGAACTAACTAAAATTCGTACCAATCCAACTCAGGGACTAAATCCTTTTTCCGGTTAATACAAGAATATTTCGGCCATTTTTTTACGGCAGCAAACACTTCTGAAAATGTGTTTTAAACCTGTGTTGATTGTTTCTTCACTTTGAGATAATAAAAACACGTTTTGATCCCACAAAACACGGTTCCAAATCATTCAGACGATTCTATCAGGCGGAGAGAAATATTCCCGCCTTTTTCTCTTTTAAATTCAAAAGAGGAGAGGTGCCCCTATCCAGAAGTGGGGTGCTTTTATCAACTTTTTCGAGTCAATTTTTTCACAAATGTTCATTTCTCGAAAATACCTACAAACACATAAAATAACGTAATAAGTACCAAATCAGCATTAACAAAATAGATAATTGAGGACAAGTCAGACACAAAAATATGTCTATCACATCATCTAATTTTCATATTTATATATATGTAATTTTAGTTCAATATAATCTAACTATAAAATTACATATCGGAGATCTTACAACTTTATGAAGTCTAGACTCTAAATTTGAGCTCGATTTGCGAAGCTTCCATAATTGTGCTGCAAAACAAATAGTTCTTTATTAACAAAAAATCACAAAAGCTATACTGAATAAGAACACTATATAAGTAAAAAAGAAAGAGGTTGACCTTGAGACACTAAATTGTTGCATTTGATAGTTGTCCCAATCGTTCTTCTTCATTACGTATGGAAGAAAGGCCTTGACATGCACCAATTCTTGCAATTCGCTCAAAAGTGAACATGGGACATAAAGCAAGGTCTATCAATTTTCTTGTCCGAGATAATGTCACAAAGGCCAAACCGAGACTCTCTCTCAGTCTTATATCCACCACGGCCTGGTCAAGTTTTAATCCTTGACTTTTGTGAACTGTAATGGCCCTACACAAAATTAGCGGTAAATGAGTCCGCTGGCAAGTGATTCCTGATGTTGATATCCAGCTTGTTGTTTACGGTGTGATTGGAATCATATTTGACCCCGTGTGAAATGTTGGACCAGTATACTTATCGAAGTCCACCATAACAGATCTTGTAAATTTTTGCATGAAACTTCAACTTTTAAAGATTTTAGAGTCACTTTGTATACGTTGTAAGTTTACATACGACAACTGAACTAAGAATTGCTAGAGAACTTGCATTAGGTATTCTTAGTCGATCGAGAGAATAAACATGATGAACTTAACCATGCTAGTGGAAAATTATGTGCAAAAGGTATTCAATATTAAAATCTAATCAACCATTAGTGGAGATTACCCATTAAAAAATTCTGAGTGAGGCACCAAACCTTCAACGTGTATTGTCTGTTTAGAGTGTTTCATCTGCGCTAACTCCGAGTAGAATGATGAGCTACTCAACATCACACCATTTCAGAACTATTTTTTAATTTCTTGAGTGCTAATTTTTATCAATCATGAGGGTGACATCATAATTGTAAATTAACATCATTCTTGTAGTCTGAATTGCAGACATCACTACTCTTAAAGCATTCGTCAATAGAAACTTATCATAGTCAACAAGCGGAAGAATCTGAAATTTTGAAAAAAGTTGAAGACGTCGAAGGTACAAGCAACAATAGAAGGTGAGAAAGTCTACATACAAGGTGAGAAAAGTATAAGTACAATAAATAGAAAAAAAAGTGAACTTTTATGAATGTTAGGTACAAGAGAATACCAAAGTTGCGAAGAATCAAGGTGATAAAGTCTATTTTATATGGCCTTTCCATATCATACTTATTTCTTATTTGCTTTATAAAAAAAAGATTAAAAAAATATAGAAAAAAATGGTACCCACCACAGAGATTGTATCAGATAATTAATTTTCTATTTTCTTATAGGTTGTTTGGACACCAGAAACGAAAGTGCTTATGCTTTTCCAGAAGTAGAAGTCAATCCCAGAAGTTAGAAACAACAAAAATTTGATTCACCAAAACTAAAATTTTTAACTTCTAAAAGTCATTCTCAAATTTTGTTCCTAAACTAATTTCTGGCTTTTCGAGTTAATTAAGTCGAAAAAGACTTCTCAAGGTGTATCCAAACTAGAACCATTAATGGGTATCTAATTAGTCAGAAGCGAACCTGAACTGGGTGATTCAGGTCCAACTTCGAGACCTAACATTGGACCCATTAACAAATTTAGTACTCAACGGGTATAAACGTTTGGAACCAATAAAATTCGAGTCCAAATCAGTAATTATATCCAGATATTACTCTTTTTTTTTTGGTATATTTAGTCAAAATCTAAAGATTTTATCAAGTTTTGACTTTAGATTTTAATCATTTCCCAAATTATTTTCCAAATTAAATTTTATCTCCAACCATAATATTAATAAAGGATAAAGATAATTTTATAAAAATACGTATTATATTTATAGCAAAATTAAGAGAAAAAACGATTTTTAAGAAGAAATTTTTTGTTTTTTAAATACCTAATAAGTACCCGCATATTATACCAGGTGTGGTTCCAGTTTTACCAATCCCGAACCTGGACCCGTTAAGAATCTCACATCTCTTCATTTGTAGTAGTAGTACCTAATTTGTACAAGACAACAAAGCCCTTTGATCTCTATACCTCCTAAACCTTTTTTCTCCAGTTTTTCTCTCTCTCCTAATCTCCAGTTCTTGCGATGAGTGAAAAATTATACAATCCTAAAACTGCAAAAGAGAGGATTGTTAGAAATTCTCACAACCCAACAGTTCCTTGAAAAGAATACGCTAGGTGCTATATAATTAGGGAAGATTAGAGGTGATTCACTAGAAGTTATAGTCACAGCGGGTGATAAACATCGCAGGGCTACGACGGTGAATTGGGTCAAGCATATCGTTTCAAGGTGGAAGTATCCAAATTGTATCCCTGGATCATATTGATAATAAAATGTCACTTGTCAAAGACTAATTTGTTTTTTTCTTGCCACTCCAATGAACAGCTTCAGAAGAAGACTGATTACCCATGATTTTTGGAAATCCTTCCATAAAAAAATAGGTAATTATTTACAAATATTTATACGGAACTTGTACATATAATTGATAGTAGAACACTAGTAGCAGTAGTATTAACATTGATATTGCTGATGATTTGGGAATGAGATACTGGTTCTACAACACAATTATGATATTGGATGTCACTACTCTTCAGAATGCAAAGTTAAATACGAAACTTTCATGATGTCCATGACATTGAATAACGTTGCAGCTTTAACATTTTCTGATACACGCGATTTGATTGAAAAAAAGGTGAAGGCGAAGACAGTAGGTATTACATATCGTTAGATAATAAACGTAATTTATAATTTAAAGTCGTCCCTTCTAATATGCATGCAATTTAGGTTAGAAATATCTTCCAAAATACTTAGCTTGATTATTTTCTTGACGGATGTATGTGAAAAAGTAAATTGGAAAATTCTTATGCCCGGCTCTAGGTATACAATGGCAATATCTGAAATAGTGATATGGGGCAGAAAGTTGCACCTACATACAATTTTTCTTTTATGATATTGTATAAGATTTCCTTTTTACATATAAATATTTGTTAATAGTGTATTCTATTAATACATAAGTATTACCAAAACAAAAGTTTAAAAAATCATAAAAAACTTGTTCACATTAACTTGTTTATATTATCTTAATATGTTTGTACTAAGTTAAAAATACAAAATGCATTTCATGTGCTAAGGACACAATTTTTTATGATACACTCCCTACCTACTTATAATATAGGCGAAGGGACTAAAATCTCGAATATTAAGAAATTGCTTTGATTTTATAATTTTTCAAATCCTTTCCTGATTTATCCTTTGTATCATTCCCAAAACGGATAATAACTACTCCTAGAATAAAGTGAAATTTAAGGTAATCTACTCCATCTTCCATTTTCTCTATCTAAAATTTTCATTTTTTGCATTATTTTCAACTTCCATTTTATGTATTATTTTCTGCAAAACTTCCATTTATGACAACATTTTTTGTAGCTTTAATTTGTGACTAGTTAATTCATCTTCATAGACAAAAAAAAAAAAAAATAGAGCCAATTTCTTTTGAAAATTTCTGTTTTATAGCCAAAAATATTGGAGCCAAATTTTTTTTGGGTTAGTTTCCGTATAAAAATGAGAAAGGTAACACTAGAGTACGATTTTAAATTTTAAAAAATTGTAAAATTTGTTTGAAATTTCTTTTTGGAGCCAAAATAAATCTCTTAGCAAATTTTCTGAACTTTAATGTATATTTATAAATATGGTATGAAGATCTTTTGCGACTCCATATAGAAATATATGGAATTTTATATAAATCAAGTTCCAGAAGATAATAAGTTGTCATCGAATAATGATTTTAATTCACCTCCACCTCTACCTCCACCTCCACCTCCACCTCCACCTCCGTTATCGTCTTCAGCTGATTTGAATCAACCTATACAAGAGAATGTTGTCTTACCAAATGAGGAGCTTATTCATACCAATTTCACTCTAATTCTTCCTGATTTGGATGAACAATTAGAAGAAGAATTACTCTTTCCTACTAATATTTGACAATGGAACAAACGAAATTTTTTTTTACGCCTGGTCAAAAATTATCAATTATACCAATGCTACTAAATGAGACTGTAAATGAAAAACTACCGAAAGGTATTCTATCCAACGTTGCAAATCATTTTTCCATAGGAAAAAAGGTCTGTTGAGCGCTTTGTCATGCTACCAAATTAACTCTTCGAAACGGTGTTTTAGTTGATGTCTCTTCAAAAATGGTAAAAAAGATTGCTCGCAAGAAGATTCAAATCGATTTTCAAATGATGAAATCCACTCCTTATCGTTGCCGAACAAATATAAGATCCACAGCGAAGGAGTTGGTTATAACAAAAACAACTGTACATAAAAGAATCAAACAGGGAGGTATTCGAGCACATTCAAATGCTATGAAACCAGGTCTTAAAATGAATACAAAGATAGCTAGATTGGAATATTGTCTTTCCATGGTTGACGAAAGTGTATCCCCAGCAAAATTTCGTGGCATGTATAACCGTATTCACATCAACGAAAAATAGTTTTATATTTCTAAGACGTTGAAAAAATATTATCTCCATCCGCTAGAAACAGAGCCTCTTTGTGCGTGTCACAGTAAACGATTTCTTCCATAGGTTATGTTTTTGTGCACGTTGGCTCATCCCAGATACGGTGAAACTGGAAATATTATATTCGATGGGAAATTGGAATATGGACATTTGCTTTTATGGTGTCTGCAAAGAGAACAAGCATAAACCGGGTAGCAGGAACTTTAGAGATGAGATCAGTAAAATTGGTCACAATTTTTTTTTTTTAATCAACAAACTACTCCCTGCAATCAAACAAAAATGGCCATATGATGGTAGCACAATCTTTATTTAACAAGACAACACGAAGCCACATATAAGTATTACAGATACAGAGTTTTATGAAGTGGTTAGACAATCCAGAATGGACGTGTAAATGTGTTTTCAACCACCAAATAGTCCTGATTTAAATTTCAATGATCTTGGATTTTTTAGATTTATTCATGAATATTATCACGGAGAGGCTCCAAGTACTGTGCTTGAATTAGTCAAGGGTGTGGAAAAGGCTTATGATGAATACTCACCTGAAAAAATAAACAAAAATTTTCTAACAATGCAAACATGCTTGGATGAAATCTTGAGAAAAAGAGGATAAAATGATTACCATATCTTACATATGAACAAAGGCAGATTGATTAGGCTACATCAACTGCAGATTTGTATTGACTGTGAAAATGAAGTTTCATACACAGGAAAAGAAGCACTTCAAGTTCTACGTCAACATGAGAAAAACACACCAAGAACATTGATCATCACAATTGTTTTTCTGTTTTCTTTTTAATTGTCAGTTGCAACAATATTTAGATTTTTATGTTTAGCAAAATTCTAATACTGCTCTTTTGTGTTACCATCATCAACCACTTTTATGGTATGAATTTTCTTCCCGTAAAACTCGTTAGATACATTTACGTTGTCTATCGTGATTTATATATATATATATATATATATTCTTTCACATGTTTCAATATACCGATGTGGGTATGAGTCAGCACGTCTAACAATTTTTCTGACAGGGTTCCTTTTATTGTTAACCTTTCATAGTTAACTTATATTGAGAAATTTCTTTATCCCAATATGTATGTCATTGTTGTTTAAGAAAATTGAATCATGCCTCTCAACCAATTACTTTAGGTTGCATAGCTTATATATGAAAGATCGTGAATCTCTTATTATCATACTCCAAACTATATTAGTTCATTGATATTATCAATGCACAATGAATTAGAAAAATAAAATAAAACTTAAAAGTCTATTTTAACTGATGTCAACTTTTATGAGTTACTTTTGACAAGAGTTGAAGCATGCTCTTAATGACAACATATCATTGTGGAAGTTATTAACTCTATTATAATCTAACAAGTGGATTACATCCTACTAAACATTCAAGTTTTGGGGGAAAATATATATCATGAATGTTTCAAAAATTTATTCAGATCTTTTCATAGTTTGAAGTCAATTGAAAAACGTAGAAATTATATCTTCATCTTATGAACAGTGCAAGGTTACTGATAGAAGATTTGAATTATAAAAATATAATTCTTGCACACACAAATGACTTCCACATCACAAACCCTTGAATGGTGATCAAGTACTTCTAAGTCCAAAAGGTTAAATTCATCGAGTTTGTTTACTCAAAATCCGGTCAACTATTTTCCCAAGCCCTGTCCATTAGGTTAACAAGATCGTGGTTAATAAAAGTCCACATGTATGGTTCATATACAGTGTATGAAATATTCAAGCCCGTAAATAATAAGGATTTTCTTAACTTGTATCCTAATATATAAGTTAAGTTACATTAAAATACTAATTTATTGCATTGGGCATTGAATTTGGTCTTGAATTTATCAATTTTTTTGGAAACATATTTTAATATATCAAGAAACTTTTACTTTCAACTTTACCCTTAGTTTGAATTTTATTTTAGTCTAAAATAAATAAATTTAATAACAAGTAACAAAAAAAAAATTATATTTTTGTTTAAAATTTATTTTTACCTACCGTAAATATTCATTAGTTTTTATAAGTATTAAGTATCTTTGGATGACGTATTTAATTCAATTCAATTTTACCTATTTGGACGGAATAAGAAATAATTTTAGAAACCTCAATTTAAGCATCCTGATATGGAAGGATACTGTATCTCCTGCAACTATGGTCCGTCTTTATCTAAATTTATGGGTCCCGTTAATTACTTGCCTATGATCCGTATTGAAATCATATATAGTTTTCACGATAAAAGTTATATAAAAAGGAGTTAAACACCAAGGTAACCGTTGTTGGTGTACTAAAACCATATTATCATTTGTAAAAAAAGAAACCGTTTGAAAGAAAAATGAGGTAAAAATTTCATTTTCATTTATAATGTTTTAATTTAGTTTTTAGTACTTTTAAACATGTCACTCATATCCTTTCCTTTTTACCATCGGGTTCTTTTTTTTTTCTTTTTCTTCTCTCCTTTTTTGTTTTTTTCGATCTTCCTTCTTCCGCCTTCTCCTTCCCACCACCATCACCACCAGCAACAGTAGCTCCGTCGCCATCAAAGCAGTGAGCATAGATAGATCGGCAGCAACAACACCTTCGTCTCCTCCACAACCACCTCCTTCTCTTTTTATTTTACTTTTATGTGCACCAAAAGTAGCTCCGCACCCATATCCTCCATTAACAACACCTCCGTCTCCTCTACCAACACCACCAACACCTCCTTCTCTTTCTATGTCCTGATTTTACATCAACAACACCTCTTCCTCCCCCATCGCCTCCTTCTCCTTATATTTTCTTCCCCACCAATACACGTCTAGATCCGCCACCAACAACACCTCCCCCTCCTCCTTCTATACTCTATAAACATCACCAACACCTCCAGATCATCATCGTCCAAATCATCATAAAAAAATAACGAAACATCATCATTGTTGAAATTAGGGTTTTGTGTTGGTGAAATGTCAGAAAAATGATGAAACCAAATTTGGTTTCATCAAATTTTACAAAAACTAAACAACGTTGAAACCAATGTTTGTGTTGGTGAAATATCAGAAAAATGATGAAACCAATGTTTGTGTTGGTAAAATGTCAGAAAAATTATGAAACCAATTTTGGTTTCATCAAATTTTATAAAAACTAAACAACTTTGAAACCAATGTTTGTGTTGGTGAAATATCAGAAAAGTGATGAAACAAATTTTGTTTCATCAAATTTTATAAAAATAAAACAACGTAGAAACCAATATTTCAAAAAAATGATGAAAACAAATTTGGTTTCATCAAATTTTACAAAAACTAAACAACGTAGAAACCAATGTTTGTGTTGGTAAAAACGGTAAGTTTTGGTGAAACCAAATTTGGTTTCATCTGTTTTTTACCTATTTTTTAATCGTGAAACCAAAGTTTTTGTGGTGAAACAAACGTTTATGTTGAAACCAAATTTGGTTTCAAATAATTATTTTCTAATTTATTCAGTTTGGTTCATTTTGCTTCTTCATTGAAGTTGTGTTGGTGAAATAACAATTTTATGTTGAAACCAAATTTGGTTTCATCATTTTTCTACCTAATTTTTATCGTTAAAACCAATGTCTTAGTAATATGGTAAGTTTTTGATGGTGGTGTTGCTGGTTTGTGGTGGTGGTGGTGGTTGGTGGTGCTCGTTGGTGGTGGTGGTGGTTGGTGGTGCTCGTTGGTGGTGTTGTTAGTTGGTGGTGGCTCGTTGGTACTGGTAGTATTGGTGGTGAGAGAGAATAGAGATTAAGAGTAGAGTTGATTTTTGTTTTTGTTGAGTTAAATTAATCTAAAGGATAGTTTAGACAGACTTGTTCAAATGGGGTTTTCGTTTTATTTTATTTTGGCTGGGGTTTTGGTGATACAAGATTTGTACTAGTGGGGTTATAACCCACAGACTATAAAAATTATTACGAATACAATTTTGTTAACCCCGAATTTTTAAGTTTGTGACCACTAAGAGCACAATATGCGCCCAATATTTACGACAAATACAATTAAATTCAAACAAGAAGGTACATTCTTTTATTTTTACTTATTTAAAGCTTCAACTATAATAAGATTTAAATTAAGGGTAAAGTTGGAAGTGAAAGTTTCTTGATATATTAAAATTTGTTTCCAAAAAATTTGACAAATACGAGACCAAATGTAAAACCCAATACAATAAATTTGTTTTTTAATCTATCTTAAATTGGGATACAAGTTAAGAAGACCCTAGTAATAAAGAACATAATAAACTCATGGCCGCGCTAAAACCTCACTTTAGACTTGCAGCTCTTTTCGAGTTCGTATCTCTTCTCCTTCTTCTTCTTATTCTTCTTCTTCTTCTTCTTCTTCTCTCCGAGTAATAACGAAACTCTAATTTGAGAAAAGAAGATCGTATTTCTAGGGTTTTGTTGAAAATTCGAAAAGAAAATTTTAATGGAAAAACTGATAATACATAAAAATACATCATCAGTAGATTGGAAACCGTCACCTATTATTGTATTAGCTACTAGTATTGATGGTTCTAAAGTGGTTGTTGCTCGTGCAGATGGTTCTTTAGAGATCTGGCTTTTTTTCACCTAATTATGTTGGTTGGCATTATCAACTAGTAATCTAATATCACTAATTCGTTCATTGTTGAGGTTTTGATTTGATTTTTTATTAAGTTATTAATGTGTTTGATTTTCTTTGTAGACTATACATGGAGACCCTGATTCCAGAGTTTCTTCACTTGTTTGGTGTCGTTCAAACTGCAAAACTGGTCGTTTGTTGTCGTCTAGTATTGATGGATCGAGTTCAGAATGGGATCTTTTTCATGTAACACAAAAGGTATTGATACTGTTGATAATAGTTTTAGAGTTTGAATGGGAGTGTCTAGAATTTTAGTGGAAATTCCGGGGCTTGAAATTAATATTTTTTAATGTTAGTGGAAATGTTGGTTTATCTTAAAACTAATAAAAAGGCAACAAAAAGTTTATGATTTTTGGTACTGCACTGACCTCCTGATTTAAAAAAAAATCATGCATATTCTGGACCTTGTCATTTACTATCTTAATGTGTTAACAATTTTGTAATGTTGTGCTGATTTATTTTTATGAAGTTGTTGTGTACGGTGTGCAGATTCTTTTAGACTCCATTGGAGCATCAATATTGCAGATGCCTGTAGAACCTCTTTGGCGCATGTTTACTTCCCACACAAAATGATACCCAGCGACCTGTCAATGGACATGCAACTAATGTTGGTAGTCCTCTTGGTGAAGGCCCACGTCTAGCTATTGGCTGAGATGATGGACGCGTTCATATTTATCCTGTTTCTGATTCCGATGAGTTGACCTACGATATGAATTTTCCTAGGGTAAGTGGTGAGATTTCCTTACTTTCTCTTTTGTTTTGTTTCCTATACATTCTTTCCATTGAGATTTTTTTATTTTATTTTCTTCCATTGCAGGGCGTGTTTTAAGTGTTGCATGGAGTTCTGATGCTAAGTCAAATTTTTCCAGGGAGTAGTGATGGGTATGTTATCTTATTAGTCACGTCTTACTTGGGTTCTATTATTTGCTAGAGTAATTCCGGTGGGTATTGGTAAAGTTGTGAAAATACCAAACCAAGTGGATGGATAAATTCAGTTTTGGGCAGTGGGGAACTGGCTAAACAAGGCAAAATACCAACCGGGGAATGCTAGGACGCTCGGCCTATGTCGAGCCGATCCTCTTCTCAGTCTAAGGCGAGCGACTCAGCATAATTCGACTGTTGTTGAATCTTTATCAAAAAATCCAACGACTATAATTCTACCCTTTGAATTGAATTAGAGAGCATGTAATCATAACTAATCGTATACGTGCAATTCAAAAATCCCTCAAGATTACATAATGAGCTTCATAAGGCAAAAAAGAAACTATTAATTTGATTTCATATTTAATTAAAATTTAACAATATTTTTTCTGGAGTAGCATGCCTACTTTTTAACATCTCATACGTACAATCAAAAAATCCTTCAGGATTGCGTAATGAGATCCATAAGCAAAACTTGTCATTTTCCATCTTCGCCATTCTTCTCGAGCTCGCAATACAACTTCATCATTGGTTTCACCCCTTAATCGATATCGATTGAAAACCCGAACTAAAGCTATAAATTCTTCCACTTGTCTTCTTATAGTTTGATATCGACAAAACAATCCAGTTGTATTACGGTTATTTGGCTTACCATCGGTGTCAGTGCAAAAGTTATCATAGATTCTTCTCCAGTAACTCATACTCACTAAACCATTTTTTCGTCGTTCTTCATTCCATGCCAAGTAGCATGCGACAAAGTTACATAGAGATAGATATTCATCAATGGTAAACTCTGCCGGATTAATATATGGTTAAGCCATATGGGTGTAAAAGAAATTAGAGAAGGTGTGATTTGGGAAGTGAAAATGCTTGAATTTATAGAACTATTTTATAGCCTTTGTATGGAACTAGCCTTTGTCGGCCCAACCTAGACCGATCGTCTCAGTTTGCAACGACAACGACTATATAATTTATGATTTCGACCTTAGCCGTTCATCTAGGTTTAATTAAACGGCTATTTATGATTTTAGAAACAAACTAATTCAATTACAAATTTTCAATGGAATATACTTTGATTACAAAAGGAATGAACAAGCTTAACTTAACCAAAATTAAAATTAGATTAAATTAAATCAATTAAAATGATACTAAAACATCAATTTTTATTACATTAACTTAATATACTGCGCTCTTTTACAAGCTATAAACTAGGGCAACAGTGAAAACTTAAATTTAATAAACACTTCAGTAAAAATCTCTGATAATCTTGGGTCTCCTGATTATCTTCATTTGACGGATCTTCCATTCCATACGCTTTTGAGAAGACTTTCCCTGATTTTTGTGAACAGTTATACGGTTTACTTTCAAATTTTCTTTTCCTTCGATTTTCTTGCCTTGAACTCTTCTTTTTCTAATAGCTTCAGATTTGACTTGGTTAACATCTAAAACTTGAAGACCTCTTTGTTTTTTCTCATTCTCAATTTTCTTATAACCATCACATATCTTATTAATAGTATCCCCGAGTACGACTCCAGAAAAATCTAGTTGGGTTGGGAGATCAAGTTGGGTTGCAATTTTTGTCATTTTTTTTTAAATTTTTTTTTTTTTTTGAATAAAAGTTGGGAAGAAGAGTTGGGTTGCAATTTTCTTATAACCATCACACCTTCGTCTCCTCCACCAACACCTCTTTCTCTTTTTATTTTACTTTTATGTTCACCAAAAGTAGCTCTGCCACCCATATCCGCCATCAACAACACCTCCTTCTCTTTTTATGTCCCTATTTTACATCAACAACACCTCTTCCTCCCCCATCGCCTCCTCCTCCTTATCTTTTCACCACTACACGTCTAGATCCGCCACCAACAACACTTCCTCCTCCTCCTTCTATACTCTATAAACATCACCAACACCTCCAGATCATCATCGTCGAAAATCATCATAAAAAAATAATAAAACATCATCATTGTCGAAATTATGGTTTTGTATTGGTGAAATTCAGAAAAATGATGAAACCAAATTTGGTTTCATCAAATTTTACAAAAACTAAACAACGTTGAAACCGATGTTTGTGTTAGTGAAATGTCAGATAAATGATGAAACCAATTTTGGTTTCATCAAATTTTACAAAAACTAAACAACGTTAACACCAATATCTGTGATGGTGAAATGTCAAAAAATGATAAAACCAATTTTGATTTCATCAAATTTTACAAAAACTAAACAACGTTTAATCCAATATGCATATACATGAAATATCAAAAAAGTGATGAAACCAAATTTGGTTTTATCAAATTTTACAAAAACTTAAAAACCTAGAAACAATCTGAAAATCTAGAAGATTTGTATATTTTAGAGTGGACTCCTGTGCGGTTCTGACGTGGTTGACGCGGCCGAGTTTGTTGTATTTCGTAGTAGTGTTGGTCATTTAAGTGCTTTTTTGATGTTCCACTTGATCATTTAGCATTTTTCTAATGATAATTCGTTTTCTATCGTTCTTCTCACTAGTATCTATATCTGAATCCTAAACTTATAATATTTTAGTTTAAGTGATTTGTGTCTAAAAATCTGTGTTATCGTTTGCTATGCAGGTAATCCAATATAAGCTCTTTAATGATTCCATCGAGTATGGCAACGATAGTTCCTCTACAGCAGTGGTGAAGAAGTGGGTCTACGTTGGTTATTCAAGAGCTCACACTCATGATGTCAGAGCCTTGACGGTAGCAGTTCCTATTGACAGCAAAGGTTTTCTTCTACTGATGCTTTGTTTTCTCTTATAATGTGTTGAATTGGGTGAAATATTGACCTCCTTAATTCTTTAAGTTATGATTTAGTAATGGATTTCTTTTTTGACAGAGCCATTACCTGATAAAAAGCTAAAAAGAGAGATTGTCATCGTCTGGATTCCTATAATTTCAGTTATCGAAAGTGGGCAAATTTGCGAATCCCCATACTAATATGCAGCACCATGTCTTACAGTGGAATGTTGTTTGCGTATCCGATCATGAGAAACCACACCTTTTTGAATATTCAAAAGCGGGAAAAAAATGCTTCTACACTTGCCAAAAAGAAGTTACCCCGCAAAGTTCCATTTGCTCATTCCATGGTTTTCAGTGCCGATTCTTCAAAGTTGATTATTGCAGGACATGATAGAAAGATTTATGTAAGCATTTCAAATAAAATTTTCTTTTCAATGTCTATTTCTGTTAGTTTTAGAGTAGTTAGGCCTTTTGCCACAGGAGCTTTTTCGATTTATCTTGGCTAAAATATTTCAGTTGTGGCATAATTTCTAGCTACTATCCATGCAATCGAGCTATCTCAAGCTCGTGATTATAGGCTATTTGGTTGGAGTGTGACTCAATGATAGTTATTAATGCGTTGAAGGGGTATGTTATACCCCCATGGCACTTGAGAGTTCGATGGAATAACTGTATGAGATTCATTTCGTCCATACAGTTCGTCTTTTCTCATGTTTACAGAGAAGGCAATGGTTGTGCTGATACTCTATCTAAGTTTGGAGCCAACTCGAACACAGCTGTTTGGTGGTCGTTTCCTTCTCCTTTTCTGCGTGGTAATATGGGGGTAGACCGTTCTGGTCTACCTAAGTTTCGATTCAAGTAGTTATTTTGTACCTAGTTGGAGGTCTAGGTTTATGTCCCCCTACATTTATTTGTCTGCTTTATTTTATCTTTTGCTTTTAAGAAATCGCTCTGGGTAGGGCTATAGTTCTTCCTTTCACTTGAAAGATTCCCTTCCGCTCAACTAATTTCTTATTGGCGAAAGCCCTTCCACCGATTCACGACAATGGGGAGTGACTATCTGAGATTGACAGGCTCACTTCTTGCATTCGAGTTTACCTTAGTTCCTCTTCTTTTTCAGATCTCAAGTTCGGAGCGGATGCTTTGCAGAAAGATATGAGTTGGCGAATCAGTGATGGCAAAAAGGTGAATGGCAGAACAATTGGGTTGAAGGGCGTCGGCGGGGGAACCTCCTCTGACGAATGCGGCGGGGGCACCGAATGCGGCGGGGGAACCTCCTCTTCCGCCACAAGAACCTCGTTACCCGTACCAGGATGACGAGGTAATCGGCGGCGAGAGCGTAGACTCCATCTACCGGCCTGTCGATAAGGTTGAATACGATTTAGAGCGCCCGTTGGTCCCTATTCTTATCGCATCCATTTTTCTTCCCATGGAGCCCCGATGCTGCTAGGGAGAGCCTTTATTTGTCGAGCTAAGGAAGGCGATGACGCAAGGCGCTTATGGATGCAGGATCAACTTGTTAGTGAAGGCGCGGTTGGAGGCTCGAATTCGTCGATCTGGTTTCGAAAGGCTTGGGCCCAGGGAAGAAAGCACTTCTTGGATAAGGATCCCACCGCCGCTGACTCCCACTGCAAAGCCTGCCTTCTCTTCATCGACCGAAAAAAGTGAGATAAGTTAGTATTTGACCAAAGAAAAAAAGGAAGAATCAATCAATATTCGTGATGCAACCATTGTCGTATTACAGCCAAAGGTTCTTTTCCTTCTTGACCTAGATACAAGAGAGGGATTCCCTAATATGGAAAGGCGGCATGTAGAACCTAAAAGGAAAAGATAATAGAATGACTAGTTTTAGAATTGAGTTGTCCCGAAATAAAGCTTTTATTTCGTCCAGCGATCGTGCGATACTTTTTTCTTAGCATTTGTGAGATATTATGTACAATTAAACCATCTCCTTGAGAGAAGATTCCATTAAACCAACTGTGAGATACGCCTCTACTAGATCAAATTTATGCTCTTTACTTGGCAAGAAATATATAAAGCTCAAGCTGTGAGAAAGAGTAGTAAATACCTATAATGAGGGTTTATAGGGGTCTAAGGGCAACTCCAACGGACGAGGGGACCAAAAAGTAAAGATTACATTTACTCTTTGGTCGTCTAAATTCAAGAGCAACGGGCGATTATATTTGGGTTTTGGGCGAGTATATATACAGCACCAGAGCAGTTTTTCTGAAACATATATATAGTCGCACGGACTTGTAAATATGCGTTAACAAAAAACGCTTCGTTAAGAAAGCGTTTCAAAACACGGACGTTTGGTTAGAGAAGCGTATGATAAGACGCTTGGGAAGAGAAGCGTATGGTTTAACGCTTACTTAAGAGAACGCAAGCTAGCAGAAACGCAATCAAGGGGAGCGTCTCACCAAACGTCCAACTAGGGAGACGTTTCAAAACCAACGTTCAACTAGGGAGACGCCTAGTCCAGGCGCTCACTCAAGATGACGCCTAGTCAGGCAGCGCTGCTCCAGGTAAACGTCCAGTTTCCAAACGCTGCTCCAAAAAGACGTCCCAATTGGACGCTCCTCCAGTTAGGCGTTGCAACAAAACGTCCCCCTACACGAGTGTTTTTGTTACCATTGTAATGTATACGTTGTAAAATGTAACCGTTGAACGGCTATTAAATCCTTAATGTATATAAACGAGTTTCCGTAGTATGTTTCATGTCCACAACAATATTTTATAATTCAGTTACAACAAATAAAGAAATTTTTAAGGTTTTCAAATTTTTGTTCATTCCAATTTGTTTGTAATCACTTTCATTAATGGGTCCAAAACCAAGAGGTCCAAATTTTACTGTTAATGAAGATACAACCATGTATAAGATTCATTTATCAATATCTCAAGATTGTAGTGTTGGTACCGATCAATCAGAAGAAAAATTATGGTCTCGCATCAAAGCTGGAATGAAAGAAGTTATACCTTCAATGGCTGATCGGAGTTGGACCTCTATTCAGAAACGCTTTCAGGGAATAAGTAACGAGGTGGCTCTGTACTCTGCAAAGGAGGCAGAAGTGGAACGTGAACACCATACTGGATGGGGCCCAGAAACAAAGGTCTGTGAAGACTTAAATTTTATGCACTGCCTTTTTAAAGTTTTGAATTGTATATGATGCACTAACTATTTTTCTGAACAACAATAAACAGAGTGTAGAAGTAAGGAGGCTGTTCAAGGAAGCTAATGGTGAGAAACCATTTAAGCACGAAGAGTGCTACGCAATTATGTTAGAAAACATCAAATATTCAAGACGATCAACACAAGTTTTCGATTCATCACAAGCCGAAGAAGATTCAGATACCGATGACGATACTCGAAATAGACCTTCGCCAAGCCAAGGCCAACGGAGTGGATACGAAGAAATAGGAGATATACCTAACACGTATCCCCGTCCAATGGGGAAAAAAGAGGCTAAACGTTTGAAGCTAACAAGGAAAGCAAAATCCAGTGCCCAAGTCGATGCCTTGGACACAATTATTAACAACCAAAAAAACTTCAACAACAGTTATATGGAAAATGCTAAAAGGAAGAATGATCAGAGAGAAGCCGAGTTTGCAACAAAAGAGGAGTATCGTATTATGATGACAGACGTCTCCCATTTGGATGCCGCAACCAAAGAGTGGATTGAAATTAGGAAGCAGGAAATTTTACAGAAAAGAAGAGAATCTCGTCTTGGTTAAACCATATAAAACTTCGAGTGTAATTTTTCCGACTATTAATGAAAATTCTAACTTTTGAGTCCTTAAATTGATTGTCACTTAGAGCAACTAGAACAGAACACAACTTTACATTAATATATTTCATTTTCATATGAGTAGCGGTTGCACTTAGCACGTGCAAGATGGTTGTTGTAAGTTGACAAGTCAATGCAAGGAATTGACAATACCCAGGCCACATTTCAATGTAAAAATCAGTTTTCAACATTGTCAGAGATGTTATAAAAAGTAAGTTGACAAGGCAATGATAGGAATTAAACTAAACATTCATATTAAGATTAAAAGTAATACAAAGGTTCAACACTGCAACATGCCTTTAAACCACTAAGTGCCCCTAGTGGCCGAGTGGTGTCTCGGGAGGGTTTACAAGAGATTTACCCACAAAACCTAGCCGCATGGTTTACTAATTTTTCATACTTCACCGAAATCCGACCATAAATATTCGATCAAGTCATTTCGTAATCGAATATGCGTTTCTTTGCTATGTACTGCAACTCGGCGTTGGTGAGTTGACATCCTCGACAGTTCTGCAGTTTGTTGACGGGATTATATTCTAAACTATTAAGTAATCTAAAGAAGCTGAGAAGTTGCCACATACCAACCCCGAGAAGACATCATTAATAGAAGCATCAGAAATTTAGAAAAGTGGTTAGGTTAGGACCTCACAAGCTAGAAGAACCCGAAATTGAGCCTGATGAGCTTCGGGTGACCAAATATGAACTGGTACCATAGGCACTTTGACGGCGAAAGAGGCGAAAGAAGCAATCCATAGAAAGATTTGGCGCCACTCACTAAATTCTTTGGTTAATGAGATTTGTAAATCGGTGGTTCCTGTTTGGAGAAGAATCAACGGAATAGCTAATAGCATAAAAACAGATCCCAGTGAAGTATATAGGAAAAACTGATATGCTGCCTTGATCTTTCTTTGTCTCGAACCCCAGACCCCTATAATAATGGTAGAGTAAGGGATGGCCTCAGGAATTGACCGATGATGTGGTTGGTCGAAGATATTAACAGGTGCGTGGTAGCGCCCTTGATCATATTCATGTGGCCAATCACCGGGTTGACGTTCATCCTCCACAATCATATTATGGAGAATAATAACCGTTTTCATAATATATGCTAGTGCGTCCATATTTCACATTCTAGCTGGTTGTTTAACAATTGCAAATTGGTTTTGCAGTACCCCAAATCCTCGCTCAACATCTTTTCGGCAGCCCTCTTGCATAATTGAGAATTTGCGTTTCTTTGCCGAATCTGGATGCTTGATCGACATAATAATAGTTGCTATCTCTGGGTATATCCCATCACCGAGATAGTACCCCATATCATATTGGTTCCCATTAACCTCGAAGTTCACAGGTGGTGTTTTACCTCTGATTAGGTTCTTAAAAATATAAGAACGGTTTATTACATTTATATCGTTGTTGGAACCAGGCATACCAAAAAAAACATGCCAAAACCAAAGATCTTTTGAAACCACTGCCTCCAATACAATACTTTCATCGCCTTTGTAGGCAGTATAGGCACCAGATTCGGCTGATGGACATCTATCCCATTTCCAATACAATCCACACTTCCTAACATCCAAGGAAATCCCCTCGCTTTGTTCTGGTTAAGCAACAGTTCTACATCCGCAGTAGTTGGTTTGCGCAAATACCGTTCCTCATATAAATGCAGTATCGTCAAACAAAATCGTCGTGTTGCCTCAAGAAACGTGGTTTCTCCGATGCGTAAGTACTCATCTATTGCATCCGCCGCAGAACCATAAGCCAGCATTCGA
Organism: Papaver californicum; assembly: GCA_023531435.1. Taxonomy (NCBI): domain Eukaryota; kingdom Viridiplantae; phylum Streptophyta; class Magnoliopsida; order Ranunculales; family Papaveraceae; genus Papaver; species Papaver californicum. The sequence continues at coordinate 1,804,039 of JAJJMC010008556.1, read as the reverse complement.
ATTGCAGCCGTAATTTTCACGTGTGGGGTTAATCCTAGGCGCCCGACCGCACCCGTTTTTGAACGAAATAAGGATTAACTGCTACTATATCCCGCAAGATACGGTTGAACAATTGTCTTCTCATACGAAATCTTCTACGAAAAACATTGGGAGGAAAAGTTGGGTTTCTTGAAAAGTAATCTGTCCATAGTTGTCTAACTCCATCCTCACGATTTCTTTGTATTTCGATCCGAGTACGTGGCCAGTCAATGTATGAAGCGACCAAGCCTAAATTTAGTGCTTCGTTATTTTGGTTAATCGGAAATGCTTCTTCGTCTGATAAGGAAGTGGTGTTATTACTATCATCATTAGATGCCGAAGATATGGTTAACTGATTAGGAGGAATATAAGCAGAGGAATTAGAAGCAGCATAAAACATGTTGCAGTTTTGATAACCTGCCATTGAAAGGGGAAGGAAGTATGTTTTGGGGAGGTTGCTAGTTTTGTGGTGTTTAGATGTTCTGGGTTGGTTTGTAGTTGTTCATGTGGTTTCAGTGGAAAATGATGTGTTCTTTTTATAGTTATGTTTAAGATAACAACGAAAAAATAAAGCGAATAGAAGCCCAATAAACTTAGACAAGAGCTATAAAGAAGAAACAGACAAATAATTTCGATTGAGAAAATCAAGAGATAAGAAGTTTCAGCTGATTAAACAATACAACGCAGAGCTAAGGGTCAAATTAAAGAATACATAAACAACAGCTATAAAGAAAAAACAGACAAATAATTTCGAATGAGAAAATCAAGAGATAAGAAGTTTCAGTTGATTAGACAATACAACACAGAGATAAGGGTCAAATTATAGGAAACCTTGACAAGAGCTATAAAGAAGAAATAGACAAATAATTTTGATTGAGAAAATCAAGAGATAACAAGTTTCAGCTGATTAGACAATACAACGCAGAGCTAAGGGTCAAATTAAAGCATACTTAAGCAACAACTATAAAGAAAAAACAGATAAATAATTTCGAATGAGAAAATCAAGAGATAAGAAGTTTCAGTTGATTAGACAATATAACTCAGAGATAAGGGTCAAATTAAAGGAAACCTTGACAATAGTTGTAAAGAAAAACAGAAAAATAATTTCGATTGAGAAAACCAAGAGATAACAAGTTTTAGTTGCTTTCTCCGATACAACTCATACACAAGGGCTAAAAACAAGAAACTGAAAATTACCTATAAAGCAAAAAATACAGAGCTAAGAATTGTCGGTGGAAGAGAAAATACATGCAGTAAAATCCAAATAAAAACAAAGCCAAAAATACTAAAGATAAGAAAACGACAAATTTAGTAAAAAACAAAACGGTGACATATGCATAACATAGGTAAACCCAAATTTTTTTTTCTCTATTTATTATTCTTTTGTTTTTGTTCTTCACTTCATGAATATAACTCCAACCATGTCAACATTTCATTCATCTGAAGGCTTGGCTTGTCGGACGACGTGCACGGCGATCTTCAAGACTGGGTAGAAAAATCAACACAAAAGGATTGAATTGATCCATTACCCTTAAGATCTCGAAATGAGGTTTGTACCGGAAATCATGTCGTTTCCATCTAGTCCATTCCTCCAGTGATTTGTCAACAACTTCATCATCTGTTTCATTCCTAAGACGAAATTCATTGACCTTAGCAGTTAAAGAAGAAAATTCAAGGACTTCCTTTGTTATTTGCACGTATCGACAAAAAAGGCCTGCTCTGTTCCTGTTGTTGGGATTACCGGTTTCATTACAAAAGTTTGCATGTGTATGTTCCGACCATTGCATGCTCATTCAACCATTCATCCGACGTTCATGCCCCCTTGATGGATAATGCAATACTATGTTTCGACATATGGATAAATCTTCCTCTAGTGTAAAATTATCTGCATTTAACCGAAAATTTTCGTAACCCGCTATTAATGAAAACCCAGAATTACAAATTTGATCTTGAATGTTACTGAGATGGATTTGGAATGAGAATGATACATATAAGCTAATGTATTTATAGGACTCTATGTAAGGGTATTTGGCCGTTGTTCAACGGTAACATTCCATAACGGTAACAGAACAGTAACATATAAGTTGGATCTTTTTTTTTAAACCAAATCAAATAGTCTGTACGGCCACAAAGAAAACACATAATTGAAAACGAAAACAGATAAAGTCAAATGTATTTTGAATTTGTAAAACAATCAAGTCCAAAATATAGTGTAAATTGGAATGAGTACACAATAATGGAATAACAATATTCAGTAGTTTAGTCCCCACGAGAAGAGCGAGGTGGCATAAACGGAGGCATACTTGACGAAGTTCCCTGTCCCCCCGTGTTCCACATTTACGTTGGGAGAGTTGCCGGAAAATTACCACCCCCTAAGTGTGGAGATTGAGAATGAGCACGGGCAAGTTGTAGGTGCAAATTAGTGTTTTCATTCTTATAATTGCGCACTTCCTCCATCCTTTCCCTCGATTGGGCCAAATGAAACTTACGTAATTCTTCGGTAAAATCGGCAGATTCTTGCGCAAAATTAAGCTTCGGCCTTTATATGAAAAAAAAAAGGTCAGTTTCTCAAAAAATTTCTATAAAAATATATTTTCGTTTAAATTTTAAATATACTTACATATGTCCAATTATCTTGAGGCGGAATGGCAACATGTTCAGCGGGTTGGTCGAGGCGGGTTGGTCAAGGGTTTCTGTAACAAGCCCCCCCAAACAATCGTATGTTTCCACTTCCCAGTTGACTTGGGTGCAAACTTTGTTGGAGTTTGTAACATGTCGCCAGTACTCCAAATAGCAATCATAAGTAACCCGATCTTGGAGGTAGTCATTTATTGGTATGGCACTCGATTCCCTCATCTTGGTAGCCTCGGCATCAGTGATGTTGTTCACACAGCTTGGGGGGTTGCGCGGAATTCTCCATCCACCATAGATTTGGTGCCATAACCGGTCTCCAAGGTACACGTTATGCTGTAAAATTTAATTATTATCAGCCATGTACCAGAAAAATTAAAAAGAATATTAATAAATATGACTATTTGAACTAGAAAGTGTCAACTCACAGTGCCAACCCAAGTAAATACGGTGCGGGTATTTGATACCGCCATAGCTATGCGGATAGTCTCATTAATATGGCGTGCCGCAATTTCAACCCATGGTCTCCATGTCACAACATCCATTGTCAATTCATTCAAAAGTTTCCTTGCACCCTTAATATCATTACTCTTCCTTCGCGTACTCTTCCACCGCGAACATGTTGGCCAAGGACATTCGCTCTCATCAGGGATGTTGTGAGGTCGAAGTATGCCCAGATATTCGTACCCCCAATCAACTCTCGACGATATAATCAATCAACGCATTTGACGAGTCACCAACATCCATTGACAAAAACCGGTCCCATCCTGCCCTTTCAATAATAAATTTTGCTCTTTCGCAGGTTTTGGTTATAGCTTTATACGTTTGTTGGACCGATTTCGAAGACCCACGATGCATATATTTGGTTTTTGGATCGGCTCTCGAACTCATATTGCTAGAAACATGACCTTCATCATCTTCCACCATACTATAATTTTCTAAACCAATATCATCATTCACTCCTTCGGCAGTGCTAGCATCTGGTACATCCTGCGTTGTTCGGGCTTTCTTGTTCTTTTTTTTCCGACCAACGAATCGGGAAGCGGCATTTCTCAACATCTATACAAATTCAATTTTTTTGAAACACAATAGAGCAAAAATATAACTCCACATTTATCCATAAATCAACGACAATACATATTACAGTTCAAACAAACCTAGAGACACAAAATACATATTACAGAGACATACTTAGCAATTGGCATAAAACACACAATTTCACATTCGGATGGATAAGTTTACCAATTTCAGAATATCAAAGAATTTCGAGACGACTCAATGTCTAACATGTATCTAGAAAATTAGTTGTTCGGCCAATAATCATGATGAAAATTTTAATCAAAACTGCATATAGTGCAAAAAAATGACTGTTTAAGCAATTTGTAAAAATCATAAACCCGGAAAATGATCTCCTTTTGCCATAGATACGTATAAATTCGGTACAATGATAAAGAGGTTGCCATACATAACATCTTAATTTCCCGGGTAAAAGAAAGTTTGTTTAACTTGTCGCGGCACAATCATGTTCTCATTTTCAGCTCAAAAATAATTTTAATCATATAAATGTTCACGGCACTGATGTTCTAATTTTAATTATGTTCTAATTCTAATTTTCTCATTTTCATCTCAAATTAATCATGTAAATGTTCACGACACAATGATGTTCTAATTTTAGTTATGTTTTAATTCTAATTTTAATTATGTACAGCCGCTTAAACAACGATTAACAAATGTTTAATTATGTTCTAATTCTAATGGCGTCACTGCACCGTGAAAAAATGCCGAAACCCTAAATATGCTTTTAAACAACGAATAAAACCCTAAACATGCATTTAAACAACGAATAAAAGCTAAAAGAAAGAAGAAAATGACTGAGATAAAGAATTAATTACCGTGTTTTGAACCAAAATCTTCTCCGCAGTTGATTTTCCTCTAGCCGCCGTTCGCCTGTTAAGGGGAGCGTGTTTGAGATGGTAGAGGCGAAGCTAATGGGAGAGCGTTAAATACAAAAGAAACACTAGGAAACACACGGAAGCTCTCCCCAGCTGGACGTGGAAACACACGGACGCTCTCCCAGCTGTACGTGTAAAACGGCTATTCCCAAACGCTCTCCCGGTGGACGTCCATTGGGCGCTCTTCCTTATGGGCGTCCGTCTAACGCTTCTTTGGGTGCACGTTCTGTGAGTGGACGCTATTCTACATGGACTTCTGGCAGTGAGGCGTTTACTAGGAACATCGTTTATCACTAAACGTCAACGTTGTACAACGCACAATTTGTAAACGTTCACCCAATATAACGCTGGTACAATAGACGCTTATCAGTGTCTACGTTAAACATACGTCCACCCACAGTAGCGTAACAATATGCAAACGCTCATGTATAGAGCGTCTGCTTCCAGAATATGAAACGCTCAAATGGAGGGGCGTCCGACAAGATACGTCCTTCATAGAAGAACGTCCGTGTCAACTCACGTTCTCCTATAACAGCGTTTTACAACACACGTCATTTTAGTTGGACGTGCGATCATATTTATTCCAGAAACCGTTATACAGAAAAAGAAAAAAGACCAAATTTTTTTAGTTTTTACTCTTTGGTATACTCGCGTTGTTGGAGTTGCTCTTACAGCGGTTGACCATATTCACCAATGTAAATGAAGTTGCACATGCATAGTAGAAAATCTGCACATAATTAATTATGAATTCTCTTTAAAGAGTGGTCATGGAGATCTAGTTAGCTGCATGGGGTTTATCACGGGATTGATTTTTTTTTATTTTTTATTTTTGGTTTCCATGTTGTTAATGTTGAAAGTAGAAACTTTTGCATACTTTCACACCTTGCCGGGACGCTAACGATGATTTATCACCTAGTGAGCCACCCGTAACAAGGATGTTCGCCAGTTCAGACGGACAGTGGTTGTCAGCTGTTAATTGTTTTGGTGATATATATGTTGGAAATAAAAATGACTAATACTAAAATTAAGAGTTTATTACTTAAAATGATTTCTGTTACTATAATTAACTTGATGGGTGCTAGGATCATTAGTCCAAACTTGGGTGGAATTATAGCCATCCATTTTCATTTCTTAGTGAATGAGAAACCTTTGGTTGTCCCACATTGGGCAAATCAAGGAGGAAGTTCATGCATATTACCACAAACGTTCTATATAAGGAAAAGAACTAGTGGATTGGATATGGACTTGGGAAATGGACTAGTGGGCAAATGCATACATGTGTAGTGCTTCGGTGCGAAGCACCGCAGGCCGCGGGCTTGCGGGCTTGCGTGTGCTTTTGGCGCGATCCTTGGTGCGAGCCTTGGTGAGCCTTGGTGTGAGTTTGACGTGTGCTTGGCGTGTTCCTGCGAGTGCACACGTGTACCCATCAATGAGAAAACGTTTCTTTATTTTAAATAAATATTTTACCGTTTTGAATTAAATGAAAAATAAAATCATAAATATTTTTTTTTAATTAAAAATCTTAACGTTTTGTTTTAATGGGGATTTAATATTTCAAATTAAATTTTTCACCGTTTTAAAACTCAAAAGATTACTTCTCCTATAAAAGAACAACAATGCTAAGGTTTTCGTTTACCCCAGTCGCAGCCACTGTCCTGACGACTTTTCCCCTCTTCTTGCTTTGATTTGCGCACTAGTTTACTTTCATTTTTTCTTTTACTGTTAAGTTCACAACGGGCCAACGAGCTTTGCTAGCTGGGTTGGTATCAGGTGATTTTATCCTGAATTCAAGTTTGTCACTGAAAGGGTATAGCAGCATCTTCCTGAAGGTGTACCTGGCAAATATTGAGTTAAGGGCAGTTTGTTGAACATGCGACTTCACCTCTCTGTGTTTGAGTGTGTGTACTGCTTCATTCTAACCCTCCCTTAATCATCTTCAAATTCTCTGTTGTTTGTGTTTCTCTGTTACAGGAAGGTACTTATCCAACAATATATGTCTTCGATCTTAAGATACAAAGGTGAGAAATTTCTCTCTTGTATGCGGTAGTATTTCAAAATGCTTTTTATTAATTTTTGGCACTCGCATGTTTCCCAGTAAGTTCAAAATTTATTCTTACAATCTTTTCTACACGCTTCAATGTAAGTTTGGTCGGGACTGCCGGTGTGACAATCAAATGTTTGTATGGTTGCTCATTGTGTCTGTATTTATCTGGTCGAATCGCAGCCAAGATATCTGATTCTTTTCCAATTTCAAACGTTTTATGTTGTTTCCAAGTGTGTGTCATTTCATAAGTCTGTATATTTTGTCATCGAAAAATTTCAGCACTGTGCAAAATACTCATGGTTACTCGAGGAGGACAATTATGCTTGATCATCGTCACCTATTAATTTTTAAAAAGGTGGCTCTCATGTTTATATGATCTCTTTTTTATTTATTGCGTGTGTTTATAGGCAGCACTGGTTTGTATCTCTGTTGGAATTGGTGGCTTCTGTTACTGCTGGGGGTTTCACGATGACTCAAGAATATGGCATTGTTCTTATCATTACAACTTCTACGAACCAAGTATATGTATTTGATGTGGAGGCAAAAAAATTAGGAACATGGTCGATGTACCATACTGATCTTCTTTCCAGAAGATTTCAAGGAATTTCCAGGGGAGATTATTGGGATGTCCTTCCCTCAATCATGTTCCACTGCAGTTATTATCTACAGCACTTTCATGTCTTCCCATGTATGTTGTCACTGAGTCCGAGCTGGTTGATCCACTTGTTATGTGAATGAATAGAACTTATTCTTTGAAATGGTTGTCTAGTAGATAGAAGTGGGTCTACAGAATGACGGTATTTCGCTGTTTGAGATATACACCAACCCTATGGCTAAGAAATGTGATTATTGTGCATGAAACTTTTTATATGAACTAGAAATGGTTTCCGTGGTTCAAGATGATGATGACAACTGCTTGGCAAATGGGGTATTGGATTCATCATCAGAGGTCTGTCTCTAATGGTAACGGTAAGGTGAACCACAAAAGAAAACGAGATAGCCAAAACAACTTAAGCTTCAATTTTAGTCCTTTCAAACATCCTGCTCTATTTGTGGGGCATCTCTCAGATAGTTCAGTATTAGTCATAGAGAAACCATGGAGGGAAGTGGTTCAGAGCTTTTTGTTACTCCTTCCTGATAGGATGATTCTGCATTTTGTTCTTGACCTATAGCAATCTTTCTCTGCTACGCTGTTTTATTGTTCAGCACTCAAATTATAGAAATTAGATCATTAAAACCTCCCTGTAAAGTGGGATTTCACATCAGCGTTGTTTCCGTTTATCTTAGGTCCAAATTATGTTTCTTATCCTTTTCAGTGTTCTCTTGATTTCCTGGAAAGTTCTCCTTACTGGATATTGCTTCACCTCCTTTTCCACCCATCAATCCTCCCCAATGAGTTGCCCTGTAACTATGTTTGATCTTGTATTGCCAGAGTTGTTTGTATTGGGATAGATTATATCAGATTCTGCTATTCAGTCTTTTCTTGGAGAAGATTTACCTTGGGTGGTGATTTCTTCTTCAGTTTATGCTAGAGATAGATACCCCCTCCGTTACTGAGAGGAGTAAACAATTCTATGCAGAAAAAGCACTATTTAGGGATGGCGCTTGACAGGCACTTTGTTCTCACATCTGCATCTTTGATTTTTAGTCAACAAATCTTATTCATGACTTCCACAATTACAAACAAACAAAAGAGACACAGATTGCGCGATCTTGCGCAGGAAAACAAACAAAGACACAAAGCCAAACAAACGAACAAGCAAATTAAGGTCATTGCTTGCGAATTGAGGTGGATGAATCACCATCATCTGCACAAACGAAGCGAGCTTTACTCAAGAGGGAGCGGGACAGCCTCGTACCTATAGCCGTATCCATTGTTGCCAGTAAAATTGCCATCATTCTTTTCATAAACTTTTGTGCTCCCATTTTTCAAGACGTCATACTGAGTGTACGAGAAGGGTATGTCGTGCGAAAACCGTGTTGCCATCAGACTCACCTTCACTCTACTCATAGGTGACGCAGTGACCGTTCGCACAGACCCACTTTGAGGCTTTCTGTCTTCATTTCTCCCCAGTTGGAAGATTTGGTACCCTCAGCGGAAATCTCAAGCTATCCCGATGATATGAGCGGGACACCAAGGGTAAAAGTCGTCTTGACACCCACTTTCAACGTCACACGTGTACTCCAATTAGTTGTATTTGAAACTGTAGTCTTGAGATTTAATTGCGACGTCAAGGGATGTTGAGTCCTGTTGCTCGAATCATCGGTGATAAGTGCAAGACTTTTCTCATTGTAAAGCTTTGCATCAGTGAGGTGATATCTGACGTCATCGATTTTCCTTGAGATAACGGGCTCCTCAATGTCCATTGAGCTCCAATAGTCCGGATAGTTGGCAAGTGTGGGGAGGCAGCTCACCTTACCAGCATGATCGTATCGGTTGCAAAAAAAAAAAAAAAGCTGTTCTTCAAACATCGCATGATGATGCAGTTGCCAATCCATCAAGTATGGTGGGTATAAATACGGTGTTGGTGTCATGGAATGTAGGGAAAGCCTGCTTTAACAGTACCCATTCACTATTATCCATATGCGTCCAATACTTGTCATGGTGAGTACTCCTCAGGCGGATGCCTCCGTCGCGACTTGGAGACACCTCAAACTCAAACCTTGAGGAATTATCGGCTTTGTGAACGTAGTCCATGTACCCGTCTCCGCCCAAGGCCTTAAGTTGGTTTCCGTTGTCGCCCTTGATCCAGATAAGATCGGGCAACATAATGACAGAATTCCAGTCAAGGAAGGTGCACACATCATTATGGTAGTTAAGCGATAAACTCAAGCAACCATCATAATGGTCGCTGCCATAAAACAACCTGACATAGTACCCAGTGCTAACATGGCGACATAGTACCCAGTGCTAACATGGCGAAGCTTAAGGACGCGGTTGCTGTTGAAAATAGGCTGGAAGAGCGTGCAATGTGTGTCAGACTGATTCTCCTCAGGTTTCACGGCCATGGCAGTGACCCATCTGTGTGGCCCGCCTAAATTTGCCCAGTACTTGTTGCTCTGCAAACACCTGATATGAACGAGTCCGGTTCCAGTACTGGTAGCCGGCACCATCTCAAATCTCATGTCTAGCCCGAAACTGTAATCTCCAGCATACTGGAGGGCATTAGGTACGTTTGGATTATCTGTGTACAAGTGCAAGTAATTTATCGTTTAGGTTTGATTGGATTATGACATACTTGTGGAGTGTTTTTGCCATGATAGGAGTTTCTGCTACTGCTGCTTCAACTTCTCTCTGAGTACCGAGTTTTTTGTTTTTTTCTTTTTTCTTTTTGCTTGTATGTATATGTGCATATAAATCATGTGGTATTGATCTACATATATCGAAGTAGTTCATGATATGAATGAACGAGTCGAACAAGAATTTTCATATACTGAAGCTTAAACATTTGACATTCTTTCTACCTAATTGAAATGATCAAACAAAATGAAATTTCTCAGTTATTTGTATAAGAAAAATCAAAACATATATGGAGTCAAAAGAATGTGAGACGTGCCCACTAGCTAATTGCCTAGCTCATCAACAATAATGAGTTGCCAACTAGTCCCAGTTGGGGATCGAGTCTCCGCTCTAGAGTTTAAAAAAGAAAAGATAAAATCCAAGAAGCATAATGAGTCTTGACTAAATATTTAACTTTATAAGTTTGTGCCAACCTTAACATTGAGAACTTTGCCATATACTTACAGGATGATTCATTAAGTGAAGGGATCATCCTACGTAAAGTTTTAGCCCTTCGACAGTCATCCAAACTAGTTACCTTTTTAGACACAAATGGTGCAAACATTGCATAACAATGACATCTTAAGTATGTACAAATTCTACCCTCCAACTCCCAAGAGTCATCAAATGTTTTAAAGGACTCGGAGTTGAGCAAGAAAAGCTGCACAAAGATCCAGATATAGAAACTGTGGTCCGGTTACTCTTTGTAGATCAAGCAGATACTTCTCCTCACGAGTCTTGTATAGCTGCCAATATCATTTAATCAATATTAGGAAATATAACAAGAAGAAGATAATATGAGATATAAGTTGGAAGGTTAAATATATATATATAAACAGATGTTTTGTTGAGTAGCCATGACGGATGTCATGGTGGACTGATTTATCAATGATATCAAGGAGCTGTAAAACATTCTTATTGAATAATCAAATACCTGAACTTCAAATTTGACAGCGTTCGCCGATCTTTGGGAAGTGTCATCCTTTTCGACTATAGCTGAATAATCTTCAAAGAAGTTGTTGCCGTGTGCGGAATTGTTAACCATGCCATCAGTGTGGCCAGGAAAGCGAGGAAGCCACCTACACTTCATGTTGTAGTGTCCAACCTTTTTCCATCCCACCTGCAGTTCTTGCAAAGCTTTGAGAACTGCAGTCATTATCTCGCGAGGATGAGCTCCTGACTGCAAGACCAATAGAAAATAGGTCTGATCAGAGATATGTTGAACATCTGAAGATGCCTACAAATTTCAGTAGTACTAGTAAAGTATTGTTGAACAAAAGATATGTCAACTGCATCTTGTTTAACCATTGACATGCAATGAACATGATCCTGTACCTGAAGTCCGAGAGTCCATTTTCTCTCTACAGGGAGCTGTCTTAAACCATGACCCTGGTGATCCATATATCCTGGGATTTGGTGCCCCCCGATTGGAGAGGTAGCCTCACCTTGTTGCATAGGGGTGATAATTTTTTCCTGGAAAAATAGGCATCATTACCCCTTATGAAAAATATGACACAACACTTCTAGCAATCTCAGTAGAATAGACATGGCAGATAGAAAACACAAAACAAAGAATACACTGTTCAGAAGGAAGGGTGTTTTCTCCACCAGTTTGACAGACAATAAGACAGTCACTGACTCCGCCAGAATGGATAAAAACTTCCTAATACGACATACGACATTATTCTATAACAAAGGGAAACAGACGCACCATTGATTCCTGAAACTCAGCTCCAAGATAGCCGCTGGTAGGTCGAAACCGGTTGTCCAGCAACAAATAATACGCAACAGTTGCCTGGACATTTGTAATAGATTATCACACAAGAAAGTGAAGAAATAGAGTAGTTGAAATTATCTGCACGAAGATACCTCATTTTGAACTCTGTTGCTAAGAGATTCAATCAATTGGTTTCTGTCAAATCCCATCTGAATTACTTCTATAAGAATGTCTTCATCCATCTGCCAAATTCGAATAGAATAAGTGTTGTTTACATAAAGAGAGATCCCGAGGACCAAAACATAATCATACTCCAGCAAGATACAACTACAGAAAGTTTATGAAAAGGCTCAACAACAAAACTTAGGAGAAGAGCTCAACAGCAAATTATAACTACACAAAAGCTTAAAAAAAATTATTTTAACAAAAAATAAAAATAATAATAATAATAATAATAATTGGCCACATAAACTAGTATTCAATATTTCTTTAGTTTTTCATGAATGATCAAGTAGACAAGTATTAAGACATCTAAAAATTTGATCGATATGTATCATGTATATTATATTATTTTGAAATAACAAACAAAAACTGCCATGAAGGCAGTAATAAGCCAATGTAAAACCCCTTTTGCTGACCCTTACCCTCTAATAACTTTTCCCATTAAACACAATGCCAACCAGACTCATCTCTCATGTACTTATTACACACATAAGAACAAAAAGGCAAACCCCAATCATTATGTTTTAGACCATAAAAATCATTGCATAATCTAATCCTTTTTCAAGTAAACCAATGTATCATATACATATACCTTCTTTGCCTGTTGCATTGTGTCTGGTGGAGGAACAGCTAAATAGCGTGGAAGATGAGCTTGGAACCATGGATGCTGACGAATCTCAGGAATGGTCATTCGTTTCATGGGATCAACCACAAGCATCCTTGGGATCAAATCCCTTGCTCCAGCTGATAAATGACTTGGTAGCGTATAAATTCCACCCTGAGGTACAGGACCAAGCGAAACAAAAGACAGAAGACTTTAACCTCTAGGCTCAAAAAGAGTATAATATTGATTACTATAAGATAGCAGGAGAATAACAAACTCATAAAGCATAAGTTTATATCCCCTGCGTCCAACTAACTATTTGCATGTGACGGGAACAGTATAGCCGGAAAGCACACACGATATTCAACCTCAACTACTGATACAATCTATTTAAGGTACGACTAAAGATGGTAGTTTGGGCTCCACAGAATCAAGCATTTGATACTACATACATCTTGGTTTACAAATACAAATTAGTTAAATAGGATTTTACCTTTATTTTCTTGAACAGGTTAGGAATGTTTTCATCATCAAAGGGCAAAGTACCACATAGAAGGGCATACAAGATAACACCACAGCTCCAGACATCTACCTCAGGGCCAGCATATAGTTTTCCAGATATCACCTAATAAGCAGATACATGAAACATGTCTTAGTTATCTAGACCAAATCGGCCTTTTGAATCATGTTGCAGTCTCATTAAAGTATGAAAGATACCAAGATTTTTTATTGTTCAGTCAATACCTCGGGGGCAGCATAGTTCGGGCTTCCACAACTTGTTTTTAAGAAATGACCATCACGCATGATATTGCTCAAGCCAAAATCAGCAATTTTCACATTGTATTTTGAATCCAAAAGCAGGTTCTCAGGCTTAAGATCTCGATGAACTACCATGTTCCGGTGGCAGTACTCCACCCCAGAAATAATCTAATTTCAGAAGAAAGCCATGTCAAACTTCAATTTTGGAAGCAACAACCAATTCCTTAACCTTATAGTGAAACAACTTAAGCATCATTAAAAGTTTATAACAAATCTGAACCAAGAGAACCAGTATCTGTACCTGCTGGAAAAAGTTGCGAGCTTCTTCCTCCTGTAACCTACCCTTCTCGACGATGTAATCAAACAACTCTCCAGACTTCACATACTCCATTACAACATATATGTCACTGGGGGTCTGTATGACCTCATAAAGTCTTATAATGTGTGGGTGCATGAACAACCTCAGTATTTTGATTTCTCGTCTAACTGCAAGGTAACAAGCACAAATGAACCATCTCAGTAGCCTCTAACAAGTAAGAACTCAAACTAATCGAATTTCATGTAACATACCCCTTGTTTCTGTTGCTTACAGAATTATTTGGGGAATTTAGAGTGGAATATGACATTTGATAAGGAATGAGCTAGAACCCAAGATCTAGAAACCCATGAATAACTAGCAAGTTGGTAGAGTTTGGTATTCGATAAAAAATCTCTTAGCTATAGCAGCAAGAAGGACAAATATAGCAACAAGCAAGACATGGTGCAGGTTTATACATCTCACCTTTTTCCTCCATTTCCAAGCTCCTTATTTTACGGCGATTAAGAATTTTAATAGCAACTTTGTGTCCAGTCAGTGCATGCGTTGCAATTTTCACTTTACCAAACGAACCAATTCCTAGAGTCTTCCCAAGTTTATAATTCGGTAAAAACACATCAGCACCAGCGTTCCCTCTATGATTAGAACCATCCATTTTGCCTGTAGTAGAAACAAGACAAGAAAAACAATTTAGGACATGCATAATAAAAACATAACAAAGAAAAATCTGTATCAAGTACGCAGTACACATTTGCAAGGTCTAAGTTTCGATGCGAATCGGAAACGCCCTACCCAAGCACCCTTGTCGAACAAATGAAGAGGACTAACTTCTTTGAAATACGATTATTTGATGGTTTTTATTCGGGAATATAATCACATAAATATTACATATAAGTAGAAATTAGCAACACAACAAGCTGACTTCTCATCTTAAAAACAGAAAAATCAATTCCATATGCATAATCCTTCGGTAACTCTTTATACATGCAAACATGGATTTTTTGCTCACCTGATGCAAGGCTCCTCTTAGGATAAACAATACTAAAACAATTGAAAATAACTTCTCAGAATATTACAAAATTCAATTCAATTTATGAAAGATACTCAAAAAACTCCTCACCAAAACAGAAAACAATAACCAAATCAAAAAAAATGTTTCCCTGCCGATGAAATCAAATTGATAACAAAAACATACAAAGATTACTCGACTGTGATCGTAATTACTTGAGCTCTAAATGAACAATCAGCTGATATTTAAATGAATACACCTTTATTCAGGAAATGTGAATATCTTAAAGCATAAAAAAATCAGAACAACATCGGGTGAGGATTCTAACCTGATTGTCAAGATTTTTCAGATTGGAATCTTCGAATTCGTTTAAAAGATGAAAAACCAAAAACCTAAAAGTTAAGATAGAAATTGAAGTCAAAATTACAAATGTAAATGATTAAGGCGTACTGAATTTGAAACCCTAAATAGGGGAAGTTTTAAATATATACCTAGTGGCGGGACTCAGAGTGATTTGGTAGTTATCATCGTCGTTGTTGGTATCCAAAGAGAGAGAGATCAATCACCAGATCGAGAGAAACAAAGGGGCTTATGATATAAAATTCGAGTTCCAGAAGGACTTCCAACATAAATACCGCTGTTCACTTTTCAACTTCTAAAGGCAGGAAGTTAGTTTGGAATATTTGGATATGTAAAATAAAACTAATTTTAGAAATTGCTTATAAGTCAAAAAAATACACGAACAAAACATTTTTACTTCTTGCCTCTTAGAAGTACTTTTATTTATGTGAGAAGCAGAAGCATTTCGGGTTGCCAAACAGTTTATAAGAGGGTGTCCGGACATACCTTAAGAGCAAAGTCACTGACTGGGTATATTGGTTAATTTGTCAATTATATTAAATTGGTATTTTGGAGGGTTTCCCCATTAAGGCGCTAGTTAAGTCGATCGTCTATGTTTGAGACGAGCGGCTCATTATAATTCGACAACGGACGAATCTCAACGGCTCTGATTCTCTCTCCTATAAATTCAAACATTTTCAACTCCAAAATCACACCTTCTTCACTCAAAAAATCTTCTACTTTCACTTCAATCTTAATCTTTCCATCTTAAACTCTTCTTCTCAACTTTTGTTCAAAAAAAAAAATCAGAAAAAAATGACAAAAGTTACAACCCAACTTGATCTTCCAATCCAACTAGATTTTTCTGGAGTCATATTCGAAGATGCTATTAATAAGATATGTGATGGTTATAAAAAAATTGAGATTGAGAAAAAACAAAGAGGTGTTCAAGTTTTAGATGTTAACCAAGTCAAATCTGCAGCTATTAGAAAAAGAAGAGTTCAAGGCAAGAAAATCGAATGAATTTTTTTTTTTAAAGTAAACCGTACGACTGTTCACAAATGCAGGAAAAATCTTCTAAAGAGCGCATCGAATGGAAGATCCGTCAAATGAAGATAAACAAGAGGCCCAAAATTATCATATATTTTACTGAAGTGTTTATTTAATTTAAATTTTTACTTCCCTAGTTTATATCTTGTAAAAGAACGTAATATATTAAATTAATATAATGGAGATTGATGTTTTAATATAATTTTAATCAAAGTATATTTAATTAAAATTGTAATTGAATTAGTTTATAGCTAAAATCATAAATAGTCGTTTGATTAAACCTAGATGAACGGTTTAGATCGAAATTATAAATTATATAGCCGTTGTCGTTACAAACTGAGACAATCGGCCTAGGTTGAGCCGACAACGGCTATAAAATAGTTCTATAAATTCAAGCATTTTCACTTCCCAAATCACACCTTCTCCAACTTCTTTTACACCCATTTGGCTCAACCGTATATTAATCCGGAAGAGTTTACCATTGATGAATATCTATCTCTATGTAGAAACTTTGTTGCATGTTATCCGGCAAGGAATGAGGAATGGCGGCAAAATGGTTTAGTGAGTATGAGTTACTGGAGCAGAATCTATGATAATTTTTGCAACGACAGCGGTGGTAACCCGAATAACCGTAATATAGCTGGATTGTTTTGTCGATATCAAACTATAAGAAGAAAAGTGGAAGAATTTATAGCTTTAGTTCGGGTTATCAATCGATATCGACTAAGGGGTGAAATCAATGCTGAAGTTGTATTGCGAGCTCGAGAAGAATATCGAAGATGGAAAAGGACAAAATTTTGCTTATGGAGCTCATTACACAATCCTGAAGGATTTTTCGATTGTACGTATGAGATGTTAAAAAGTAGGCATACTATTCCAGAAAAAACATTGTTAAATTTTAATTGAATGTGAAATCAAATTCGTAGTTCTTTTTTGCTTTATGAAGCTCATTATGCAATCTTGAAGGATTTTTTAATTGCACGTATACGATTAGTTGTGATTATATGCTCTCTAATTCAATTGCAAAGGGTGGAATTATAGCCGTTAGATTTTTTGATAAAGATTCGACAACAGACGAATCATGCTGAATCGCTCGGCTTAGACTGAGATGAGGCTCAGCTCAACATAGGCCGAGCGTCCTAGCATACCCTGGTCGTTTCTATTTGCCTTGTTTAACCAGATCTTCACTTCCCAAAACCGAATTTATTCATCCACCTGGCTTGGTATTTTGGTAAATTTACCAGTACCCACTTGAATTGCTCTAACAAATAATAAAACCCAAATAAGACGTGACTAATAAGATAACATACCCATCACTACTCCCTGAAAATATTGACTTAGCATCAGAACTCCATGCAACACTTAGAACACGCCCTGCAATGGAAGAAAATAAAATAAAAAGTCTCAAAGGAAAGAATGTATATGAAACAAAAACAAAAAAAAAAATAAGGAAATCTCACCACTTACCCTAGGAAACTTCATATCGTAGGTCAACTCATCGGAATCAGAAACAGAATAAATACGAATGCATCCATCATCGCAGCCAATAGCTAGACGTGGGCCTTCACCAAGAGGACTACCAACATTAGTTGCATGTCCATTGATAGGTCGCTGGGTATCATTTTGTATGGGAAGTAAACACGCGCCAAGAGGTTCTACAGCCATCTACAATATTGATGCTCCAATAGAGTCCAAAAGAATCTGCACACCGTACACACCAATTTCATAAAAATATATCAGCACAGCATTACAAAATTGTTAACACATTAAGATAGTAAATGACAAGGTCCCCAATATGCATGAAAAAAAAATCTGCAAATCACAAACTTTTCATTGGCTCTTCATTTGTTCTAAGATAAACGAACATTTCCATTAAAATTAAAAAACATTAATTTTAAGCCTCGGCATTTCCACTAAAATTCTACGCTCCCATTTTAAACTCTAGAACTATTATCAACCGTATCAATACCTTTTGTTTTACATGAAAAAGATCCCACTCTGAACTCGATCCATCGATACTAGACGACAACAAACGACCAGTTTCGCAGTTGGAACGACACCAAACAAGTGAAGAAACTCTGGAGTCAGGGTCTCCATGTATAGTCTACAAAGACAATCAAACACATTAATAACTTAACAAACCATCTGGACGAGCAGGAGCCACTTTAGAAACATTGATACTAGTAGTTAATACAATAAAAGGCGACGGTTTCCAATCTATTGATGATGTATTTTTATGTATTATCAATTTTTCCATTAAAATTTTATTTTCAAATTTTCAACAAAACCCTAAAAATACGACTCCTTTTCTCAAGTTAGAGTTTCGTTATTACTCGAAGAGAAGAAGAAGAGTGAAGAAGAAGAAGAAGAAGAAGAAGAAGAGATGCGAACTCGAAAAGAGTTGCAGGTCTAAAGTGAGGTTTTAGCGCGATCGTCGAGTTTATTATGTTTTTTATTATTATGGTCTTCTTAACTTGTATCCCAAATTAAGATAGATTAAAAAACAATTTATTGCATTGGGTTTTACATTTGGTCTCAGATTTTTCAAGTTTTTTGAAAACAAATTTTAATATACTAAGAAACTTTCACTTCCAACTTTACCCTTAATTTAAATTTTATTTTAGTTGAAGCTTTATACAAGTAAAAATAAAGGAATGTACCTTCTTGTTTGAATTTGATTGTATTTGTCGTAAATATTGGGCGCATATTGTGCTCTTAGTGGTCACAAACTTAAAATTTGGGGGTTAACAAAATTGTATTCGTAATAACCCCACTAGTACAAACCTTGTACCAACAAAACCCCAGTCAAAACAAAATGAAACGAAAATCCCATTTAAACAAGTCTGTCTAAACTACCCTTTAGATTAATTCAACTCAACAAAAACAAAAATCAACCCCATTCTTAATCTTTATTCTCTTTCACCACCAACACTACCAATACCAACTCACCACCACCAACCAACACCAACCACCACCAACCAGCAACACCACCACCATCACCACCAACCAGCAACACCACCACCACCACCAACCACCAACTAACAGCAACACCAACCACCGCCACCAACGAGCACCACCAACCAACACCGCCACCAACCACCAACACCACCATCGACCAACACTATCATCAACACCACCACCACCACAAACCAGCAACACCACAATCAAAAACTTACCATATTACTAAGACATTGGTTTTAACGATAAAAATTGGGCAGAAAAATGATGAAAACCAAATTTGTTTTCAACATAAAATTGTCATTGCACCAACACAACTTTAACGAAGAAACAAAATGCACCAAACTGAATAAATTAGGAAAATATTAGTTGAAACCAAATTTGGTTTCAAAATAAACGTATTGTTTCATCACTAAAACTTTGGTTTCACGATTAAAAAATAGGCAAAAATCAGATGAAACCAAATTTGGTTTCACCAAAACTTATCGTTTTCACCAACACAAACATTGGTTTCTACGTTGTTTAGTTTTTGTAAAATTTGATGAAACCAAATTTGGTTTCATCATTTTTCTGGCATTTCACCAACATAAATATTGGTTTTTATGTTGTTTAGTTTTTGTAAAATTTGATGAAACAAAATTTGGTTTCATCACTTTTCTGATATTTCACCAACACAAACATTGGTTTCAACGTTGTTTAGTTTTTGTAAAATTTGATGAAACCAAAATTGTTTTCATCATTTATCTGACATTTCACCAATACAAACATTGGTTTCAACGTTGTTTAGTTTTTGTAAAATTTGATGAAACCAAATTTGGTTTCATCATTTTTCTGACATTTCACCAACACAAAACCCCAATTTTGACAATGATGATGTTTTGTTATTTTTTTATGATGATTTTTGATAATGATGATCTGGAGGTGTTGGTGATGTTTATAGAGTATAGAGGGAGGGAGGAGGAGGAGGTGTTGTTGGTGGCGGATCTAGACGTGTAGTGGTGGGGAAGAAAAGATAAGGAGGAGGAGAAGGCAATGGGGGAGGAAGATGTGTTGTTGATGTAAAATCAGGACATAGAAAAAGAAGGAGGTGCTGGTGGTGTTGATGGAGGGGACAGAAGTGTTGTTAATGGCAAATATGGGTGGAGGAACTACTTTTGGTGAACATAAAAGTAAAATAAAAAGAGAAGGAGGTGTTGGTGGAGGAGACGGAGGTGTTGTTGCTGCTGCTCTATCTATGCTCACTGGTTTGATGGCGGCGGATCTACTGTTGCTGGTGGTGATGGTGGTGGGGAGGAAGAAGCGGAAGAAGGAAGATAGAAAAAAGAAAAATGGAGAGAAGAAAAAGAAAAAGAAAATAAAAAGAAAAAAAACCCGATGGTAAAAAGGAAAGGGTAGAAATGGCATGTTTAAAGTAAACATTATAAATGAAAATGGTAGTTTTATCTCATTTTTCTTTCAAACGGTTTTTTTTTTACAAATGATAATATGCATGGGATTTTGTTACACCAACAACAGTTACCTTGGTGTTTAACTCCTTTTTATATAACTTTTATCGTGAAAACTGTATATGATTTCAATACGTGACATAGGCAAGTAATTAACGGGACCCATAAATTTAGATAAGGAAAGGGTAGGAGTGGCTACTCCTTCGCAGCAGGTGGTTTTCCAGCCTCTTCCTACTCCGGCGGTGGCATGTTCCTCCTCAGGGAAGTTACAGACTTGCAATTATTTCCTAGAATTTCAAGTCCTCTGCAAGTAACCTGCAAGCAGTTGATGATGTCTAAGAGTGTCAACTTTGCAAAGGACGTGACACGCTTCTCGACCATCTTATCGGTACTCCACTCATTGGGATCTGCAGTACCTTCAGGTGTTTGGCACTACAAGAAAGTAACCATAGAACAAGAATTAGTTCAGAAAAATCAGTATGAATCTTTCAAAATAAATCTGTTTTGTTATCTTGATCACTGACCAAATAATTCAAGATAATGCCATTTGACATTTATAAAAACTAAAAATTGACATCAATTAGAAGGAATAACTGACATAATCAACTAAAAATTCTACGCGTTGTCATTTTGACAACAAGCAAGGAATGCGAAGTTTTAAAAATGCAGGCAGGGTTCAGTACCTGTACTAAAGGAGAGGGAGAGTTAAGACACTGCTTCCTTAGAAAGGGGTTTCGTGTATTGATGATCAAGTAAGACCTAGTGTGACAAACACCGATACAATGACATCCCTTGCTGACAGACCAGGCTGTGAGACTGTCACAGTATCAAACAGATTCAGACTCTATCATACTATAACCAGGCTGTCGGTCCAAAGATTTTTCTTTTGCAATCTCTCGAATTCTGGCTGCCGCATCCCATTTACCAGCTTCTGCATACAAATTTGCCAACAAAATGTACGTAGCTGAGTTATTAGGATCTAAATCCAGTAGCTCCCTCCCAACACTGTCACTGACCTCCACATTTCCGTAAACTCTACAAGAAGACAGTAAAGCATCCAATGCAGAAGTTCTTTCTCTTAGAGGCAAATGCTGAACAAGACCATAAGCTTCTTTGAGACGACCCGACCGACTGAATAAATCAATCACGCAACTATAGTGTTCTGTATTTGGATTAATAGAATGTTTTTCTGCCATGGACTGGAAAATACGCCATCCTTCTTCCACAAATCCTCCATGACTGCAAGCAGAGAGGATTGATGTAAACGTTATATCATCCGGTTGAAAACCTTCCTTCAACATATGATTAAACAGGTCAAGTGCTTCTTAACATTTTCCATGCATCCCAAAAGCAGATATCATGGTGTTCCATGAAATTTGAGTCTTCTTCACTACGGACGTGAACAGGTATTCAGCAATATCTAAGCTTCCACATTTTGCATAAGTTGTTAACAGGGAATTTATGATCAGTACTTCTTTCTCCAATTGATTCCTGTATATGTGACCATGAACTTCTTTTGCTAGTATTAAAGAACCAAGCCGTGAAATGGCCTGGAGCAAACTTACTAAGGTGACTAAATCAGGCTGGAGTCTTTCTTCTTGCATTAACCGGAATAACATTAGCGCTTCGCTGGCGATTGCATGATGTGCGTAACTCGTAATCATAGCTGTCCATGAAACCAAGTCTCTCCGTGTTATCCTGTTGAAAATTTTCCTTGCAATCTCAATTCGCCCGAATTTCGTATACATGGAAAGAAGCTGATTTGCTATATCGACATTTAATCCCATCCCTAGCCTAACTATGTAAGCATGGACTTCCTTGCCGATTCTTATTTCTCTAAGGTCAGCAGACAGAGAAAGAAGATTAAGAATGGTTGCAGGGTCAGGTTTTATACCTGCTTCAATCATCCCACAAATTGTTTCTAACGCTTTATCAGTAAACCCAGCTAGAAGATACCCCGAAACCATCACATTAAACATAATTACATCCTGTGCTACGATCTCATCAAACAGTATCCTTCCCTGGTTTGTTCTATTGCACTTGGAATACATTTTAATCAATGCAGTGGTTGCAACTAAATCCAGCTGAACTTCTGTTCGAATTAGATATGCATGGATGCTTTTGCCTTGACGGAGGAACTTCAGATCACCACAACTCGAAAGCAAATTCGCAAGGGTAATCATATCAGGCAATATATCCTCCAGCGACATCATCTGAAACAGCTCGATAGCTGTCAACGGTTGACCTATTTGAACATGGGCAGCAATTAATGCATTCCAAGAACCAATATATCTCTTATTCATTCTATTAAATATGGATCGCGACATTTTCACTTCTCCAGATTTACTATACATGTCCATAAGACTAGTCTCAAGTATCTCATTAAAAGAATCAATTCTCCTTCTAATAGCATATCCATGAACAGCTCGACCCTCTTTGTATGCTTCTACATTAGCTGCAGCTTGCAGCAGACTAACCAAAGTCACCCTATTTGGATCCAACCCATCTTCATTCTGCATAAGCCTAACAACTTCAAAAGCTTCATAACTATAATAACTATCAGAAACCTGAGCAGCATACCCAGTAAACATTGCTGTGTAAACAACAACATCTCTTTCAGATATTTCATCGAACACTTGTCTCGCATCCGTAATACATCCATATTTTGAACAAAATCCTATCAGTGTAGAACCCACAAATCCATTTTTTTGAAGATTACACTTAAAAGCATCCACATGAATCCCTCTACCAAATTGTAACGATCCAATCACAATACAGCTTTTCAAACCGAATGTGATTGATGAACTATCTATACCAATATTATTATTGGAATGTTTCTTGAAATTACAATACAATGTTAAAACTTCAGTATGATGACCAGTTCTGAAATACCCAACTAACGTTGAATTCCAAAGAGAAGAACTATTATCTATGTTTGTGTTTAGGATAATAGTGTTGAAAACCCGTTTTGATTCAGTTAAATTATCAAACTTTGCATAACAAACTAATAGTTTAGAACCCAAAAAGACATGGTTTCTAAATAAACCTGAAGTTATAATGAAAGCATGAAGTTTTTTAAGAGAATTGATATCTCTACAAGAGTCTCCTTCTAAGTAAGAAACAAAATTATCTGAAACTAAGCGTTCTGGATGATGTTTTCTGGTAGAAGAATAATGGAGAATTTTGATTAAAGTAGTAGCGAAATTGGGTAGATTATAGAGAGATTTATGTTTTAAAGGATACCCAGATGACAAAATAAGCATCTTCGCTTTTTAAGAACGCATGGGATATGGGGTGCCGGTTAGCACATTACTAGTTTAGCTTTTCTTTTCTTTTTTGAAAAGAAATAGATTTATTGGTGTGTTTGGTTGGAAACTTGGAGCCCAAATCTAGAGATACCCATAAATTAGAGGACACTAGGGGTTAAACCAAGTTAAGTAAATTGATAAGGGGTGTTTTTAAGTAGAGAAATTACTAAGTTATTTTTTATCACTTTTTCGTAATCTTAAAAACAAACTTAAAACATTTTATCCTCCAATTTCAATTGTTACTGCTGATTCTTTTTTTCCTTTTTTTTTTTCTTTTCTTCCATTGTATTTCAAATTGATTCCTCGTCGATTAATTGTCGCTTCCGAAGTTTACTCGTCGATTAATAACATCTGTAAAAATGAGTCAGACGAAACGATGTTATAGACCTTTATCTGATCCTGGTATCGTGATTGCGGCTAAACAAAAAACAAAACAAAATCGCAAAAGATAAATTACATGCAATTGTAAATCAAGAAGACGAAGAAAATTTGGACGATCAATCTCTGAGTGAAATTGCTCCGATAAGAAGGTAAGTGATTCTCATTCGTTTTTTTGGTGTTCTGATTGATTTGAACTCGATTTAATAGGTTAAAAATCAAAAAATAGATTAGAAATTTTAGTTACAGAGTAACAACTGAGATTGATAAGATGATGATGTGTGTCGTAAGTGTAACAATTTAATTCACTTATCTTTTATTTTACTAGTGAATAATATAGCAGTAAATAAGGTTCGTTCCCACGAAAAGCAGGGAGTTTAGTATAAAAATGTCACAAAGGCGTTTGTTTTGGATTAGTAATAATTAACAAAGAAACTAAAAATAGTTAAGTTGCAAGCAATGAAGAAAGATATGATCTAGGAATCCTTCTTTGTTACTAAACAATCGTCAAATTAGTATATTCATCTATTCTTCATTAGTCACATATTATCATAACCGTGGGATAACAGGTACACTTAAATATCCTTTAAATTCCTTATATCACTGGGAAATATGTATGCTTAGTCACCAGACTCTATCTGTATGAGCCATCATGAAAGTACGCTCTCAAGGTGTAGCTCAGTTGAATGCCTTATGGTTTGTGAATTTAGGTTTAATCCTAATAATTAAACTTAGGATCCCTCTGCAAGGTCTCACAATTTCTACTTATATAGGAGTTATTCAACAATTACGGATATACTAAATCTTTACTAGCATTAGATTAATTAAGAAATCAATTTATTTGACCACCTAAACAATTTATCAATCAATCATAAATATTAATATAGGAAAACCAAATGATAATCATTTGAAATATTATATATGTTTATACTAAATCAAGTCATGTATTAGAACTTAGAATTCATCCTCAATCACTTATAAGTTTAGATACTCATGGAATTAGAAAAACCGATGAGATACATGTAAAAAAATTAAAAAAAAAGTTATGGTGATGGAAACACTCCAAGCCTTAGTTTTTCCTCGTGTAATTTTATTTCAAAAAACTTGATTAAAAGATTAAAAGATCCCTAATTATCTCTTAAATAGATACCCAAATTGTAGAAGTGTCTGCGTTTGAATCGGTCGAAATAGGATATCAAAGTTACCAACATTGCATAAGGAGGTCACGTCCCAAAATCCTGGTTGTGAAAGAGAAGTAGCTGAAAACTGCAAATGGGCTTGCGTCAAAACAAGGAAGCCATTCCATTACTGTTATTAGCATGACAGTTCTGAGGAAATGACAATATATTCTTTGAACATGCTTCTCTGAAATATCAGTTTTATGGAACTGACAGTGTAAGCTTCCCCCTCGGTCACATTCGTAGCGGAGAAAAATAATTGTTTTCGAATTTTTAATTACCTCACTCGGCTATTATACCCCTTTGACATTCCCCTTATTTAAAATATTTTCTTTCTGGATTTGCATTTCCCTCAGAGACAATCTTGGTCGTGTAAAAGAATCTCTTCTGGATTTTGCTCCCTCAACTACATAGTTATCGGAGAAAATAATTTTCTTTTGTATTTTACCTTTGCGACTCATATTCGTAACCAAGAAAACTAAATCACCCTGGAAACTTGCTTAAGTGCTTGCGTTCATTTAAGACCAATGTCAATGGCAGTAGCAGAAAAGAATTATCATCATCATCATAAACTCAAGCCTCTTTCTTTCTCTTTAACTTTTATCAAACTCCCTACCCGTGTGCCATCAAGAACAAATCCTCTTAATCTCCTCCATCAGCCAGTGGCAGCGACCATATCTCCATGTTTTCCATATGAGTTACCATCAAACACTCTCCACCATCAACCATAACAAAACATATTCTCTCTACTCCATCACAGAATTTCTCCATCTTCATCGTCAATGGTCCATGAAATGATCAACATCCATTCCTCATATTCGATCAAACAACAACCACCATCAACCATTGTTTTACTGCTCAAAAACCATCAATTATTTTCCATCTTTATCACCCAAACTCGAGCATTACCCGTGTCTTCTATGGTTCCTCAATAAGACACTCTTGATCTCGAAACTACTTTGGGCCAAGATTGATCACTATCGTGATCAATAGCTACAAGAACAGGTAGTGTTCTTTATTTAGTTAGAAAAGATGAATATGGTGTAACGCTAATCAAAAAGTCTGGTGTCTTTATAAGATATTCTCCAAAATGAATATTGGGTGTTGTTTATAAAATGTGGCTGCCCCCAGTAATAAATTATAAAGTAGAAGGGTTATCATAGTAATTTTCTTTGTTCTTTTATAAACTTGGGTTGCCTTCAGTAATTTATCTATAACTGACCTCAGTTGTCTTTAGTAATTCATTTTTTCTACACATTCGACAACTTTAAACCTTTCACTTTGCTTCGAATGCTCTTGAATCACTTCTCACTTGTAGCTAACTTATTTCCCTGCACAATTAAATGTAATTTTATTCCTTTTGGGTGATTTGCCTGATTAAAAAACAAATAAAAAAAATAAAAGTAATATATAATAATTTACAAAAAATAAAATAAAAAAGTATGGATTTAACTTTTAAAATATTAAAAACATGCACTTATCAGGTGATAAATGTCATGTCGACAGTTACCGGCTATATTGTATTCTATTTAAATATCATACCGACTCCACTATTTTTTCTTACTAATATTTATGCATGTCAATGGTTGCCATTGATTTATCAAATTCTTTTTATGCCGACTAATTCACTAAAATATCTGGTGTCAAATTACAAAGTTTCGGTATGATCGATTAAAATTCTTTCTATACCAACTGATAACTGTTTCACTAAAATCTTTGATGTGAAAATTCCAAGTTTCGTTATGGTCGATTACCATTATTTTTATGCCAACTTTTGATAAAATTATCCATAAGAAAAAACATAACAATCGATATAGTATGACAATTTTCAATTAGTGTTGACTGTTAATAAATTATTTGGATTAAAATTTACAACTGTCGGTATTGTCGATTTTTAATGTGCAATGTCGACAATGTTACATTCAATTCCGGTTGTGCTATATTTAGTGCCGAATTTTGTTTCGTTTAACGTCGGTTGTTGTTTTTTCAATGTTGACTTTAGGTAGTAAATTGCACAGTTTTTCATAGTTCGATAGATTGTTTGTTGCTATGTTTTATGATTCACATCTAAAGGTAACAAATCTTCCAAAGGAAAGGAAAATAAGTTGTAGCTCCTAAGAAATGAGCTAAGAAGAGAGGAAAAGAACTGGCCGCTTTAAAAAAAAAAATATTTTTGTCTCTCCTGACTATATTCCTCCTCAAAATGGTGGCCCTAAATGTTTTGTGGTAAAACAATAGCGGGACAAAACATGTGGAAACAAACCGTAGTATCCTATCAATTCACGAACGTAGCGAAGATAAGTTGCGAGCAACTCATTAGCCAAAGGAGAAAAATGAAGAAGTTTCCGCAGAAAAAGAGGTTGAAAAAGAAGGAAAAAAAATAGAGTCATAATCCCAATCCAGAGTCAATGCCACATGACCGTATAAATGGACTTTTTTGGGGTGAATCATAAGATAATGAAGTTTTAATTAGCTACAAAAACTCGTGGACTTGTAAAATCTATTTATATGTAAGATTATCCAACTTCTGTTTTATTTTAAGTATTAACAATTTTATGATCATCTATTTATGTTTGTGTTTTTCTTTTTTATAGGATCACAAGGGTGCGGTACGTATTTGCAAACACGAATCGATGCATGTTTGGGATTTGGAAAATGAATGTGAATGTGTTCATTAAAAAGTGATATATGAAGAGAAAAATGAGATATACATGTGGTTGTTGTGATAAAACCATGTAAGATCCTTAGCCTTTCATCTAACCGTACTTACAATACCACGTGTCAGTAAATAACTTTATTTTTAAGATCAGGGTAAAAGTATAATTTTATTTCACATAGTGTATCTCAAGCCGCTTATCATCATCGAGTTCATGCTTCGATTAGATTTCAACACGTGCCATTTCTTGGATGAAAAAACCTAACAAAATGGAGTATCTTTACAGCTCCTCCATAACGAGATATTTTTCCAAGATGACCTCTTATTTTGGGGTATTTTTTTATTCAATTTCCTCAATTTTAGTCACTCAACCCCATTTTTTTTCTATTGGTTTAGTTGGAAGAGCTAAACGAGAAAATAAAAAAAGAAAACTTGTAATATTTACGAGCTAAACCTGTTTTTGGAATGTATACTATAACCATTATACGCTTCAACTGCCATTCATTCTTGCGTTTCCTACTTCTAAGGAACTCAGCTTCTCCTGTTGTGATGTTTTTTGGCATTGTAAAGCCAAGTGATGCATGTCGTAAGTGCAACAAATTACTCAAGATAATTCCCACTAATCAACTAGTAATATAGCGGTAGTAAGGATCGTTCCCCTATAGAGATGTGTAATTGATATGTTATTTAGATTAGCAACTAAGAATAAAAGTAAATAACTAAGGGGGCTGGTTTAATTAACTAAATGAAAAGAATAACAATAAGAAGAAAGATGATTAGGGAGTCCTTCGTCGTTACCAAACGTTGACTGAATTAGTATACTTATCTATCTTTCGTCAGAATCAAACATCACCAACCGTAGAATAAAAGCTAGATTAGTGTTATCCCCAAAAATATTTCTATCACTGGATACAGAAGTCCTCGACTACCAGATTCTATTCGTCTGAACCACCAAGTAGTAGATCACTCGAGGTGTAACCCAATCGAATGCTTTAGGCTTTG
Source organism: Papaver californicum (assembly GCA_023531435.1). Classification (NCBI taxonomy): domain Eukaryota; kingdom Viridiplantae; phylum Streptophyta; class Magnoliopsida; order Ranunculales; family Papaveraceae; genus Papaver; species Papaver californicum. The sequence continues at coordinate 1,775,173 of JAJJMC010008556.1, read as the reverse complement.
TGAATTTATGTTGATCCCAGTAGTTAAACTCTTAGATCAAGGTCCACTTGTTGGTGTTGTCTTCACTCGCAATTGCTCCACAAAGTCCCTCTGCAAGGTCTCGCGATTTCTACTTGTCTACGAGTCGATAGACGATTACTTATCTCATAACTCAATATTAGTATTAAACTGATCAATATATTAATCAAATTGTACACTTGAACAATCTAGAAATCAATCATAATCCCTAAATATAGTGAAAAAAAACGATAATGATTAAAAATTTAAATAAACTTGTATTACTAATAAAGCTTCATGCTTAGAACATTGAATTCATCCTTAATCAACAAAAGGTTTAGCTACTCATATTACAAAGAAGAATGGTTTCTCCCTAAAGGGGATAAACCTTAGGTTTAGATGTGGAAGGTGTGATATGAGAGGTAGAAATGTGTTCTAAAGGTTTAGAGATGTTTTCTTTTATAGCTTTCAATGCTTGGCCTTCAAATCTCCTCTTTTTAGGGTTTAGAATCCTTTCGGGCCGTGTTTCTTGAGTTAGAAGTCAATTTCGCATCCAAATATATCCCCGGTTAGTGTTAGGTTTGGCTGATTTCGTTGGAGAAATTTCTAGCCGAACATTCTCCTGTAGACTCTTCGAAAATATTGATTTTTATGCTTCAGGTAGGCTGATTCGAGCTGAGCAATTATCAGCCGAACTTCTCTATAGACTCAAGTCTTTCAAAGTTGTTTTACCCATAACTTCTTCGTCCGATGTCGGAATAACCTCATTATTTTTGCGTTGGCTTCGTCTTTTGATTCTCTTAAAGATGTTATTAAAAAACCATGGATTTGGATGAGTAGAATTTGATCTTAGATCCTTCTTCACTTGTAATACTTTACTTCCTTGCTCATTCTAGCACTTTGTAGCTCATTTTTGGATGATTCACCTAATATGACAAATAAGATAGAAAACAAGAATAATAAGAAGTAATATGAAAGAATTTTATAGCTAAACAAGTATGGATTTGACACTAGAATCATAAGAATTAATATCACCAAGTTCTATGCACATCTCTAATGAGCATATTTGGTCATTTTAATCCATTTGGACATATTAAATGGACAAAGTGACCTTCTAAACGCTCAACTTTGGAGGTTTGAACTGCGTGTTTGAGTTTTTATCGAACGACAACGATTATGTCGTGCGGTAAAGTCTAAGTCGCTAGCGACATAGTCTTTATAGCTGGCAGCCAATACTTTGTCATTCGGCATAGATTACATCGCTTATCTCATCCGACGGTCCTGGATGAACCTCCTATAAATGCCCAATTTCAAACTCAATTCAACTCACACCTTTTCTACACCTCAATCTCTCATACGCATTTGTGTTAATCTAAACCAAATTCTCCTCACTTTAATTTAAAACAAAACTCTCTTAAATTTTTTGCTCCAAAATGGCTGGTAAAAAAGTTTGTGGTACAAGTTTTGCAATTACTGAAGATGAAAGCATTTGCATAAATTATGTTTGTTTCACACTAGATAGCATCAATGGTTGTTCTCAAGCAGGCAACACCTTGTGGGATAAAATATTTACAGGGTTTAAAGAGGAAATAATAAACATCAATTCACGTGATGCTGAGTCTTTGTCTACTCGCTTCACTAAAATGAGTAAAAAATTGAACAAACATGTTAGTCATGTCATACAATGTGCTCGTAATCCACCACCGAGTGGTTCACCAACACATATGGAACGAAGGTATCAGAAGGAATGACATCACAAAAATGGTTCCTCATTTGAACTTGATTTTTTTTACGATATCTTAAAAGTGTTTTTCCCAAATTTAATCCAGAATTTTTAATAACTATGCAACACGTTCCTCAAAGGTCACCATAAGAAGATGGTACCTCTACACCAAATTCAAGTCCCGATCCACCATTTTCTTTACTGACTAACCCATCACCACTCCCTAATTTTGATCTTAATGCAGCTAATACCGACAAATGAAAAGGTTTAAGAAGAAGAACAACAAAATTAGCTAGAAAATTATCCCAAGAAGGAGGAGGGTTTAAATTTTTTAACATTATCGAGTTGATGTGTGATAGGCCGGAAAATTTCGCCTGAAGCGCTATACGCTGGGTAGGCCAGAACTCCCGATGCGCCACTTGAAATGAAAATAACCGGGCCTTAAATCTTCACTTTTACTAGGAGAATGCAGGTCTATTTTCCTTCCCAAGTATGCTTTATAAGCATGATACTCAAGTTCTTACTTTACCAAAATAGATTAAGTATAGCAATAAGAACAAGTTCGTTCCCACAGAGAGGCAGATGATCGTTAATTACTTTCAATTTCTTATGTAAATAGGGGGGTTTTGGTTGTGATTAAAACTAAATTATACTAAAGCAAAATAATATAAACGAATATCAGAGAGAAAAGTATTGGTTAGAGAATTCATCGTCCATTTTCCAACATGTTATCAATCAAATCATACTCAACATTCAGGCATTTTTAATATCAATAACCCTAAAGCATCCTATCGCAGGTCTACTTCGGCAAAACTCCTAATTTCATCATAGAGCGCAAAGCGCCACTCTTTGAATCCTTTACACCGGATAACTTGGCGTAAAGCACCACTCAAGTTTAACCCAATGAAAGCAATGGTCTTTGTGAGTTGAGGTTATTCTAAGCAACCCGGCGCAAAGTGCCACTCGGATTTAACCCAGGTCACGCTTCTACACATACTCGCATGGCAACTTCTTTGTCGTTAACAAATATGCTATACTACTTGTAACAAGAGTCCTTCGACAATTCCGGATCGAAAACTCCAGTTTAGTTGTAGATATCAATGCATGCTTATCTAATTTACAACTTAAACAAACAAGTAATCAATCATACACAGTAGAACATGAACGATATTAAAAATAACATGAACGTATGAGCATGAGCCATTCAATCGACAAACATGTTTTCCAACTTCAGATTACATCCCTAACCAATAAGATAGGTTTAGTTCATCATGGATTTCTTAAAACCCATGAAAAATAATTAAGAAAATAAATTAAATCAAACCCGGAAAAAAGTTGCGACGAATGATCGCTGCTCCGAAGTGTTTCTGTCCGCGACTGTTCTTGAAGTTATCTCCGTATGTGTCCCTGTACGTCCGTCTGGGAAGTATATCTCTGTATAGGTATGTGAGGGGATCTATTCTGCGTGTGAGAGGGTCTCTCTCTTTGTGTCCGGGTATGGTATATATAGAGAGAGTTTTGTACAATTCTTCTTAGAGTTTCATTTGAATTAGGAAACTCACACCACCGACATGCTAACTTCCCATACACGGTTCAAGACTTTCCTAACTCCCTTCTTTCCTAACTTCGTCTTCTATCTATACCATCCATCACTGAACGGCAGCAGATCCATTATAGCCACGACTCAACAGCGAAAGTCTTCAGCACCATCAATCATCGCACCATAGCCAGCAGAAGTCTCTTCTTCATTAGCCCAGCGTCTCTTCCAAGCCATCCAACCGAGCTCCAGCAACCAACATCCTGAGCTTCGCAGACCAAACAGGAAGTGGCAGACCTGTTTCTACCATGAACAGCGAACCAGTTCCATTAATCATAGCTCCACAGCCATACCTTGCGTGTTCCTCAATCACAGCAGCCTCAACTCCATCACAGCGACATCTTCTCTATAACACAGCCACCAAGCTCATGCCATTAAACAGCCCAAAGTTCTGCTGCTGGTCCGTTAATCATCACCAAGCTTATTCGAACTCGAGCTCCATTGGCAGTAACCACATCTAGCAGCGACCACTTCCATCGATCAAATATTATCAATTCATCATGATTATCACCGTGATTATCACTCAACTTTCTTTCTCGTTGTACTCCGCTGTTTGAAGTGAAGAAGATGAAGGCAACCCTTAGCAAATGGCCTGGTTTCATTAACATCATTCAAATAATCAGGAAACCCTTAGTAATTAAGTGGGTGCCCTTAGTAGTTTTTACTTAATACTCTTCAAGTGTCAGTCTCGTGAAACCGACAAGCTTAATTCTTCTTTTCGCCCATAACTTTCTCATACGAAGTCGGAATGACCTCGTTCTTTCGCCGTTGGCTTCATAATTCAATTATCTACATTATAGAAAGTAGAAATCCTAGAATAGAGTGAAATCCACTGGGTCTTTGGCAATTCTTCTCTTGTAAAGCTCTATTTCACTTGTTTCAGAGATGTAACCTAATAAAACACATAAACTACAAAAGTAATACTAACACACGGTAATTCACATAAAATCTAGCAAATAAGTATAAGAAAATGATACCTAAAATGTACGAATTATGCACTTATCACTAAGCCAACTGGTTAGTCAGTTGCTAGGCTAATCCGTCATCTAGTTAGCATCAAGGCCAATTGTGCCAAAGCTGATATATGCATTCCTGAGTAAGCTTTATAATCTTAGGATGAAGCTTCATCCCATGCCATCACATGTCCTTGAGTAAGCGACATGCAAAAATTGCGGGGCGTTACATTCTTACCATCTTTAAAGAATTTTTTTCCCGAAATTCTACTCAAAAACTATCATGGACAAGCTTCATCGATGTGGTTTTTCTGCGCACATGTCCCGTTCCATGATGCACAAAAATTCTGCAAGGGTCGTAACGTTTGTTATGAACATGAATTAAGATCTTATGAATATACGTCCCATACCGCATAACCGTGAATCTTAATAAGGTCTTGTCGTAAACACCGATTAAGACCTTTCGAACATACGTCCCATACCGCATGCTCGAGGATCAGAAATGGTTTTACAAGTCTACCAAGAAAATCAATTTGGAATCCTAAACATGCGTCCCATACCACATGCTCAAAAATGCAAAAGGATTTACTCAATACAGGATCTTAAGTGCACGTCCCATTCCATAACACTTAAGAGTCCCCAAAGTTCACAAAGATTGAATAAGGTCATCGCAAATTGACAAGCAAGATTTAACATAGTATTGTGAGGACCAAACTCTAAGGCCAGTGTAGTCGGATGCAACCAATCGTCCTTGACGATCTTCCACTCATGAGTGGGATCTAGCCAACTTAACAACGTACTCCGTCCCTGACGGGTGTGGGGTGATCATTCATAATGCAAGGGTAGTTGGATACCAGCCACCGTTCCAAACGGATTTTCTGGAAAACTCACAGAACTAGGTCAAGCTCATCCAAATCTTTACGAAGTAACTAGCAAGTTACAATTTCTTTTAGCATAGACACTTGGCCTGATTATTCACTTTCTTTTCGCGTAACAATTGGCCTACTCTTCCAACTTTTACCTATTTCCTTTGAAGGAAAATTCTGTAATCACATTACAGATGCTCACTGATGAGTCCAAAACTCACAATCCCTAGTGTTTTCTCGGAACTTGCTCTGATACCATTTGTGACAGACCAGAAAAGTCCGCCTGAAGCGCTATGCGCTAGGTAGGCTAGAACTCCCGATGCGCCACTTGAATGAAAGTAACCGGGCCTTAAAACTACACTTTCACTAGGAGAATGCAGGTCGATTTACCTTACCAAGCATGATACTCGAGATGTAGTTTTCATACTGCTCCAACTCACATTTTGTTCTGTTAAGGGTTCAAGGCCATTAAAGCCAAAAAAACAAATGGTGATGCCTTTGGCATGCATCACTTTCTTACCATCATTTTCAAAGCTTAAGATATGCCTTGGACTAGCACATATGCCATTGTAGGCCAAATTTCCATTTTCTAAACTCTGCTGCGACCATACGCTGGAGCCTCCACTTATCTTGCTCTTGCGAATGGTGCAACATCCAGGCATATGACATTCCATACCGTAAAGGTTGATAGGAAGTATGAATCAAATGGAATTGCAACTACCTCATCGAGTGTGGCAACAATCATCTCTTGACTTGGCATTACCGAGACAGATGATATGTGTTACCATAATGTCGCAATCACCTCTAAATTAGATGATATGAGCGATAAGGTGTTGCACCTCAATGCATTTCATTGTGGATGCCTATGTACCCAACCCGTACCTTGAATGGATCAAACATTACCGTAGTTCATCTGTAAAGGGACAAGCATCTTAAGCCTATTAAGGTGAATCCAACATCAAAAAAGGCCAATCGTTTTCAAAAGGATATGCTTTGGCATATACAATTCACGTCAAACTACATCCAACATGATGCTTTCGCATAATTCATGCTCCATTGGCTTAGCTAAAAGCAACATTGATGCTTATGCATCAAGTATGCACCAACGTATAGCCCACATCGCATATATGTGCATTACCGCACATGCACCTTCAACCAATGCTTCCTCCCTATATATGTTTTATTCGTATTTTTACAAATAAATAAAAGAAAGGGAAAGTACATCCATCGACTGCACTTTAGGCAAAAAGCACCAACGGGTTAGCCAGTTGCGAAAATACGCCAACTGGTTAGTATAGCTAGGAAAATCCGCTTTCTAGTTGGCGCCTCTAGACAAATCCTCTTTTTGGTTAGCAAGATGCTAGGCTAATCCGCCATCTAGTTAGCGTTGATAGGAAAATACACCAACTAGTTGGTACATCCGCTAACTGGTTAGCCAGCTGCTAGGCTAATCCGCCATCTAATTAGCATCAAAGCCAATTGTTCCAAAGCTGATGCATCCCACTCTGATGCATCCCTGAGTAAGCCTTATAAGCTTAGGATGAAGCTTCATCTTATGCCATGACGCGTCCTTGAGTAAGCGACATGCGAAATTTGCGGGGCATTACATGATGACTCACCGACGGACAACTGAGAAACAGAGATCCGTTGACCGGAAGGCCACGATTAAGGAGTTGTAAAAAAGTCGTCTTTCTCAAGAAAAATTTGTTAGCCATTATTGCATGAATAAGATTCTTTCTATGGACAACTTAATAATGAATGAAGATCAAAAAAAATTATGGCAGCTACAATGTGACAAGGAAGGCATTATAAGAACAATTACAACCTCAAATCCCAGTTAATGAAGATGATGATGATGAAGATGATGAAGATGAAGAAGATGCTGAGATTCAAGTCATTGATTAATGTAATAGTTAGTCAATCAGTTTAATAACTAAGATGTTTTTTTAATCATTATTATTAAGATGTAATAGCTAGTTAGTTCAATGAAGTTATCTTTTTTTCATTACTTGAAATACACATAACATAAAGGAAGTGGATACAATGCAAATAAATTAATAATTCAAGCGGGTAATAAGGATCTCCTTTAGGACGTGGAAGAAAGCTTCGTATTTAAAATTCTTTCCTTTCCATCTTTTCCATTCCCTGAAAGCTCTCGCACCAATCTCATTACCGGTTTCACCCTTAAGTTGATATCGATTGACAATCTAAACTAAAACTATAAATTCTATTACTCGTCGCTTTATATTTTGAATTTTTATAAACAACGTTGTTATATTACGATTATAAGGGTTACCAGTGTCAGCGTAAAAGTTTTCATAAATGCTCGCCAATAACTCTGACTCACTAAACCATTTTGTCGTCGTTCTGTACCTCTGGCCGGATAGCACACTACGTAGTTTTTACAAAGTGATAAATTTTCTTTATGAGTAAACTTAAATTAAGTCATATGTCAGGAAACTAGAGTGAGGTTAGAGTGATGAGATTATAGTGAAAGAGGGTAAATATAAAGTTTTGTGGGAGGTATGATTTATCTTTGGGAGGGGTATATCTATATATATATAAGATGAGTTGATAGCCGACAACGGCTATATTTTTGTCAACGGTTACAAAAATAGTTGTTTCATTCCACATCATTCATATTGCCAACGATTAGAAATAATTGTCGTTGCACTCCAGGTCATTCATATTGACAACTGTTAAAAAAATAGCACTTGCACTCTATCCACATCATTTAAGTAAATATTGCTTAGCAAATTAAAACTTGTAATAAATTACTTGAAAATCCATGACATACATTGCTTGAAACTAAAAACTAATATATTGACTAAAGACTTAAAACAACAAATCAAATTAAACTTCACATACGGCCGCCCGCTCTGTTAAACTCGGCCCAAAGATTCGCAGTCAGGTCTTGTCTTAACCTGTCGTACAAATTTGCGTCTTGAATGTGATTATTCATTTGATGATAGTTCCTTGTAGGTACCCCTCTTGCTGGTATAACCTCAGGTCTCAAATCTTCATTAGGGTGGTTATTCCAATCCCTATTACGCCAGGTTTATTAAATGACCATGTTATGCATAATAATGCACGTCAGCATAGTCTTATACATTTCACAAGCACTTAAATCACAGTATGGTCAACATATGATAGTAAACTTCAGCTTCAGAATTCCAAAAGCCCGTTCCACATCCTTTCTCAAAGCCATTTGTTGCGTGTTAAAATACTTCATTGCACGACCAACATCGCCTTGGGGCGGGGGGTGGGGGGGGGGTGACGTTACGCTTGAACTAAGGTAGACCATCTAGGATAAATTCCATCTGTTAGATAGTATTCGTGAGTGTATTGGTGCCCATTGATACCGAACCTTACATCATGGAAAATTTCATACTCGAGGTCTTCAAACAGAGGCGACTTGTGGAGAACATTTATGTTATTTTGTGAACCATACAGACAAAAAAAACATGTCATATCCAGTAATCATAAGAAGCGACAACTTCCAAAAAAATAGTTGATTTTGGGTAATGACCTTTATATTGACCTTGTCAATACATATGACATCCCTGCCACGCCCAATGCATGCAGTCAAGACTTCTTAGCATTCCTGGAAAGCCCGTATCCTGGTTTTGCTTTAATATTGAAATTGGATGCAGTTACTAATTCATGATCTGGCATGTACAAAATGAAAACTTCATTCTCGATTCTACGAGAATTTTTATGAAAGTGTTTCATTTGCTTCTCTTCAATGGAAAATTTATTTTCCTAGAATGTATCCTAATTTTTGGCCTAATTCTTCTTCTGATGACTGATTCAACCTCTGATCAAAAAGATATACCTTGGTTATATTTCATCTCTTCAACATGTTTAGTAATGAGCATAACGACCCTATTGTTCTGATGGACAGAAGAACCTATGATTAGCTTTTCGGGAAATTTCTAAACGAACAATTTCAACGAAATCTTTTAATTTCTTATTTTACTCTGTTCAACTCTATGTATTCCTCTATCTGTAGAGTACATTGAATGTACAAAAATGGCTATAACAGAGTTTCTCTTATTCGTATTAACAACTACATATGTTGATTTTCGTAAATACGTTGGACCAAAATGATTAATCATTATTTTGCAAAAAAATGAAAGATACTTGTATGAAGTTGTTTTTCCCAAACGAAGATACTTATCGCTAGTATCCACTGGACGACTGTAACCTAGAATCCTTAGGGCGGAGGTAACCTTTTATTCCGGACTATGACCTCTAATATTCAATGCATCAAATTGATAATTAAATTAAGGGCATACTGGACAAAGCTCTTCAATAATCTTTACCGTCAAATGTCGGGGCATGCAAAATCGACGTTGGAAATCTTGATCAGAGAACACACAACCAACATTGAAATAATCGTGCATCAGCTTCAGGTAGTACTCTTTCCTCCCACGATACGCATGTCTTCTTGTGAGTACTTCTTTTTGCTCAGGAGCTCTTGGTATCTTCCCCAATGATTCTCATATTATCATAATGTTGGTAAGTTCTCTTTCTTCATTAGACTCAACTTCCATTTGTTGCAACACCCGAATATAAGTTTTTTGCTATGTTTTAAACCGATCCGTAATAATTTTAGCTTCATCGTCAGAATAATCCATCGATTGTAAAATTAAAAGTTAGATAATTTAAGAAATTTGTGAAATGATTTTAGAAATATGTAGAGGGTATGAGATTTGTATAAAGAGTGGTGTGAGTTGAAAGAAATTGTTGGGGATATATACATAGTCGAAGAAAATTTGATCTTTTTTACTTGAATGTGGCCATTAGCGGCTACATATATATCGAACGACATAGTCTTGATCGTCAGCGATAAAGTCTTAATCGCCAGCGATAAAGACTTTGATCGCTAACGACAATAACTCTGTCGCAAATAAACCACTAGCCGCGCTTCTCCTATAGCGGCACGGTTTGTTTATCCATCCACCTGACTGGATAAACACATCCATTTGACTTGGGTGCATAGGACTCGGTCTAAAGGGACGGTGAACCTCCACAAAACCTAGTCTAACAACACCTTAAATGACGAGACAAAAAGCCCCGGGCCGGCACCGATACCCACATTTCTCACACGCTACTAGCTTACTACGAGAAAAGAAAACATCTTTCTTTTCCAAATTACTGTACCTCGTGGAAAAAAAAAAAAAAAAAAAAAAAAAAAAAAAGAAAGATCCGATCGATTATTGATTTGATGAAACAAAGCCTTGAATTCCCCTCTCTCTCTCTAGTCTAACACAAACAACTCTTTTGTGTCTAAATGGTGGTGGGTACTAGTAAGAACGAAGGAGGAGGAGTCTGATTTGTTCAGGAGCTGATTTATTGAATCTCCAATGCCTGATTCCAACAGAAGAAGAAGAAGGAAAATATCATCATATAATCAATTTCATATATCTTCATCATCAGGATCGATCTGGTGCGATTATTATTCTTATATTGGTGGATCTAATCAATGGTGATGTTAGAACGAGTACCGCCGTCGTTTGGATTATTATTATTATTTGGATTTCTTCTTTCTTTTCAAATTAATAATAATAATAATATTGTATTATCATCCTCATCAGCATCAGCAGCACCGACGAAGAATAATAGTAAGAGAAATATTATACACCGAGGGGGAAGAAGAAGACGATGCAGCTTCATTTCTCTCCTAGTATGAGAAGTATAACCATTAGTAGTAACCAGTATGGATTTTTTGATTTGATGAAGATCAAGATTGGAGCTCGACACCTTTCTTATCGTACCTTATTTCATACTATACTTTTTTTAGCTTTCTTATTACCTTTTGTATTCATTCTTACTGCTCTTGTTACTCTCGAAGGTGTCAATAAGTGTTCTTCTCTTGGTGAGTTATACATATTCCTTTTAATCACCCAGATCTCCTTGTTTTATTTTTTTATTTTGGAGATCTACAGATCTTGTTTGTTACTGATGTTTCCTCTATTTCATTTGATTTAGATTGTCTGGGGAGGCGATTAGGACCTAGATTTCTCGGCAGGGGTGATGATTCAGTGGTAATCCTTTTATTCTACTATTCTACTTGTATCTCGTAACAACATTATTCATGTATTTGTGTGTATAAATAAACTTGTTTTGTTTTGAAATGGTTGTGCAGAGGCTGGTTCGGGAGTTTTACAAGATCCTTTACCAAGTGAATTCTGAAGAAATCCCAAATGGAATCAAGCTGCCGGAGTCATTTAACCAGCTTGTTACTGAAATGAAAGACAACCATTATGATACCAAGGCGTTTGCAATCACTTTAAAAGCCATGGTATGTCATCGTTCATTATTTTGATATCTGATAGACTTGGTAAATCATAAGTCCTAGGTTTCTAAAAATAGTGCCAATTTAACATTAAACAAGTTTTGTATATTTGACTGGTAGTTTGTAAGCGCGAAGTAGTAATAGAGTAATAAGTTTTTGGACTCTCTGAGTTGGCTGACTGGAATTTAGCAATTATCATTGGATTGCATTTAGCAAGAAGACCTAATTTCAGAATAGAAAGAATTTTGGTCTGAAGACTTTTTGAGTTGGGTGAATTATGCTATGACTCTTCTAAGTTCCCAGAAGTAGACTCATCTCTCTCTTTCTCCTCTGTGGATACCTGTAGCAGTTTTACATTGTTACTTACCAAGATTTACGGCTTTAATCATGAAATCATCTTTATAATTTCTGAAACATGAAAGCTGGTGTATTTTTTTCCCACTTCCAAGTTACACTTTTCATGCATTAGCTTCCTTCTTGTCTGAACCGCTTTCCTTTAACCTAATCTCATAGTTAAATAAAACAATATTTTACCTGAAAACTCATGGAAGAATGAACAAATTCGTCTTAAGAAATCCTAAGTTTGCTTAATGGTAGTGTTCACCTTCACCCGCTTAGGTTGAGATAGCCCCAAGGATAAGATGCATAGGATGAATTCCACATTTGGTGCCTTAGGATCAACTGCTTAAAAGCTTGAATTTGTCGGATGTGTGACCAATGATGTAACTCTATGTTGCCTAAACTCTATAACACTACAGAGACTTCATTCTTGCCGTAAAATCATTGTAATATACAATTTTAGATTAACTCTAGAATCTTCTTATTGATGGACAAACACTTCAAAGAAGGATACCAGGCTTACCCAGCTGATTGTGGTTTTGTACAATATGCAAAAAAGCTACTCTAGTATGGGATTTTCTTGTTTGTATGTTTCCCTAGAGGGTTCAGCCGTTGGTGCGAAATTGATAGGAAAGTGAAAGCTAGATGAATTGGTAACATTTACCTAGAACCTTCTTTGCCCCTGGAATGCAATGAGCTCATGTGGATCTTAAGTTTTTGTTCCTTTGTTTTTTAATATGTTTGAAAATGCTCCTTTCTGCCTCATCTATGTTTGGCCTACGGGAACAGCTGATACTTATGCAATTATGCATCACCATTTTATGTTCACTTCAACATACTAACTGTAGGAATCTGGTGATGTGGCTTCCTCTATGATTTGTATAACCCAAAACAAGAATAGTAGACCTAATGAAACTATTTATTGTATTTTGGGAAGTTAAATAGACCAACAAACACCTAAACCAATATGTTCTCCTTCAGCTAGAATTTGCTCAGTCGTACCCCTTCTGCTATTCACATGTTTAACAACGTTAGACCTTCTTGCCAAATTTTAGTGCTTAGGTGTCAACTAAAACAATTTATCTCAACAGATGGAGAAGTATGACAGGGAGGTCAGGCAGTCCAAGTTTGCGGAATTAATGAACAAACATTTTGCGGCAAGTGCCATTCCTAAAGGCATTCATTGTCTCTCCTTGCGCTTGACAGACGAATACTCCTCTAATGCTCATGCACGAAGACAGTTGCCATCTCCAGAGTTTCTGCCGCTGCTCTCTGACAACTCTTACCATCACTTTGTTCTGGCTTCTGATAATATTTTGGCTGCTGCTGTAGTGGTATCTTCTGCAGTCCAATCGGCTATAAAACCTGAAAAGATTGTGTTTCATATTATCACTGATAAGAAGACTTACGCTGGTATGCACTCATGGTTTGCTCTGAACCCTCACTCCCCTGCAATTGTCGAGGTGAAGGGTGTTCATCAGTTTGATTGGTTAACAAGAGAAAATGTTCCAGTTCTTGAAGCTGTGGAAAACTTCCATGGGATAAGAAACTATTATCATGGAAACCATATTGCTGGGGCCAACCTCAGTGAGACTACTCCAAGGAGATTTGCTTCAAAATTGCAGGCCAGGAGTCCAAAGTACATTTCAATACTTAACCATCTCCGAATATATCTTCCGGAGGTAATATTCTGCAACCTGAATATTTGGTGTTCTTTACAATGTTTAATCTTATAAATTACATGTTCTATATGAAATAGTTGAGCACATGATAGGAGCATTATTGGGTCCACTGGACCATATCTCGGACTTTATGTGAAACAAGTAAATCTGCTGGATCATAATAAATGTTAGAAATATCAAAATTTCCAAAAAATAGTTTCACAATGTCAACGGAAAAGGTATGAGGATATAGTGGGCGGGAGAACTTAGATTTTTATAGCGGTCCCGTTGGGTGGTACTAGAGAATTAAAAGAAATAGTCATATGGTCATTCTCGTGTCTTTTCTCTTTAGAAAGCTTAGCAGGGGTTTAGGAGTGTCATTTCTTTGCTGAATCATTTGATTACCTAGCCTTTTTGGAAGGTGAATTTGTCTTATCTTCCAAGAGTTCTGTTATCTTCTGTTGTTGTCTTTTTAGGGGCGGCTATGAATAGGCATATGCTGATTGACCTTACGATGTTTCTTGACAGCTATTTCCTAACCTCGACAAGGTGGTCTTTTTAGATGATGATGTTGTAGTTCAACGTGACTTGTCAGCCTTGTGGGAAATCGATCTTATGGGCAAAGTTAACGGGGCTGTGGAAACTTGTACAGGGAAAGATGAATGGGTAATGTCGAAGCGGTTCAGGACCTACTTCAACTTCTCTCACCCCCTCGTAGCTAAAAGTTTAAATTCTGATGAATGTGCATGGGCTTATGGGATGAATATCTTTGATCTCCATGCATGGAGGAAGACAAATATCAGGGACACCTATCATTCCTGGCTTAAAGAGGTAAACTAAAAAAGAAAAACTCCCCCCTTTTTTTGTCTATTATCTGTTTCAGTAGTTATTAGGCAATGTATGCAAGGTAGGTCCACAAAATACCAGTCTCCATCTTTTATTTCTTAAGTTCAAATTATGATCAAGTGGAAATTCCCTAAACTTTGGTTTGTAAGACCAGTCACAGCATAGTCAGACGAGCACCCTTCACTGAGTTTTGAGTTGATCAACAGTTATTTTATTCTGGTTATTGTTTATCCAATAACTTAAACAGATTTGTACATGTTGCTTAGTTGTTACATGTGACGGTGGGTTGTTCTCTTCATTGCAGAATCTGAAATCGAACATGACAATGTGGAAGCTTGGGACACTCCCCCCTGCTCTGATTGCCTTCAAGGGGCATGTTCACCCCATTGATCCATCTTGGCATATGCTAGGTTTGGGCTACCAGGAAAAATCTGACATTGAAAGTGTTAAAAAGGCTGCAGTGATCCACTACAATGGTCAATCCAAACCATGGTTGGAGATTGGCTTTGAGCACCTTAGGCCGTTTTGGACTAAGTATGTCAATTATACCAATGACTTTGTAAGAAACTGCCACATCTTGGATTCGTGAAATATTAAACGTAGAATACGGGAAGAGAAAGAAGATCGAGAAAGATATAATTGGGAATGAGGTACCATTTGTTATTGTACGTCGGAAGTTCAAGATTCAGGTAAAAGATAGATAAAAGGAAAAGCTGGCCTTGTGGTATTGCTATTCGAACTAGATAGTGTACCATCTCCCACGTAGTAAGAGCAGCTCTGCATTGTTTGCGAGGGGTTACTAAGGGCATTCTTTCAATCTGTAACATAGTGCATTGGATGCTTTAATTTTGGAGGAAGAATAAGGTTTCTTCTAATTCGGGTGGTATATATTTGCCCCTGTTTTTTGGCGCTGAATTTGCTGGGTGTCAGACGACACGCAATAAGGGTAGCAGATGAACACACACGATCATTAGGTGCCAATTCAGAATTTTCATTTGATGAAAGAACGGATAGATAGCTGGATTTTTCTTTCGCAAGGCACCCAAATATCCCTTTCATAATTTTTTTCCTATATATTTTTCCCCCCTATTTTTCTATTATTTCTTGGTCAGGTACCCCAATTTTTTCTACTTAAATGTGTATTTTTGTTGGTAACCTTTAGATTAGTTGTTAATGGACATTGCTCTATTATGGATCCCACTGATTTTGGGGAACTATTCTTAGGTATTTGTTACATTCTTGAGAATATTGGAAATGTGAAGATGATTCTTTTCTCGCGACGGCTCTCCATATGTTAGCTTGACGTACTTTAGATTTCGGTTTTGTAATTATACAGATACCGACAGCTAATGGCTTTTCGTGTTCTCTACTCTTGGATACAGGATATTGATTCAGGAAAAAAAAAAGGGAGTCGGAAACTGTTTTCCAGAAAACATTTTCGCTTGGAAAGATTTTTCTATCAACATAGAAGCTTTAGTTCATTTTATGTCATAGTTAAATGGCTTTTGTTTTTTTGAATGAAAACCCATAGCTACTTGGGGACCAATTCTTAGCAAAGCGTTAATTGAGAGAATCACAATCAAGAAAGGGATTTTCTTCCTGAGTAATTATCCTTCTTAATATGTGATCCCTATTATTCCAAGTAAATTAACCTTGGATGATAATGACAGACAGAATTCAATGCCTATCTTTTATGTTTACTTTTTCTTGTTTTCATTTCATGGACTAACGTGTCTTTTGTCTAGAGTATGTGATCAATTAAAACGCAGTATTGTTATAGTCTATTGTCCACCGTTTGAGCTGGTCGGACACTTAAGAGGGGTTTGAATATCATTTGGGAAGTTATTTTTCGACTAAATTAGTTTAGAGACAACTTCATAATAACAAATGGGTGTTTGAATGTTTCTTAATAGTTGTTTTTACATTTCTAAAAGTTTAAAAACACCAAATTAATTTGGTGATATAATTTTAAAATGATTTTTAGAAATAAATAAAAAATTTAAGCTAATATTTTGTGCAACAAAAACTTTTTTTGGTGGGTTTAGTTATAGAAATTATAATTCTCACAAATTTATAGATTCTGGGATTTATGCAAATCCCATGTGTGTTTGGTAACCACTGAAAATACCTAGGATTCACAGCATTTTCCTGTTTTAAAGTTCATATACTGTTTGATATTAACCTTGGAATCTTAGAATTGTAAATAGAATCTTAAAGGGAAGGGTTGGGTCGGATTCCAGATTTGTTGGAAAAATAATTTCCATATGAAAAAGTAATTTTGACAACTAAATATACCAAAGAAAACATAATTTCACCAAATCCCTTGGACTCATAAATCCCACATTTAAAATTCTGCATTCAAATTCATCATTTAATTTAGTAACAAGTAAATCCTTTGTATGTAAGAAGACTCGAGATATTTT
>JAJJMC010008556.1:1714508-1733467 GCA_023531435.1 Papaver californicum | reverse complement strand
ATATTCTCTAGTTTAATTTCCTGATTTTTATTTAATTAGATTAAGTCTAATATTTTCTAAAATCGTTACCTTCACAAGTTCGAGAATCGAACCTCTTTTTACCACTATATAAAATCACATCAATTTTTGGCGCCGCCGACGGGGACTTGTTTTTAGGTTTAGGGTTTTAGATTTATTTTTAGGTTTTTATTTTTAGATTTTTATTTTTTTTACTTTGTTCTATTTTACGTTTGTTTTGGTATTTTTCTTTTTTACTACAGGTTCGATTTTGGATCGAAAAGAGATTACGCCCAAGTTTTGGAATTAAAGCTAAAGACTTGGAATTAAAAAAGGGAAAAGCTTAAAGAACGAAAAAGAAGATCGAAGAGTTTTTTTTTTTTTTTTAATTAGATTTTTAGTTTATTTTAATTAGTTTTAATTAGTTTTAATTAGTTTAGAAAATTGTATTAGGGTTTTTATTAATTCTGTAATTTTTATTTTATTTTTGGACACTTTTGGACATTATTTTTGGGACATTTTGGACATTTTATTTTTAAACCCTACGGAAGGGTAATTTTAAATATCAAACTCTGTGCAGGGACGGACGACAATTACGATATTGTCTCGGCCCCTCGGGTTCGCACACTATTAAAAAGGATATTAGTGGCCCGAGTCGACTTCAACGGTTCGTCGCCCGTCTAGAACGGGAGGTAAATTTCGACCAACCCACGAATCTCCTGTCAGTGGGTTTTCTGGACGCCTTTGTATGCATATAAGTTGAGGACTGAATACGGAACTTAATTTCTGCATAGTAAAGGGCAAGGCCTGGCCATACAAGATAAGGTTTCAGATTTCATCACCGTCTCCTTCTTGCCCGCCTTAGGAAAACGAAACCTACACGAACCTAAGCTTAAAATCTTGACTAGAAAGAGACCGATAAGGTAACGAGCTTATAGGAAAATCGGTTGGAAGGACTGTATTGGTTACCTTATTAGCCTAACTCAAAAAGCAGGAAGATTAGATTAAAGTTGATTAGAGCCGCCCTGTAACCCAGGGAAGCGTTGCCAAAGAGACAGGGGTATCAAAGCTCCATTGAGCTTCTCCTGTTTCTCTTCAACTTGATTTAACTCGGATTGCTCGGAGAGATTCGCTAAAATTGTAACCAGTTGCCTTCTGAAAGAATAGAAGCTGGTCTATAAACAATCTAAGTGGAACCATCATGCTTGTTGTTTGCTAGATTTAGGTTTGATTTGGTCGAGTCAGGGCACGATTGTGTTTGATAAATTTCTTGTTAGGGTTAATTTTTGCATGCCAAGAACGCCCTTAAGGCGAACTTGGGATAGACCGTGTCAGCAATGACAACTCTGAAGGATTTGTGGAATCCAACCAGGACCTTACGTCCATCTTGCATCAAGTTAGCCGCTACTGAAGCGAGCTACGAACTGAAACCCAAAATCATCCAGATGCTTCCATTATTCTTAGGAAAAGAGAACGAGAATCCCTATTTTCATGTTAGGGAGTTCGAGGAAATATGTAGCACAATCAGGATTAGAGACTTGAATGACGAGTCTATTAAACTTAGACTATTTCCCTTTTCACTAAGAGATAGAGCCAAGTCATGGTGGTATAGCTTGGCCCCTCAGTCGATTGAGACCTATGCCCAACTTACTTCATCTTTTATTCAGAAATTCTTCCCTAAGAACAGAATATCCTCAATTAGGCAGAAAATTTTCACGTTTTCTCAGCAAGAGGGAGAGTCTCTGTATGTTTATGTAGAAAGGTTCAACGACTTAGTGTCCCAATGTCCAGACCACGGTTTAGATGAGTTAAGTCTAGTTCAGATTCTCTATGAGGGTTTGGATTATGCGACTGTAACCTTGGTTGAGTCCTTGTCAATCGGAGAAGTCGACAGTAAGACTCCTGCTGAGGCGATGCAATTTCTGAGTGACATCGCCGAGAAAACCCATCAGTGGGAGAGCAATAGAAATCCCAACCCATTTGAATCCTTATCTAGAAGGCTAGAACTGGTCGAAATGAATCAAACTAGTAGTTTAGAGCCCCAACCCAATCCAGGAGGTGTCAATGAAATGGCGACGGGTGAGAAATCATCAAGTCACGTCACAACCCTCAGGAATGGTAAATTGGTGGACAACGGGGTAACTGGGCCTGATAGTGGACATACTGTAGTTCACCCTGACCCAATAGCCGAAGAGACTGATAAAGTCTCTGATGAGCCTGAGGAAACCCCTCGGGCCATCGATTTTATGCCTATAGCCCCTTATCCAAGGTTGTTAGCACCTACTAGGAAGGACCCCAACTTAGAAACTCTCAACATGATAGAGACCCTAGTTCAGAAGACATTACCAAACACTTTGATAGAAGACCCATTAGAGAAATGTCGAGCCCACTTTGGATTAGATTTTCATGAGTTGGACTTTAAGCATGATCCACCAGATACCCTGATAAGTAGTAAGTTAGGCCCATCAGAAGAGGAATCCAAACCGTCTAGTGAGATGGAGCTTAGGCCCAACCCATTAGAAGATCCATTAGAAAAATGCCTAACCAACTACAGATTTAATGGCGATAATGATAGGGTTATTGATGAGGTGCGTACTTTGTTAGACTTTGCACCACCGGATTGTAATTTGGAAGAAGCAGTTGACTATTTTCGAGAATCTGACGATCCGGAAATGAGGGAAATTGTTATTAGTCTATCTAGAGACACTGAAAACTCTAAGTTTGGGGGTGACTATCATTCTCCATGTGCTATACCATTAACTCTTAAGAAGGTCCCTAGCTTGGGACCTGACATAGGCACCGCTGCAATTTTACGAGATCATCCTCCAGTTAGATTTACCGATCCTCAGTTGCCAGAAACCCATCCTCTGGTCGTGTGGTTTACCTAGATAGGGATCAAGGTGTACTCAGATCGTTTATCCTCTTAGCTTGCTGCAGTTTACTTCTACCATGGGGCACACTATTTGATTCAGATGACCCACAATTGTTCCGATTATTGCTATATGATTTAAGGGGGTGACTAATTCTTTTCTAGTCTGGCTGAAGACTTTAAACTTAGCACTTCTTGGGAGGTAACCCATGCTCAGGCATTCAGGTACTATCTTTCTGACTCCCTTACTTTTACTCTTTTGGTATTGTTCTATACTTAGAAACATTGAGGACACTGTTTAATTTAAGTTTGGGGGTATTGGGAGACTTTTTAAGGTTTAATAAGATTTGGAATTTAGAAGCATGTGAACAATTCAGGGTGACACTAACCACTCTAGGTAGATAGAAACTTAGCCATTTTGCTATAAGGATTGGTGTGCCCAGCTAGATGGTCTATTCATAAAGGAGACAGAGTTCAGGTGTTAGAAATAACATGATAGTTGTCACCACCATATCACGTTCTGTTTTATTATTTGCAATTTCGTGTTTCTCTGAGAGTATTGGTGGGTCCTAGCATCGACGTGTTAATTAGCGCTGGAATGACATTTAGTGTGTTGAGATCATGCCCCAGTTTGAATAATATGTTATTGTTTTAGAGTTATGTGTGTGGTCCCCCTGTCTCCGTCGCCTAAGCAAGCGTGGAATGCAGGATCCATGGGATTACACATGTACTAAAAAAAAAAAAATCGAAAAAAGTTAGAAAAAAAAAAAAAAATTTGAAAAAAAGAAAAATATAGTATTTGGTATTTTCAAGTTCTCCCTGTCTCCGTCGCCTAAGCAAGCGTGGAACGCAGGATCCATGGGAACTTGTAGATATTTTAGTTAGTAGTAACCGTTGAAAATAAATGGGGAGTATCTCGACACACTAGGTTTCATCTCGGTACTGACCTTCAGACAGATATGGGAAACACCGTGCGCCTCAGTCAACATTTGCGACCTTCTATAGTCTACTTTCATCTTCTAAGTCTTTTCATGTGATGTGTGGATAAATAACTGTCTGAGTAGAACTCTGTTGTCTTAGATATGAATTTTTAGTACGCTTGAGTTAACACTCGTGTACAGTAATTGGACCCATAAAGGGTAATGGTCCCTATAGCCGAATATCTAAGTAGCCAACTAACTAGCGTGTTTAGTGTCTATCCTTAAACGTTCACGTGTTGCTAAGATCTAGATCCAGGTTTTGTGGGTATACCTCTTGTAAACCCTCACGAGACAAAACTCGTCCACTAGGGACACCTAGGGGTTTAACGGCTTACTGCATATGCTAAATGTAGTCGCGATTCCTGCGAAAGTGAGTTAGGATTTTCACTTTATTTTTAGAGTAGTTTGCTCGAGGACTAGCAAAATAGTAAGTTTGGGGTATTTGATAGACACATTTTAGTGTCTAATTTGCACCTTAGTTTCTATTAAGTTAGTATTCGATTTTGCAAATATTACGTGTTTTTATGCTTTTGTAGGTACATTAGAAGAATAAAGATTTGTGGAAAAATTGGCTCAAAAAGTGATAAAGGCACCCAAGGACAAGTGTTATTTGGCACCCTAAAAGTGGATAAGGGGTAACCTCGAGTCAACTCGGTCAAATCGGGTCAAACCCGAGTCAAATCGGTCAACCCGAGTTGACCAAATCAACTCAGCACGGGATCGGGACGGGAATGGACTGTTTCAACTGTGAACTTAAAATCAACGTGAAATTTGAATTGTTTTGCTTCCAAAGTGTCCCACAAGCTAGAAGAGATTGATACAAGCCTCAACACGTCAAAAACAGAGAAAACTTGGCCGTAAATCACGGGAAAAACTAATTTTCCGATTCCGGCTAGGAGAAGGACTGTTTCATCAATTTGGGATAAGTATTACGAGTTTGATTGGGTTTGGGACTCTCCTTAGGGTTCCTAGAGCCTATATATACCAAGAGAAGCCAAGAAAAATAAGAGGAAAACCCTAGAGAAGAAATCAGAGAAGTTCCGGCCAACTTCCGTCGCCGCCGGTCACCTGCTGCTGCTGCTCCGGCCGGCGTGTTCTTCATCCACCATCACCGAAGAAGACGATCTTGTAACATCTATATACGTTGCATATCCAGTGTTACATTCTGCTCCTGTTGCCTATTCTTTCAAATCTTTGTTGCTTAGAAACACTTCTGTAACGGCTGAACCTTGTTCTGTAACACTTATAAACGCGTCTGTTCAGCTGTTGCACTATTATTCAACCTTGTAATTGATATTTTGAGCAATGAAAAGATTTTTTGAGCAAGTTTTCTTCTCCATGGGCTAAGTTTATTTACTGGGATGATGGAGGAGGTTTTTCTCTCAATTTTATGTGGTAAGTCTATTTTTAATTAATTATTTATAATTCTTTTATTATTATTTGCATGGATTTAAATTAGAAAAAAAATGGTTTTTATTAAATAGTTGTGTTCTCTTTTGATGGGTCATGCTTAGTTAATTACTCTTGATGTCTCATGCTTAGGATTTACAATTATTCTTTTAGGAAACATATTTTTGGCAAACTTGAATTAAATTGTTAAAAAGAATTACATGATTAATCACATGAATTGTTAGAAATAACTGAATCTTGATTCCTAGTTTTCTCCATATTTTCTAAAAATATTCTCTAGTTTAATTTCCTGATTTTTATTTAATTAGATTAAGTCTAATATTTTCTAAAATCATTACCTTCACAAGTTCGAGAATCGAACCTTTATTTACCACTTCTAAAATTACATCAGTGAATACAGAAAATTCACCTCATTTCTCAACAATTCAGGTGTACTTCATAGGTTCTCTTTTCCACACACTTATCCACAAAATGTACTTGCAGAGAGGCGTATACAACATATCACTAAATCAGGCCTTGCACTACTCTTTCATACCTCTATGCCAAAATATTTTTGGGTTGAAGCCTTCTCCACAGCCTGTTATCTTATCAATAGGATTCTAGCTACTAAGATAGAAAACAAAACACCACTTCAGCTATTGTCCAATAAGACTCCTGACTATTCTCTATTAAAGGTGTTTGGTTGCCTTTGTTATCCATGTCTAAGACTATATAACTCACACAAATTGGAACCAAGGTATGTAGCATGTACCTTCATAGGTTATAGTAGCTCTCACAAAGGTTATATTGTCTAAATACCTCTACAAATAGGTTATATATCTCCAGACATGTCAGATTTGAAGAGGGTCATTTTCCATTTGCTTCCAAGCAAACAACAGGTTCTGTGATGGAATCAACTCCAAAGTTACCAAACACAAGAGTGCTTACCTCACCTACTCTTGGAGTGCCAAGAAACACTACAGCTCCACTAGTTCACCTAGACTTGCAGAAGACTCAACAAATGACTGCATCAACCAGTTCTATTGTGTCTCTGTCAGCAGGTCAAATTGATGTATCTTTGCCACCAGTTTTTGATCACACTGTTTCACAATCAAGTTTACCAATTGAACAATCAAATCCTTCAACAACTACCAGTGATATCCAACAACTAGCACAACCACATATACACCAAATAAGAACAAGAGCTAAATCAGGCATTTCAAAACCCATAAGGAAACTGTATCTCACAACCACCAAGCATCCCCTACAGGATGCTGACTTCATGGAACCCACTTGCTTTTCCCAGGCAAAAGATGATCCAAAATGGAGGTCTACAATGGATGTGCAACATAATGCATTGATTGACAATGGCACTTGGACTCTGGTTCCATATGAAAGAGTGACGAATGTTGTAGGCTCAAAATGGGTTTTTTGAATCAAGCAAAAGCCTGATGGTATTGTTGACAAATATAAGGCACGCATGGTTGCAAAAGGGTTTCACCAGCAAGAAGGGATAGACTACGCTGAGAAGTTTAGTCCGGTGATCAAGCCATGTACCGTAAGGCTGGTTCTCTCTATAGTAGTGATGAATGGCTGGGAACTGCGACAGCTAGATGTAGAGAATGCATTTCTACATGGGGTTCTGGAGACTAACGTGTATATGAAGCAGCCGACTGGATATACTGATCCTAATTACCCAACACATGTGTGCAAGCTTCATAAGTTCCTTTATAGGCTAAAACAAGCACCACGAACTTGGTTTTCGCGTCTGAGTACCTATCTCACAGAACTAGGATTTCAGGGATCAATTTTTGATACCTCTCTATTCATTCGGAACCAGGCAGACTACATAACATATATCCTAGTATATGTAGATGATATCATTGTCATGGGTTCTAACTCAACTCTTATTAACAAACCCATTAAAGACTTACGTAATGTGTTTGCTATTAAAGATATGGGTGAACTAACATTCTTTTGGGTATTGAAGTGATTCGTCAGGGTCAACAACTAATTCTTAGTCAGCGCAAGTATGTCTCTGATCTACTTCGGCGTTCCTGCATGGATGGTGCTAAGCCTGTCAATACGCCTCTCTCGGCACAAGTCAGACTACAGAAGCATGGGTCAGAAAAGTTTGACAATCCGACTCTTTATAGAAGTGTAGTGGGGGATTTACAATATTTGCATCTCACATGGCCAGATATTTCTGTGGTAGTAGACAAAGCATGTCAGTTTATGCATGATCCCTTTATAGAACATTGGGACATGGCCAAGAGGATTCTCATGTACTTAAAGCATACGATGGATTATGGGTTGTTTCTGCATCCCAGCAGTAACAATTCACTTCATGCCCACTCTGATGCTGACTGGGCATGTAATGTGGATGATCGAAGATCCACGAATGGTTATTGTATCTTCTATGGAGGTAATTTGATCTCTTGGAGTGCCAGAAAACATAAAACAGTATCCAAATCCAGCACATAAGCTGAATACAGGGGAGTGGCCATAGCTACCTCTGAAATGATTTGGATACAATCATTAATGAAAGAGCTTGGTATACCAACTCCAACACCTAAACTATGATGTGATAATTTAGGAGCTATATATCTCAAAACAAATCCAATTTTTTATGCTAGGACAAAGCATATCGAAATTGAATATCACTTTGTCAGAGAAAGAGTTGCAATCAAACAGCTTCAGGTACAGTTTATCTCTTCTAAAGATCAACTGGCAGACATATTTACAAAAGAGTTGTCTTCTCCAAGATTCCACATGCTACGGCACAAGTTCAATGTTCGAAAACTCACGTTGGAGTGTCAACAGAGTAACAACAAAATAACCACATAATATCTCCACAATAAGATATGGAGATTTGTTACCTGTTTTATTGTATTTTGGATATCTTGTAATCACTCTCACATATTTGTATTCATGCATAAATAGAACCTCTCTTCTCCGCAAGAGATGTGTGGAAGAGTTAAACACAAATCTTAATTCTAACTGCAAGTCTCCTTCTCCCTTCGGTTCTTTTCCCGTAATTAATGTGGACAGAATTTTGCTACGATTGTGGAAGCAAACTTTACTCACACGATTGTCCTTGCGGAATCTGGAGGCGAAGGGAGATGACGCCCGAGGAACTTCGCAACTTGAAAGTCTTTATTTCGCTTCTGCTTATTGCAGTGGCATTACTGCTATCAATTATGTTTGATAGATAATGTACATCGCACAAATTATCATTGCAGGGGAGTAAAACTTTACACTATTGTTCGTGGTTTATTACACTGTTGGATGGGCAATCTGACGGGGCGAATGGCCCGGCGATCCAACACTGTTCATGTGCCACATGAGCTTGGTTGCGTGCCACAATTTTTTTTCTTGGTTTTCCCATGTCTGATGCGAATTGGTTTAAGGATGTTAACTTTGATTACTTATTACCAAATTTACATTCTTTCCACTTGCAGTTTTTCATGATTTCCTTTGTTTGTGTTCTGTCTCGACATTTCTGCTGCTGGGGCTTTCTTATTGCAGTTTGTGCACAGTGTAACTGCTACTTTGTGTTGTGATAACTGGTGCTAGTTCATTTTCTTCGCGTCGCACTTTTTATTTAGCTCAACACTCTAATTTGAAGTTCACCAACTCGTGAGCAACTCCATTGCATTTTTTTTTATGTCTTTCCCATTCCGATTCCAGGTTCAAGCATCCTGATTCAGAGCTGTTTTTATAACTTCCTTGCGAGAGTGATTGTACTGCAGTTACACTGTTGTTATTCACCCCATGGGAAAAATGTAGTTTTTCGTCAGGAAATTGGGGAACAAGTATATACACTGCACAATTCTGTTTTATTTTATGTATACAATAACGTGGCCGGTCAATTTTTCATTTATATGCTGTAATGGTTTTTCATTCATTTATATCAGTGGATCTGTCAACAAACATTAACATACAAAACTCTTTTGAGCTCTAATAATGTGCTCTCGGCATGTAACCAACTTGCTCGAGATGCTGCTTTAATCTGTCTACCATGTGATATATCCTCGAGGACTGAGGATGAGCTCTATCTGAAACCTTAAATTCATGCACTTCGTCATCTATTTCGATTGAACTTGCACCAGGTTGCTTATAAATATCTCTCATTTCCGATCTCACCTTAGACACACCATCCCAGTCACCTACCGCAGCATATATGTTAGAAAATATCGCTAAACTTCCTGCATCTTTTGGTTCCAACTGTACCAATCGATCAACAACTTCTTCTGCTAACTCTACATTGCTATGCATCCGGCAAGCACCCAAAAGGGTACCCCAGATTATCGCATTTGGCTCCATAGGCATAGTTTTGATAAGCTCAAATGCTTCTTTTAAATACCCACCTCGTCCAAGAAGATCAACCATACACCCGTAATGCTCAACTTGAAGATCACTTCCATAATCTTTTTTCAATAAACTGAAGTAGTGGCGACCTTCATCGACAAGACCAGCATGGCTACAAGAAGACAATACACTAACAAATGTGACTCCATCAGGTTCAATTCCTTCCCGAGTCATCCTAGAGAAGAAACTGAGCGCTCTTTCGCAATTCCCATGCATGGCTAAACCTTGAAGCAACGTATTCCACGTCACTACATTTCTCTCCATCATCTCCTCGAAAACTGAGGATGCATCAGCCAAATCCCCACATTTTGCGTACATATCAATCAAAGCATTACAAACTTGAGTACTATGCCGAAATTTACTCCTCTTAATCTTCAAATGAATTTTCTTACCTAAACTAAACAACCCAGATTCAGCACAAGCAGCTAAAATACTAATCAAAGTAGCATCATCAGGTCTCAACCCAGCTCTCTCCATGCGATCATACAAACTAAAAGCCTCTTTCGCACATCCTTTCTCCGCATACCCAGATATAATTATAGTCCATGAAACCAAATTCTTAACAGGCATTTTCTCAAACAAAAATTTCGCCATATCCATATCACCAATTTTACAATATCCCCAAACCATTGTCGACCAAGACACAATATTCCTGTCAGGCATAGTTTGAAAGAGTTGAAAAGCCGAATTCATATCTCCTGCTTTGACAAACCCATCCAGCATTGAGTTCCAACTAACAATATCTCTATGTGGCATCTTATCAAACAATCTACGGGCATCTTCTACCTGACCCATTTTTACCAACCCAGTTATCATAGAATTCCAGGACACAGTATCTCTGTCAGGCATTGAATCAAACAGTTTCTTAGCAGAAACAATTCCAAGCTTCCCACACTTAGAATAAGTATCAATCAAAGAGTTGGGCACAAAAATATCAGAATAAAAACCAAATTTCTCAATATGGGTATGAATCATTTGAACTTGACGAAGAAGAAGATGAGAAGGACCCCCAGAACAACAAGCTTTCAACAAAATGGGGTATGTATAATTATCAGGGAACAAAACATTTTCTTGTAATTCAAAGAAAGTAGAGAAAGCTGATGAATACTGGGAGTTATGAGCAAAAGCTCTCATAAGAGTATTGTAAAGATGGACATTAGGTTCCTGAATTTGATTAAAAATCTTAACAGCTAATGGCATTTGATGACAATTTGAAAAAGCTGATATAAGCTTAGGTGCTACAAATGGGTCTTGATGAAGATTTGCTTTCATGATTTGTACTTGCATTTCTTTCAAATGCTTTATGTTTGAACATTTCTGAAGATCCATTAATGTTTGTTCAAATAATCTTCTTGAAGACACCCATGTGGGCGCTCTACTACTTGTTGTGCACATTTATTCACTATATCATGATAATCTTTGCATTGTAGTGTACCGAAATTACAGAGTCAAGTAAGAAACTGGAGAGACTGAAGATTGAAGATGATAAGGTTACTACTTACTGGTTTTATATATGTAGAACCAATATTATCTATAGGTTCCAGTTCCTAAACAAACTGGACAGAGCCGGCTATTCCGGTTTGTCTTTTTTCTGACCGAGCCGGCTATTCCAGCTTGTCTTTTTTCCGACTCAACTACCTTGTGAATCTGATCCATCACATCCAGCTATTCCGGTTCAGAATATAGGAATCGGGTTCTTTTTTTTCTGACTTAACTGATTCGTCTGAATCTAACCCATTATATCTAAATCTGATTTATTACGCTTGTATTAAATCTAATTAAATATGTGCCTAATGTGTCAGGTATAAAATTATACATTATACCCGACTAATGTATTTTTAAATCTCATATATGAACCAAGTTAGACAGTAGAAAAAAATAAAATAAAAAAGAGCAAATGACTCGAAATCTGACTCGAGTCAGATGCCGAATCAGATTGATCAGTATTTTGGGCCACTTGCTGGAGAAGCCCGCATTTACATTTTATCATGCAGCCAAATGGACACTTGCAAATCAAACCACTTTGCCAAAGCTGCAAAAGAACAGAAGAAGACAGTAGTACTATCGGTGAATTCGAAGCTCTGCCTGCCATAGGTGATTCTATTGCATTAACGTCTTCACTTGGGACGAAATTCTTGCAAATAATTTCTTATTCGTGATGATTACTTCTATAAACCACCTTCTTCCATCTAAGTCACTCAACAAGAAGAGGAGGAAAAAGAAGAAAAAAATTGTAGTTTTTCTTTAAGCATCTCAAAAATTGCTCATTTTCCGTGTATTCAGGTTTGCAAATTTTCTATCACCGTCTTTCATTTCATTTTGGCGATTAAAATGTTTTCGTATTTATACTGTGAAGTGCTTTAATTTGCAGGTGCAGGGAAGAGCATCTCAGTGCCTCCTCTAGAGAGCAAGGTATGGGCGAAGTTGATACAAAACCATTTGAATCAGTCCAAGCTGCTCTTTCCTTATTTGAGGAGAAATCTACTGATCAAAGAAAACATCGATCAACCAGCAGCGAGGTACATAGGAAATTATTGGGTTCAAGTTACAAAGGAACTGTATAACTAGGATGCTGGAATATGTATCTGGCATTGCTGTTGGACAGTGTTTGAGTCTTGTCTGTTTTTTCTAGGGAAAGCCGGATTCGGAGGAGAAAGATCTCGACCTTTTGCTCAAGGATTTGGCCAACTACAAACTTCAA
Organism: Papaver californicum; assembly: GCA_023531435.1. Taxonomy (NCBI): domain Eukaryota; kingdom Viridiplantae; phylum Streptophyta; class Magnoliopsida; order Ranunculales; family Papaveraceae; genus Papaver; species Papaver californicum. Next base: position 1,721,160 of record JAJJMC010008556.1, on the reverse strand, counting down.
GTAGAGGTAAAAGACTCTGTTTACAAGCAAGCTCTTCTCAAGCTAGATATATACCAACAAGTCGTCGATGAAATTTCTACCAAGCTGAAGAATTCTGAGGCTACAAGAGAGAGATACTATGAAGAATGTGGAGAAGCTAGAAGCTGTGCTGATGAACTTGAGTCCAAGATCAAGGATCTAACTGAGCAGTTGGAGGAAACTGAAAAGGCCAAAGAACAGCTCCTACATGCGCTTAACAAATCGAAAGCCATTGAAGAGGAGCTTATAGATGCACAAGCAGAACTTAAGGACGTTAAGGAATCAAAACTAGCTGTGACAACACATGCTGAACAAATAGAATTTGCAGTTAGCGCGGAGAAAGAAAAGAACAAGGAGCTTTTAAAATGTATCGCGGAACTCAAATTAAGATTGGAAATGGAGCTCTCAAAGAGAGTTAACATTGACAAAGAAGTCAATGTGAATTCAATGGAAACAGAACTGAACCAGTTCAAGTCGGAACTAGAAAATGCAAATGAAGAGGTTATCCGTTTGAGTGGTGTAGTTGAAATGCTTACAGATGAGATGAATCGTCTAAAAGGAGACATAGATGAGATAAGAGAAAGAGAATCAGCAGCACAGGTTGAAATTGCAATGCTGAAATCAGAGACTCATAGTGGGAGATTGAAAATTGCTGCGGCCAAGGCAGGTGAAGCAAAAGCAAATAGCGTTAAAGCAGGGTTATATCGTGCTGTCCAACAACTTGCAATAGAAGCTGATGCAGCCAAGAAGGGAACTCGGAGACTAAAACAAGAAGCTGAAGAAACTGGGAACTCCTTTACTTTCAATTCACAGTTTGATGAATTCTCTCAAGATCTACAGGTAACAACCTCCCGACTTACGAAGATGGTGAGTTTCACAGAAGAGGGGAGAGATGGGTTTGACCCCCAGATCATGATTTCAATGCTAGAGTACGAGTCCTTGATCCGGAGGGCTGAGAAAGCAGATCAAACTGCAAATTTCCCAAACCAATTCATATCGAATTTGATTGCATATGATAGTGATAGTGATATTGTCATCTTAAAGAAAGAGTTGGAAGGTTCAATGGCAAAAGTTGAGGAACTGAAACAATTTTCAGAAAAGGCTGTACACAGGGCTGAGATGGCCGAGAGAGCAAAGGAGGCGGTTGAGGATCAGCTGAGAAAATGGAGAGAGCAAAAGCAGAGAAGAAGGGTTGTGTTGGCTTCATTTCGCAATGAATCCCTGCATAAAGAAAGTAACCCAGCTAGATTAGACAAGACTACATCTATGTATGAGGCACTGCCATTAGGTAAGGTTCTGAACATGAAAGTCTAGTACCAGCTGAACAAATCCAAGCTTAATTTATTTTATTTTCAACTTGGTAGGTTCTAGTGAGTCTTGTCTGTTCAGATTAAACTTGATAAAATTCTATACAATAAGAATTTCATGATATGAAAAATCGATCAAAATTCTGCATGTCATAATGTATTGCTACAGCAGTTCTTACTATGATCCGCTCTTTTTCTTTTTGTATAAAGCTGATGAAAAAAAGAGTTAATAAACAGTGATGCTGCCAACTCTATAAAATGACTAAATTACAGAAAGACTGAGATAGAGAGTTTACAAAATAAGCCGATAATATGCAGAGACATGTTCAGCAAGACAGATATCATCCCTGACTGGCCTAGCCATGTGTTGGTTAGGGAGCAATCCTATCACCAACCTCAGCCAAAACTTCTGTGTCAGACTCTTTACAAGTAAATTCCCACCAGGACAAAGTTTGAAGAGATCAGATATAACCTTTTTCACCTGCAGATGGTTTACTTTCATTAGTTACTTCATTGATCATTATCAAATCCAACTAACAAAATTCAAGTGATGACTACTTCATCGACTAGTCTCCCACCAGGACTAGTCTTTCTGCGATGAAATGATGCAGTTAAAGATGTCAGCGTTTATGGGGTCTGCAGAGGGCAAAGATAGATAGAGAATCTAGGTTATCAAAGGCCATTCCAGAGCGATCTAGAGAGGCGATTAAAAAGATTATCCTTAAGGTGATTGTCGCCCAGGAGATAAAAAAAACTGTCACCTACTACCAACATATATGCAGATGGTGTTTTTCTTTCTCTTTTGGAATATGAGTTTTACTCTGTCAGATTACATAAGCTATCAAAAGAGTAGGAATATATGCAATCATGCATAAATGTCAGAAAACAGACTTTACCACACTAGGGCATAACTGGTACTTTCTGAGATAGGGAGGGTGAGAGAACTAGGTCGATGAACATAATTATACCAAATAGGTAGTTGTAGCTTCAAATAGGAGGCTGCAACAGTCACTGTTTCTAATACTGCTGATGAAAAGCAGCTAATATGAAATGAAGATACAAAAAACCCTTATGAGGTTGACTGTTTAGTTAAAGAGTTTAAATCCAAGATCTTAGAAGGACTGCTTCCTACATTCTACCAAATTTTAATGTCAGATATGCAAGTGGGAATTTATACACCTACTGTTCTTCGTTTCCAATGTGACCAAAATTTCCAACGATTTTCCCAAGTAACTTCACATCATAGGCATGGTCATTATTTTTATTACCATATGAAGTAGAGAATAGCTGATCTATGTGATATTTACAACTAGAACAATCAAACTATCTCCGAAACCTTCTATTCTAAAACCAATAGATACTATGAATCTGTTGTTAGCTAAAGCCTAACACCTATGAGACATAGAATTCATCAAGATTAATACCTTGATACTGCAATAGAAACTAACAATTTGTTGAAACTATAATGTCCTTGTGAAGTGCACATGCTTCAGCAACCGATAATGGTACAAAGCTCCAAACTAGCACAACAAAATGAACTGTAAGCCTATTTTAGCTGCATGTAACAGAAGATAACTTACAAGATGAGGCACATTTCAGGTATACCAAGGATGGAACGGTTCATTCTGGATAGTTTCCATATGATATCCTCTCAGATTTGAAACTCCAGAAAAACACTTAAAATTGTCACTGACCAACAAACATACCATTCCTTAGGCAAAGAAAATGTACTTAATAGTAGTAATAACGCATTCAAGAGATGAAATCCCAAACACATGAATGCATAGGGCGAATCAACCCCACACTTCATGAAAAAGATGCCTCCTAAAACAAGATGATTCACAAACAATATCAAATCAGCAGAAGGAGGTACCATATTCGTGAATATTAGAGTCATCTCTTGCCTACACATCCACATGTTTAAAATCACATCGCATAAAAACATATTAGTAAAGTACAAATACTTTGAAAAACATATACTCCATTTGAAGCACAAGAGCAGAGAAAGAAAACCTTCCATCTCTAGTTGTATTAGTATACCTTCCTTAAATAACCTCATGTGCAATCTCAATTCAATCATTATGTTCAACAAAAACGCCACTTTAACAGATTTGGTCCTGCTTACGGTTTTTTTTTTTTGTAGTTAGAATCTCAGTATTCAAAAACCGTTCATGAGAAACACTTCGATTTATATACTTCGGAGTCAAAAGTGAGTGAAAAGTTACAAATGTGAATACAAATTATACAAATCAATTTCTACCTCTTTTGCATGGAGATGTTTGATCTCAGAAGTTAACTGACAAAACGTGTACCAAGAACCACACATTCACTCAATGATAATACACCCATATTTCTTTTCTTATGCCAAGAAAAAATGCACTAAGTTGTACTAATAATGCAGAGATGAAATCCTAAATACGTAAGTGTATATGCCCAATTAACCCCACACCAACTGCTAACATACCTCTTTCAATGATTTGATACACAAACAAAAACAAATTGTATCAAACAGTGTAGAGAAGCATCCTATTTGCTGAGTATTGGACTCATCTTTCGCCATACACATCCCCTTGCTTAAGATCACATCCCATAAATACATATCTATAACATAAGTACAATCGGAAAGCCGACAGACACTTCTTGGAGCAATTGGTACACAAACTGTATCAAACCGCGTGAAGACATCCATTTGCTGAGTATTACACTTTACCACACTAGGGCATAACTGGTACTTTCTGAGATAGGGAGGGTGAAAAACCTAGGTCGATGAAATAATTGTGCCGAATAGGTAGTTGTGGCTTCAATCAAAGGCTGCAATAGTCACTGTTTCTAATACTGCTGATGAAGAACAGCTAATACGAAATTAGAGGGAAAAAATCTTGTGAGGTTGATTGTTTAATTTAAATAAATCTTGTGAAATTTTCTCCACAAAGATTCAGCAAGACACAAAAAAAAAAAAAAAAGTTCTTTGCGACATTTTCTACTAATAGTAACCCATTTCATACATCAAAATAAATCACTATTAATTTCTTCGGTTGTAAATCATGCTCAAGGTAAAAACAGGCTGACAAGGAACAAAACCACACATTCCACAATATTGCATGAAATTCGAAATATCATTATATTAGAAGCTAGATCATTGACCTATGGTTTAATAAAATTGAAAAAACATGGAGACAATGAGGATAAGAAGAAGTACGAACCTGGTTGTCTGCAGTACGATTGATGAGAATACAAATAATTTTGACTCTCCAAGGATCTTCGAAATGTTCCTCTTGAATAAGTTTTGTGTTTTGAAACAAGAGGTTTCCATGTGTTATCAGGTGTTTTTCTTTCGTAAGCCTCACTTTTGAAAGAAAAACACCTGATAACACATGGAAACCCTTTTTCTTTTTAACCGGATGGTTCTCTTCTCTTGGATACTGTTTTCTACTTGTCGTTTCAACTCATCTTTACAATCCCTTATCTTAATATTGGTAATTGTTAATGGTCTGATTGAATTTCTAGTGCTTCTGAAGGTAAGTGTTTATAGATCGGATGGTTTTCTTTCTGCAAGTATAACTAGCAATAACTTCTTCAAAATTATTAGCAGCAGCAGCATTAACACTAGATGATGAATTCAAGAATCATCGGCTTTATTAGGGTTATTCCTGCTAGATCTGAAGACAGTAAAAACATTACAAGTATTATGAGCCTTGCACGCATCCCAAGTTGGAACGGGAAGCTCTCGTCGGAGTGCTCATGCTCCCTGATCCTAAGCGCCAAATGGCCAAAATGTACATCTATTAAATGACCCAAAATCTACATGTAACATAAAACTCTGACTTGAAATCATACATTTGAACTCTGACTTGAAATCATATATTTGAAAAGAGAGAAATTACTTGACTTAAGATCATTCATTTTGAAATAAACACCCAAACCTATCGCTTAAAAATAAAATTTGCTCAATTTGAAATATGCGACTGTGACCTAAATTTGTCTAGTCATTCAAATACGTTTATTGATTCCAAATCTGCACAGTGACTCATACATTGCCATGGTGATCCAAAATTTGTTAAATCACCTTGGCAGAATGACACTAAATCTATATTATGACCTAATATTACTTTGTAATCCTATGCTCAAAAGAAGAACAGAAAAACATAAATCGATTTATGCTCACACAACAATACAACTTCAGAATGACAATAAATTCACTTCTCAAAATCTCATATCTACCTAATGGAGCTGCACAAAATGACTTTGTTTTTCTCTCTTTTACATCATATACACAACAATTCAAATTCATTGAATCTGAAACTTCATACTCAGTTTGTTTGTTTTTTTTGTTTTTTCAGATATCATGAGGTAAGTAAGATCTCAAATTGCAGCCATATGCCCACATATTTAGATTCTTATAAATCCTTTGATTCAAAGTTGTGATACTGAGGATGAAAATCACTAAAAAAAATGCCATCAATGAAAATTATCTATATCTATATCAATCATCAGTGGTAACAATTTCAGCACAATTTTAACTTTAGTTTAGTTGTTCTTACTTCCAGTACTGATATGTACCATCAATTCAACATTTTTTTTAGAAAAAAAAACATAAGTGAAGGAAGCAAAATGATGATAATCTGCATCAATTTGGAGCAAAATATTTTCATTAACCAAGAAGCACAAGAACAAAATAGAAAAACTAACCTTTTGGATATATGTTACCGATAGTTCCCAACAAGAATAACCCCAAATCCAAATCATACAACTATTTCTCCAATATTATAATTTTAATTGTGCACAAATCTACTAATTCGCATGAGTCTCTGGGATTTTCATATTCGGATTTGAACGAGCTTGATAACTTGATGAAATGTTCGAATGGAAATACATTTTTAGTGGTTCGGTAGATAGGATTTGGAGAGATTGGATGGAACGCCATAAGGTTCTGAAACAATGAAATTCTCAGAAGTTTCATGCTTGAGGTGAAGACGAACTTTCGTTGCTTCTGACCAAATACCTTAGAAAATAATGATATTTGTTGGGGGACATGATGTTCGCCAGAAGTGACATCATCACGTCCCGAAGCGATGTCATCATTTTCCGAAGTGACGTCATCAATCCCGATTCAATTTGGACCGAAGCGATGTCATCATTTCCCGAAGTGACGTCATCAATCCCGATTCAACTTGGACCGAAGCGACGTCATCATTTCCAGAAGTGACGTCATCAATCACGATGCCCAACTTGGACCGAAGCGACGTAATCATTTTCCGAAGTGACGTCATCAATCCCGACCCAACTTGGACCGAAGCGACGTCATCATTTTCCGAAGTGACGTCATC
>JAJJMC010008556.1:1651874-1680600 GCA_023531435.1 Papaver californicum | reverse complement strand
CACGAAATTTGAATCGTATCTTAAAAAACTCACATGAGCATAAAAGTCGCAGACCTGGGCGGTAACGGTTGCTTCTTCAATGAGTTATACATGAGATACTTGGCTGAGAAAAAGAATCCATCCATATTTGCTCGGACCATGGCTGAGGGGGAGAATGAGAATGCAGGTGGTAATGGTGGAGAGGCACAAGATTCAGAGGCATCAAAGAATGAAGAGGGAGATGGGGAAGATGAGAATATTGGAGATGAAAATAGTGATGATTCTGGTTCTGATGGAGATTGATAGGTGATTAATTTACATGTTTTTAGTATAATTCTCATTCTTGCTTTAGATATAATTCTTGTATATTACTTATTATTACTTTTGTTTTCTATCTTATGTCTTACACTAGGTGAATCATCCGAAATCAATAGAAATGGTGGTAAAAAGAGCTAAGAAGAGGAAAGGAGTTCATTCCGGCATGAAAAAGAGAGGTTAAAGTATGGAAACACAACTTTGAAACAATATTTCCAGGAAGATTTACGGTTGGGAAATTACCCCAAAACCCAACCGTAAAAGAAGTTGATTTTGAAGACAAATTCCAGGAAGATTTATGGTTGGGTTGGACCCAACCGTAAAATTATTTGAAGATATATGAAGATTTTTTCCATTTCTATCTTGTATATAATTGAAATATGAAGCCAACCCAAAAAGAATGAGGTCAATCGGACATCGTATGAGGGAGTTATGATCAAAACGGCGAAATACAAAAAAGTATCGAGGAATAATTACGGTTGAGTTTCTTGGACTCAGACCCAACCATAAATCTGGGGATTTTAGATGAGATTTTTGTGTCAGAATTTCGGTTGGGTTTATTGTGTCGAACCCAACCGTAACTGGGGTAGTTTGGCACGTGTGTAGGCTTCTAAAACATGAAAATACAATCCCGAAAGGATTCAAAACCTAGATTTCGTGGATACTATATAAGGAGACATCCAAGACATTAAGAAGACACCTTTTTACACTTGAACAACAAGGAGAACAAGAAGCTAGAGGTTGGAGTTGCAATTAATCATCACGATTTCTAGAGTTTGCTTTATTTGTTTTCTTTTATATTTTTCATGGATTTTGAGAAATCCATGATGAGCTAAACCTTTCATATTGGTTAGAGATGTAGTCCTAAGTTGGAAAACATGTTTATTAATTGAAGTATTCATTCTCATATGTTCATAATCTCTTAAATATCGCTTATGTTCTACCGTTAATAACGCCATGTATGATTAATTGCTTGTTTGTTTAAGTCACGAATTATATGAGCATGCATTGATATCTATAGATAAACTAGGATTTGAGATCCGGAATTGTCGAAAAATCCTTGTTACAAGTAGCATAACATAGTTGTCAATGACGGGATGTTACCATGCAATTATGTGTAGAAGCGTGACCTAAGTTAAATCCATGTGGCTCTTGCGCCGGATTGCTTAGAATAACCTCAACTCACAAAGACCATTGCTTTCATTGGGTTAAACTTGAGTGGCTCTTGTGTCAAGTTATTCGTTGAAAATGATTCAAAGAGTGGCTCTTGCGCATTTGATGATAGTAGGAGTTTTGTTGGAGTAAGCATGCGATAAGATGCTTTAGGGTTATTGATATTGAGAGTGAATGAATGTTGAGTGTGATCTAGTTGATAACATGTTGGAAGATGGAAGATGAATTCTTTAACCAGTACTATTTATCTCTGATATTCGTTTCAATTAATTTGTTTTAGCATAATTTAGTTATAATCATAATCGAAACTCCCATGTTTATATAAGTAATCAAGATAACTTGACAACCCATATCTTCCTGGGGAACGAACTTGTTTTTACTAGTATACCCAAATCAATATTTGTGAAGTAGAAAACTTGAAAATAATTTTGTTTGGCTGATAACCGACCAGAGATGTTGATAATAAGTATGGTTCTGCTGCTTTTTCTGGAAGTGAGTACAATGCACAATATGAAAAGAAAGACTAGGGCAGCTATGATGGGGAGGATGGCCGGTGATCACCCCAGGGACATCAGTGGAGGCAACATGCGAGACTTTATTATAAAGTTTAAAGATGATTAGTAAGCTTTTTTTCAAGTTCTCTCTGATGTTTGCTGTTAGTCTTCCTTGATGTGATATGCAGGATCCTGAAGTTGTTCTTTTTGTGTTTTCTAAGTTTTGATGTTGCTTTGTTTTCCGCTGTAATTAAATGGTAGTTTTGGTTTCTTTGGACTTAGAATCTCTCCCATATTGTGAGAGAATTTTGTTGTAAGGGGAATGGGTGTGCAAAGTTGCACTGTTTTTTTGTTTGTTTGTAATGGTGGTGACTTTTCTTGGTTTTATTGATGAATGAAAATTTTCTGTTCGGCAAAGTCACAGTGTTAGAAAGAAATTGATAGGTAGATGATAAAACAGTAGCAATCCAAACTAAAAGATTGTTAAGATTGAGATAGAAAGGTTAAAGAACTTGATAAACAGAGAACGAGAAATGAAATACTGTTATCATTTACTTTTCCTTCATTTGTTCTCCATTATATAATGTTAGAGATGTCATTACTTATCTTATCATTCAACAACAACTTATTATTATACGATTTAATATTAGTATATAAATTAGTGGACAAATTGCAAACGTGATCTAAGAGTTTGACCAGTGATTTCATTTAGAAGATTAATTTAGTATATAGGAGGGGGTATTTGTCGTTAAATATTCTAATAGTTAGATTCTCTCTCTGTTTTTTCGATATTTTGTTTGTTCATTTTCATTTTTGGAAGAGCTTCTTTGGAGGTTGGTAAAGTTGGAAAGATGTTTAGGGTTTAATGTTTATTTTGATTTTTAGTATATTTGTATAATTGGGTATGAAAATTTGGGTTCATTTTAGGTTCTGTAGACTTCGGTTTTGTATGTATTTTGGTGTTGATGTTTCAGGTTTTTAAACTCTTCATTGTTTAAGAAAGAGAGACAACCATTAAAAGGAAAAAAAGAAAGAATTTCAATTGTTGTTGCTTGGATTTTGTTATTTAGTTAGTGGGTTCATCTTCCTGCAAGTTTAAAATTGTTGTTTCTCGAAGTGTTTTGGTCTCTACAGGTTCAGTATAGGCCTAATTAAATTAGGTTTTTGTACTTTGGTTGTTTGTGGAAATGCCTGCGAGAGAAAAAATTGTGATAGATATGTACTACAGACATTTCCACGGTACTGCTAAATGTTGTGAGCGTATGAATAGATGACATAAATTGAATAGATTTTTTAGGTGATTTGCATGAAAGATTGAAATTTTTTTATAGTGATTTGCAAGCGAAAAAACAATATACAAATAGGCAAAATAAAATGAAAGAAACTCAAAACAGGGAACTAAAATTTACTCCTAGATTGTGGTTTATGTCCCATACAAATACTGATATACAAATATATTAGCATTGACATTGAATAAGGTTAGCTATTCAGCCTTACTAATTTTTCAAAGTTAATTGAACCATGATTACTCTAAAAACTGTTGGCAATGGACGTAAAATGAAAATAATCCACACCAAGTCGGTAAAAGAACATTTAAGCTCATTTATTAGCTTTGGACTTGTAATGCTGCGAGATACTGTTAATACTGTCATGGATACCGTTATGTACCATTGATAAACATGTTTGGAAGATTTTACCACCGGTAAATATGTTTTCATTTACCCAATGCCGTACCATCATGGCACGGGTTATCTACTAGTAGAAGAAGAATAAGCAGCATGCTTGTTTTGAGAGAAAAAAAAAAGTATGGTAAGATCCAAACAGGCCCTGCAATACCTCCTGTTTATTTACGAGAGATTTGGTGGAGATGTATGGATGGCTATTTAGACCTTTTCCTACCTAACATTTTATTGGCTAACACCACCACCTACCTCCTCTCAGTACTCCCACCAAAAACACATGAAAAAGGAGTCTTTTACGTTACAAATAAGAAGGGATTTGTTCTTATAAAACATTTATTCTTCTTCTCACTTTCAAATTCAATTCTTCTATTTTTTCTTCTCTGCCTCTGCCCATCACAATTTTTGTCTTCCTAATTTCCGGCTTCTTCTTCTGAATATCATCAATGGAGGGGAAGCTATTGAGAGTTAAATCACCTCCTTGTGCCAATTTAAGTACAATTCATCATAATCATGTTGTCAAGGGTAATTCAAGAGTGCCCAGTTCTCTTTTCACTCTAAAACCAAAGGGATATCCCATCATCATTAAGCAGGCTTCAACAACAACATCAGCAAGCTTTCAACCTATCAAAGCATCATCATCAATGGCAACTTCTCATATTTCGTATGTATAAAAAAATTACTTGAACTTTTATATATTTGATGGTTTTAGTGGTATGATGTTGTTTGGGATTCGATTGATTTTGTTTTTCTATGATTATTTTTTATTTTTGGGTGATTAAAGATTGTGTTTTTATAGGACTACTTTTCCTTAAAAGGCTCTAACTTTTGTTTACATTTAATAGTCACTCACGTTTATAACAATGGGTTTTCATTACTATTCTAAGATAGAGTTTTGAGTTGTTGGGGAGAATTATCTGCTTATAATTTTCTATTGACTTGTATCTTTTGTGGGTGTCTTCTGTTGAATTTTATCTGCTTGAAGTTCATGCTGTATTAGGCTATTCAATTATGTCTGGTAATCAGTTACGCGTTAAGATTTCAAGCTCATTTTGGCAATTTGAAAAATATCCAAATGTATCTGTCTAGATTGTCCGAGTCTTTTGTATTGTATAAAGCAAACTGATGAATTTGGTAAGCTAGAATTGTTCCTGCTGGGGCTAGTTTTGGGTACCCCTGGTCCTGTTACGTGCACAGGCATTAATTACTCCGGCTCTCTTTTAATTCCAACCCAAATTACATTAAGATTTCAAGCTCATTTTGGCAATTTGACAGATCCAAATCTGTCTAGATTGTTTGAATCTTTATTGTGTTTATACATTTGGTGAACTAGAATTGTTGCTCTGGCTAGTTTTGGTAACCGGTAGTCCTTAATCGTGCGCAAGCATTCATTATTCTGACTCTCTTTTAATTCCTAACCCTCATACATTTCGCCTATAACTGCATCATATTATTTGACATTGTTTTTGACCACGTGCCGGGTTTTTTCGGGTTATAACGGCTTATGCGATACATTTAAGACTCGCTATCGACAAAGAATTTTATCACGGTTTCACCTTGTAGATGTCGTCCTAAATAGTATCTGCTAATAGGATGTCATAACCGATCACGATGCAATAACAATGCCTTGCATTTTGCTGCAATGTCATATCTTCAATGAGGATGAGTCCACTTGTGTGCTTAGATCAGTTATTATTTGACTTGAGTTTGTTTTATAGCTATTATAACTGAACCGAGATTGTTAGATCTTGAAGATATTGTACTCGTCATCATAACATCACTGTCCTTGTAGAACAGTTTCTGACACTGATCTTTATATTCTTGTAGAAGATCGGAAAGCAAGAAGAGAGTGGATGAGAGTGACACCTTGACTTTGGACAGTATAAGGCACTCCTTAATCCGCCAAGAAGATAGCATCATATTTAGCCTTTTGGAAAGGGCTCAATATTCTTATAATTCTGAAGCTTATACAGATGACACCTTTGCAATAGATGGTTTCCATGGATCTCTGATTGAGTACATGGTCAGGGGAACGGAAAAACTCCATGCTCAGGTAGGAAAGTTATCCAGATGAAAAGATGAAGTACCAAATACCGATATTTATTTTGTTCCTGTCCCTTAAATTGAGTTTTCCTATGTCAGTTCAGGTCGGGAGATATAAGAGTCCTGATGAACATCCGTTCTTCCCATCTGACTTGCCCGAGCCAGTGCTACCACCATTGCAGTACCCACAGGTTAGTCCGAACATGTGATGCGGGCTTGTTACTGTTTTCTTATTGTCACTTGTGAGATGCTAAGTGAAATCCAGTAGAACAAATCCCGATCCCTCTCAGTTTTCTTTTATAGAACTAGGAAATGCAAATAAAATCTCAACAATAGGTTGTACACTATTACGGAATCCAATACAAATCACATGTTCAGGTCCTTTTGCATTAATAACATAATGCTGATTTTATGAAGTCTTACTGGTCATGCTTTATAAAACCAAAATCTATTTCATTCTGTTACTCTGTCTGGGTATGACCACTTTTAAAACAAAGAAAATTTTAAATTTTGGCTTTTAGTCGCTAACTGCATTAACATTATTGTTAAAAAAAGATTCTACTTGGCATCCTTTTCTAACTAAGCACTCAATATATGATTTCCATGTAGGTTTTGCATCCCATAGCTGATTCTATCAACATTAATAATAGGATCTGGGATATGTACTTTAAGAAGCTTCTCCCCAGATTGGTTAAAGAAGGAAATGATGGCAACTGTGGATCAACTGCTGTTTGCGACACAATATGCCTCCAGGTAACTACTTGAATATGTTATGCTTCACATAATAATCAATCTCTCTGCAACCAAAACATATAAATTGAATTCGAATATGATGGTCGCAGTATTATTTAAGAACTTAGAAACCAATTATGCTTCCTATCTTCGTATTAATAAATAACTCAGTGTATACTATCGATTCTTAATTGATTTTACCCAATAGTTCTTGAAGTATGAATGTTTATGCGGTATGATGATGCAGAAGAACTGTATGTTCATCTTGCAATTGAAAAACCATAAAGGAAACTGTAATTAACAACTGCCCGTAGGAAGGGAATTGAAAGTCCTAGGCAACTTACCCCTGTTTTTACCTATACAGTATATTTTTCTATCTCCGATTGATAAACAAGTTGTTCTTTATGTAAGACTTAACCAAGAAAGTTGATGTTAATTTGTTGCCACTAGGATAGATAGAATCAATCCATTGACTAGATCATCGTAACATCTGCGGCTTTGGTTTGTGTCCTTGCATACTTTACTATCCAGTACATGATGTATTTCTTGTAACTAGCCAAACGCATCACAAGAAAATGCAACTTATCTACTGTCTTTCTTCTTTGTATTTTCTCTCTGCTTGTAGGCACTGTCTAAGAGAATCCATTATGGTAAATATGTGGCTGAGGCGAAATTTCGAGCCTCCCCTTCTGTGTATGAAGCAGCCATTAAAACGCAAGTATGGTTAAATTTTCCATGACCTACTTTCATTTCTGTTCTCCATTTTTATTTCATGCGCAGTCTTCCTCATTTATAGCTCTACTTCTTATGCTGATTGGTCTCTTACGAATTTTGTAGGATGCAGATAGATTGATGCAACTGCTCACGTATGAGGAAGTCGAAGCCTCAATCAAAAGAAGAGTTGAAATGAAGACAAAGACATATGGTCAAGAAGTTAACATCTTGGAAAACACCGATGGATCTGACCCAGTCTACAAAATTAGGCCAAGCTTAGTTGCAGATCTCTATGGGGATTGGATCATGCCCTTGACGAAGGAAGTTCAAATTGCCTACCTCCTCAGAAGGTTGGATTGATAACTTCCTTTACCTGATGATACCAATGTTGATATAGAGGTGTTTAGTTATTTAAGTTAGTTGAGTTGTTATTTATAATCTCTTTACCAGTAGTTGGTTTCACCAGTATATTCTAAGCTGTTCTGCAATGCTTAGATAAAAAAGAAAGAAAAAGATATCGATGTTTATGCAAATTTCTATTTTTAATTAAAATGGATGCATTTGCAAATTCATTTGTCTTTTAAGAATTTCTTTCGAGACTTGTTGAAAAACCAGTGTTTATTGCTGAAGTTCAAGTCAGACTGTTAATAGAATACCAGCCAGAGAGAACTATAGAAGGGTAAAGTTGTCATTTAAAATCAAGCACCTCAATGTTGGAGAAGAAATCCACTGGGCCTCAAACTTGAAGTAAGGGACTGCATTTAGATTCTAGATTAGTAGGAAGAAGGTCAGAAATGTATTCTCAATTCTCAAGAGAGGTACCTGCAGTGCACTGCCTTTGAGCAGTATTCCTCCATTTCAGTGCTAAGCAAAAATCTATCTTTACTGGCATAAAAGGGGGTCAGTTCTGTGTTCTCCTATCAGAGCATGGGAAGAATGTCAATAATGATTCATATAAATCGCGCAAGGAGTAATATTCTGAATAAATTCAACGAGTAAATAATATTCCAGTGAAATGTCTAATTTTTTCCTGCCACATTCGGAAAGAAAGAGATAGAAGAGTTTATAACTTCGCTGGTAGAACTACCAGTTTACTTAGGAGTGCACCCATGCAATGGTGAGAAATGTTTTGTGTTACTATGGATATTTGTACACCCTCAAGCAAATTGGTAACCCCTTTAGCATCTATGATAGTTTAATAAATTGGGCCAAAAGCAGGGAATGAAAAATCATCAGTACTTTTTCTTATTCACACCGTGTAGACATGCATACTAACCATCCATTATATACCATAAAATTACGCATTTTATTAAAACAACAAAATGACTAAAAAATACTACCTTCGTTTCAGGAAAAGAGTTACTATTTTTTTTTTAAATTAGTCTATTTTTAGACTAAAATGAAAAAGTGACAGTAACATTTTTTAGAAACGAAGGGAGTATTATAAATCAGAAAATAAAAGAAACATATTGCATAAACTATGTGAGTCTATAAGCAGCAAGGTGTGAACGATCACGACCATATCGAAAAAAATGAACCGAGGGGCTGATCGTCTGCTTCCCAGTTAACTAACACAACAATGACAACTGAAGCTTTCTATCTTCGTATAGGGTTCAAAATGATGAAACGAGAGACTCAATGAGCCAAAAAGTTGCAGTTGTTGGATCACCTAAGATAGTTGATGCAATCATCCTCATTACCAATTTGGCGATCCTGCAATATTTCTCGACCCTATCTTGTATCTGTGTACGAGTAACCATACGGCGCTCCGTATTTCCTACGATACTACGCTCCATCATCAAACTCTTCTTATGCCCGTTATCACAGTTATCATGGCCACTATCCCCAAACTCAATTCTACACTACAAGAAAACCTGGCTTAAGCGACCAAAATCTTTGCAAGAGTCCAGAATTTTAGTTACTTTAAGGGTTTAAGCAGCCAAAGTTGCAACTGCCAGATTGTTTGGCGGCTATAAACCTGTGTCCACTTATATTTAGCGACGAAAAAATGTGTTTAATCTCTAGATCCTTTTTTCAAGTAATTTATAGCAGCTAAAAAAGTGATCATGTAGCTATTCACTTTGAGGCACTGACTCGTAGCAACAAAAAATGAATTGGTTGCTCAAAATGTTAGTAAGAGCCCAATATTTTAGTCGCTTTAAGAGTTTAAGTTACGAAACTTGCAACTGCCGAATAGTTTGATTGCTATAAAGTTGTTTCAACTAATTTTTAGCCATGGCCAGTTGTGTCTGATCGCTAGATCCTTTTTTCAAGTAATCTATAGCAACTAGAAAAGTGCTCATGTAGCTCTTTACTTTGAGGCACAGACTCGTAGCAACAGAAAATCAATTGGTTGCTCAAACCTCTGTCAACAACTAAGTTTAAGCCACCACTCTAAGAGATTCTGGTATTATGCAATAAGAAAGATTGACTAAAAACAAGCAAAATTAAGTGAAGTCAATGGAAATTCAGTGAGTGATGGATATCAAGTGAAATTAAGCAAGGCTGAAGGGAATTTGGTTTAAATTGATAGATAACCACATAAGCCCATGGAATCTAGGAGAAATTATGTGAGGTCGAGCGATATCATATATAATTGATAAAAATAAAATTCAGTGAGGTAAATGGACATTCAATGATGTTGATAGATAACCATAGAAACCAATGGAATCTAAAAGAAGTAGAGTAGCCTAGCTAGTTGCATCCATATATTCGACCTAATTTGACATGCTTACAAATTTACATAAGTTTATTCTAAGATAAATTCGTCCGGTTTTAAAATTCGTTCGATCTAATTAGATATGCTTACATAATCAACTCCAAGAAAAATTTATCCAACTCAAGTTCCTAACACCCAAACCTCCTTACATCCTGGGATCACAAATATTAACCCATGCAACCCAACATATTATTCTCTGATTTGCATTAGACCTCAACACATTATTCTCTGGTTTACATTAGACCCCCACAAAAAAATCTCTCATTAACTTAGAAATCTTCTTCTCTGCTACAGTTGACACCTGCAACAAAGACATATAATACACATGTATACTCTCAAGAGAAGTTCTTATCAACATAAATATATAATTTTAACATAACCAAACCAAACCAAACCAAATAATTAGGGTTTGTTGAATAAAAAAATAAAAACTAAAATCCTTCTTCTGGTGGCACCTACTGAGAGGTCTACAAAACCAATAAACCACAATAGATGGAGTGGTCAAATAAAACAAAACAATAAAATTTATTTAGTAATTATTGATAGCCCATAAGGACTATTGTCCTAGACCTTCAACCCAACATCAATTTACAACAGCTACACTAAACCAAAAATATTATGTTCGCTTAGCTTAAGATCTAGTTTACCGATGTGTGGGACTATTCTTTCAATGCCATCCTAAATCCTACAATAAGAATTACTATATTTTTCTCTCCTTCCATTTTCAATCCTAGTTCTTTCCATACTTTAGATTTAGATCAGAGGTTCGAGTCTTTCTTCCTACCAATAAAAATCGAGTGCGTGTGTATTTCTAATTCCAGTTTACATGAGGAATTGAGGATTTAGAAAAACTCAATAAGAAGAAAATATCCTACAAATATCAGTACCTTTCACATTACAGACACCAAAAGAAAATTCATGATTCTGTTTCGATACAATTGCAAACCCTGATTTATCATTCTTCTTACTGTGAGAAAAGAAGAACTCTGTTTCAAAAAGGTACTTTCTAATGATTCTTCTCATTACCCAATTTCTGAGTTTTCAATTGATGAATGAGTATTAGTGAATTAGAGTTTTTTTAGAGCTTAGAAATTGTTAATTAGGGTTTAAATTTTGTTATTAATGTGTGCGCTTTGATAAATTTGTAAGTATTATCTACTGGTTATGGAGAAAACTTGAATCTGCTTTTGGAAAATCCATTCTAGGGATTAAGAATCTTAAATTGCATTCATGGGCTTACTTAATTTGATCTTATTCGTAGTATTCGATGGTAAAGGTGGAACCTTTGTGAGTTTAATTACGTATAGCCTAGAAAATTTGATTTCTATAACTTGAGAAATCAGGAAATTTTAGTTTTTTACTTTATTAGAAGCTAAATTGGATGGGTTTAGAGTATAGAATGGGGTTTGGAATCTAGGGTTTGTGTGCTTGAAGATGAGCCATTGGGTTCTTAGTGTCACCGCTTCATGACCCTTCAGGGTTAACATTCATCTACTGGAAACCATATGCACTTGAATAAAATTTTGTTCTATAGTTCATGGTTTTGATTGAAGTCTGTATCCTCCATATAGTTTTGAGTCTAGATTACTCTGAGGACAAGTCTCATTAATAATAAGAACCTAGAATCATTCCAACTTTTTTCGCACCCTTATCTTCAATGATCTTTCTTGCATCTTGTAAAAGAAAAAGAATAACTATTTATGATTTGGTAAAAATTCATTAGTACCATAACATCCTAGTGAGTACTGTTTCTGGTTCACAATGATCTGCTCTTTATCCTTGAAACTTCAATAATGAGCCATAGCCTTGATATATTTCTATTATTTCTGCTACAGATATTACATAGTACTTAGCTCTTTACATATGCTAGTCACAGCCTCCCTCGATAGAAATTTGTCCAAGTTTAGAAGCTAAAATTGATTTATGTTCTTCTTTAGAAAACCTAAGTGAAAACTGCTGATTGCTAATTTATCTAAAGAAACAATTCCTGACCTCCATTTATATTAACTGCAGTGGAGGAAACCCCTAAAGTTGTCCAGGCCAACTCTAAGCCTGGAACTTGGTCCTGTCCTATTTGCACATTTGCAAATGATGAAGAGTTATCTGCTTGTGATATCTGTGGAGTTTTTTGGGATCCAGTTGTGAGCAACAATGGCGACAATAAAAAATCAGGTAAAAATTCGGGATCCAGTTGGTGTTCTTTTTTTTTACCTGTTTATCTGGCTACTGCAGCTTTGAGTAGTGATAACTAGTGATGTAAATTGTGTTGTTTAATTTCCTTAAGAGTCATGTGCATTTTCCCTTTATAGAATGGAGATTTTTCCATGCAGTTGATGTGTCCAAAGGTTATGGAGCATCCATACTAGCCCGAGCTCTTCTTGCACCATTGCCTCGTAGGACGCACAAAATGGATGCTCTCTTTCAGAGGCTAAATGAGACAATCTTTTGAAAACCTAAACTGGAACCCTTTAGAGAACTTGCTAGTAGTTACATATTCTTCTATATTACTGATGTAGGCTCCAGTAGTTTCATGTTTGTTTGACTCCATTGTTTTTTTTTCTTTGTTTTCAATGTCCGCTTTACTTAAAGGCTCCCTCTGCCAGTGTGCCTGAAGTTGGACAAACAAGTTCATCTGAGAGAAATGGATCCTCACTTGATGACGACAATCTACAAACTTTGAACAACAGTTTCAACAAAGTAAAAATGAGTGCTGATTCAGGATCTGCACAGAATCGTCCAGCTACGCAGAAGGACAAGTCAGTCTCACCATAAAAGCCAGAGAAATGGATGCTTCCAGACCAAGAAGGAAAACTGACTCAATTGAATCTTGCTATTGTGAGTCTATCACCCTTGTCATCTTGTTTTATTTGTCTTTTCCCAATTAGTTCGTACTCATTTTTTTGAGCTTCTTATTCAAAATCTGATCATGTTATATAGGTGGGTCATGTAAAGGAGTGTTGTTTGGTGTAATCCTACTACCTCTGCCACCAGGGACATCATTGTATTGGTTAACGCATAACACTGTTACATATCCAAATCGAGCCATCGTTTGCGTCATTTACATTATGAGGACTTAAAGAGACAATTACCTACATTTGAAGTCAGGTACTATTTAACTTTTCTGTATATTGTAGTTTACGTTCTTACAATAGTCATATAATGAAATTGTATCACGATCTGTCCTTTCCTGTGAGTTAGATGAGTGAACGGCAACACTGATATCATATAAATTTTGGGGCAGATAACAACATGTTATATACGACAGGTATGATATGAATATTAATGAAATTGCTTACTTCATTTGGAACAATATTTCTGCTCCTTTCCACAAAATTAGTTTGAACTTTGATGTGTGTTTGTCTTGGATGCCAAAATCAGTTTATTCTCTTTACTGATTTCATGCAGTGCTAGCTCATCATAAAGAAGTTGGAGGAACAACAAAGAGATTCAGCATCAAATCATCATGTTGAAACACTTACAATGAAGATAATGAAACTGAAGAGAATGAGGTCTTGAATAGACAATTACCTTAATTTGAAGACCAGTACTAGTTAGCTTTTATGAACATTGTAATTTACATTCTTACAATAGTCATCTAGTTAAATTGTATGGTCATTTCCTGATCGCTTTCACAAAATTGTGCTGAAATTGAAGGGTAATCTGGTCATTTTATCAGTTATCGAAATATTTACAGCTCTTATTTCGGTAAGGGTAATCTTGCCATTTCCTATTTCGGTAAAGTCTTCTCTGGAATATCTATATCGGATCCCTAAATGTATCATTAGACCTTAAAATCTGTTTTTTTTAATATCCGGTTGATCATAATGTACAACGGAGATCTATCTCTAGCAATGCGAACCACTGTATGCCTTGTGTCATCTCCGATTAGCCGGAATATCTATAATGAACCTTTTAATGTACCATTAGACCATAAAACCTGCTCTTATCCATATTCGGTTGATCAGAATATACATCGGAGGTCTATCTCTAGCAATGTGAACTAGTATATGCCTCGTGTCATTTCTCATTAGCCAAAATATCTATACCAGAACTCTAAATGTACCATTAGACCATAAAATCTAAATGTACCATTAGACCATAAAATCTACTTCGTTTCATATCCTCGTCCCATCTCTGATTAGCCGGTATATAATGGAACCCTAAATCTAACAATGAACCATAAAATCTGCTTTATTTTATATCTGATTGACCAAAATGTATACCGGAGGTCAATATCTAGCAATGTACCAAAATAAGCCTCGTCCCATCTCCATCGAAATCCCGAAGAAATTCTTGGTCGCCCCAAATGCGAGATGAATTTTGTAATCTCGCCGAGACGAAATTTCACCGAATTGACTCTATTGGTTGTGACCCATAATTTGGGTACGATATAAATTTTTCTAATTCGGTTCTGATTAATGCCAATAGACATTCAGTTAAATTAATGCCATATAAACCCATGGAATGTAAGAGAAATCTAGTGAGGTCGAGAGGTATTGGATAAGATTGATAGGTTATGGGTAAAATTGACTAAGATCGATGGACATTCGGTTAAAATGATGGATAACTGGAGAAATCGATGGAATCCGAGAGAAATTGAGTGAGGCCGACCGATATTGGATAAGATTGACAGATAACAAATGAAATTACGTGAAGCTGATGGAAATTCGGTTTGAATTGATAGGTAACCATATAAACCCATAAAATGTAGGATAAATCTAGTGAGGTCGAGCGATATTGGATATGATTGATAGGTTACAAGTAAAATTTACTAAGATTGATGGACATTCAGTACTGGTCACTTTACTAAGCCCTGGAGATCTGTAGGAAACAAGTAAAGTTGTAATAGCAAGCAATAAACAATCTGAAAATTAAAAAAGGTTTCAAAAGAATGGTAACCAACCATGTTGCACTGAGCACGAAATTGAGATAAAAAAATGGTAACCAATGCATAAGAAGACTGCATAGCTAGCTAGCTAACAAGACTCCCACAAACAGAAAGAAAGATTGAATCTCAATCATCAAATGAAACTAAAATAAAACAAAATCTTTAATTTCATAATCTTGTTTGTTATCGGTTCATTCTCATAAACTTGTTCATATTGTTCTCGATGACCTCTTCCCCGGTACCCTAACCCTAAATCTATCGATGTTCGTCATATTATCCTTAATAACCTCTTCCCTAAGTCGGAATCTTCACCGGTTCCCTAACCCTACCGATGTTTGTCATATTATCCTTGATGACCTCTTCCCCTCACCGGAACCCTAAACCTGTCGATGTTCGTCATATTATCCTTAACGATCTTTTTTTCTAAGTTGTAATCTTATCTGAACCCTTAGCCTACCGATGTTCGTCCTATTATCCTTAATGACATTTTTCCCTAAGTTAAAAATTCACTAGAATCCTAAACCTACCGATGTTTGTCATATTATCCTTAATTAATAACCTCTTTCACTAAGTTGGAATCTTCACCGGAACCCTAAACCTACCAATATTGTTCATATGATGTCTTTAATGACCTTTTCCACTAAGTCGAAATCTTTAGCAGAGCTCTATCGCCGATAACAATATCCAAATTAATTTATATATATTCTTTGGATTTTTTCGTACCGAAGTTTGATAATAAAATTGAATGCACTAGTTCGTTTTAGCACAAAGAGAACCGCACATGCTTCTCACACACTTATCTCAATTCGTATGAGAATCCAAAACCGAATCTGTACCATTCAAAAATTTCCATGATCCGTATGACTACCCTTATCTACCGTCCAAAACTTCTATTCAAAACCCTGAACGATTTTTCTCACTTCATTTTCCTTTCCCTCTTTCGCTCTCTCGGTTTTGCTCTCCTAAATCCTCCGCCGCTACCAAAACCCTAAACATCAACTCAAGTTTTTCCGAACAAGAAAACTAATCAACGGAAGCTAGATCTATTGAAACTCTTTATTAATGATCCATCTCTTCTTAGTGATCCTTTTTTTTTCCTTCAGAGATTATTTCCAAAGGTAAATACATTACCTTCAGAATCCAAGTTCAATCCCTCACTCCATTCATCGATCTTCAATTCTCACCCAAAAACAGACTTCTAAGTGTCGTAGTCTCTGTGTTAGAGCTTAAGATGCAGCTTAGCCTTACGTCAATGCTCGTTTTGAAGTAAAAAACTAAAGATTGCAATTGTAGGTTTTGGTGATTTTGGTCAATTTCTTGCGAAAACTCTAGTTCATCAAAGACACACAGTTTTAGCTCATTCTCGACCAGATTACTCTGACATAGCTCGAAAATTAGGGGTTCTGTTTTTCACTGATGCTGATAACTTGTGCGAAGAACATCCTGAGGTAGTAATTTGCAGTTTTATAGTTTCATTTCAGTAGACAATTTTAATCTTCGAAATCCAAAAACTCTTTCTTTATCAGTGTTTTTTAATATGTATTTTGAATCTTGTATGTTGCAGTCCTTGTGCTAGTCTACCTGCTTAAGCTTACCCATATAAATGTGTGTACAGAAAAGTGGAGTAATAGAAGAGAGTAACGATGAATATACTGAAGAAGAAGAATCCGAGGAATGGTGATGGTGTCGATGTAGTTCCATTTTTAAACCCTAAAATCTTAATTTCTTGTTTATGTTTGAGAAGTTTTGTTTTATTTGTTGATTAGGTGTTGTTATCTGTGTTTATAATTAGGTTACACTTCTTGGAATGGTGTTTAATGAAAAGGAACGGATGAGTTCATCGATCCTTGTTTTGACCTGAGTTGAGATTGTAATGTCTCTATTTATTTCATTTGATTTTTTACTTTAGATTGTTGGAGATTATGATTTTGATTTTTTGATGGCAGAGGAAAATCTAGTCATGCTTGGATGTGATGTTCTACCCAGAGATCTAGCTGGGTTTTTTATACTGAGGTTAGTATATATCTCAGTTGGATTTCTCAGACATCTTCTGGTCTTGTCCTTTTTAAAACCTTTAATAGAAAAGTACAGTGTGTATGTTAGTTAAAGTGATATATGTGTTGGACTATTAGCTATGAGTTAATTTAGCCTCTTCACCTTATAATTGTTTGAAATTAGTATTGCAGGAAAGTCGTCAAATCCCTAATCCAAGGTTTTCTTCCTGGGATTGCATTGAAAATATTTCTCATTCTTCTTCCAACAATACTCATGACCATGTCCAAGATAGAAGGTTACACATCACTGTCGACATTAGTTAGGAGATCATCATCGAAGTATCACTTATTTGTTCTTGTTAATGTTTTTTTGGGGAGTACAGTCACAGGAACAATATTTCAACAACTCCATGCTTTCATCTATCAGTCTGCAACTGAGTATGTCGATGTTTTCATGCCACCGGTTACAAATCTTGCAACCTTGCATGTTGTTCTATATCTTCTATCTAATTCACTACTCTTATGTTTGAACTTTTTTTGTTTTTGTAGGATTCCGAAAAAAGTTGCCGTGTCCATTCCAATGAAAGCCATTTTCTTTACCACGTATATCATGGTTAACGGTTGGGCTGGTGTTGCTGGAGAGATTCTTCAATTGATTCCTTCGGTTATGTTTCACTTGAAAAACGCCTTCTTGGTTAAGACAGAGCAAGACAGAGAAGAGGCAATGGATGCTGGGAGCGTGGACTTTGCTTGTAATGAACCTCGAATACAGTTGTATTTTTTGCTTGGACTAGTCTATGCTGTTGTTACACCAATCCTCCTTCCTTTTATTGTCGTCTTCTTTGGTTTTGCATATTTGGTGTTCCGTCATCAGGTAAACTAGAAATATTGGAAGTATTAACAAATTATACCAAATAAAAAACTCTCAGTATGACAGACTAATTTTTTATGTGCGATATTTGTTTTCTTCTTGCAAGATTATCAATGTTTATAACCATAAGTACGAGAGTGGGATAGCATTTTATCCAGATGTTCAGCACCGTTTGATAACTGGACTAGTAATATCGCAACTTCTACTTATGGGTTTGATGACCTCAAAAGGTGCGGCGCAGTCAACACCGTTGCTCATTGCGATTCCTGTGTTGACCATCTGGTTCCATAGATTCTGCAAAAGTCGTTTTGAACCATCATTTGTGAAATTCCCCTTACAGGTCAGTCAATTTTTTGTATCATGAAGTAGAAAATTTTGTTTAGTAATAGTATGCTGTTATGGTTTTAAATAGTTGATGATCTTTTTTGTAGGAGTTACCTAAGACCAACTATCAACTTCAGTTGGATTTCTCAGACATCTTCTGGTATATCTCACATCTCCTACTACTTCTGCAACAAAACAAAAACAAGATCTTGTTGTCAACCTATGCCAAATGTTTTAGAAGATGAATCCCTAGATGAACATGAAGTTGAAGATAGACGTACTGGTGATGATTTGCAAGAAGATGAGAACGACGATGTTGGCGATGTAATTGGTGGGGATACTGAAGTACATATCAGTATATGTATAATTGTAGAATCTTAATTAAAAGTTAATTAAAATGTTTTGGTTACTTTAATCTTAATTAAAAGTGGATAATTATAATTGTAGAATCTTAATTAGAAGTTGTCTTTTATAATTATATATTCTTAATTAGTGATAACGTTCAGTATTAATTTTTAATTATAATTATATTTTGGGATTATCTACATCAGAATTTGCTTTTAACGAGCAAAGAAATTTGGTAGCTTAAAAAACTTAAGCAACCAACTTAAGCCAATCAAAATCAAAATTCGCTGGTAGCTTAAAAATCTAAGCAACCAACTTCAGGCTAAGTTGTTCCATGTATCTATCAACTAGGTATTTTAATAGCTCCTAAATCAGAAATCGATTTTAGAGAGTAAAAAAATTGGTAGCTTAAAACCTTAAGCAACCAACTTCAGGCCAATCAAAATCAGAAATCGCTTTTAGCGAGCAAAACTATTTGGTCGCTTTAACCAAGCAATTTCAGGTCAAGTTGTTCCATGTATCTATCAACTAGGTATTTTACTTTCTCTAGGATGGTTGGTCAAATCTGAAGCGCATTCGAAGCATTTCTTTTTACACTATTTCGGAAACCCAAGGACTCAATCGTATGGATATGTAAAATACAGGATTTCCAATCCTTGGTATTTAACTTGATCTATTGGTTGGTCTAGCTATTAAGTGATAAGAATTTTACTTGCTCCATGGTGGTTGGTCTAGCTCTGAAGCAATGAGAAGAATACTCGCTTTAGGATAGTTGGTTGATTACTAGAGCGACTGCCTAGCTGCTCTAAACCTTTACAAATCCCACCTTTTGCAACAACAGAGCGAGTGCCACTTTTAGTCGCTATAAGGGTTAGAGCGGCTCAATATGGGATTTTTGCAACCCAAACTGCTTGGTTGCTTAAACAGTTTTTCTTGTAGTGCTAGGGGCATTAACACAGTAAAAGTGACTTCTCTCCCAAGCCTTGAAAAAATCGTTTCCTTAACACAGTTCACATGAAATGGAAGTCATCAGATGTAGAGACGTACGACCAACCCGTAACCTGGTTAGATAACAATTTTCTTTTCCCGCACCATGCACACTTTGAAGTTAACTTTGTCAGGATTTTACCTCTCAAGGAACTGCTGCATAAAATTACTTTAGGTACTGACAAAACCATGGAATACAAGATCTTGGAATGATATGGTGAACAATAAGTAAACCAAGCACAAATAATAACAAAGAACAAGAAAGTAAATCAAACTCACAAGACACGCAAGATTTATAGTGGTTCAACAATATATACAATGTGTATATATTGTCTACGTCCACTTTGAGCCGCACTAGCTCCAATCCATTATGAATGAATCAATTATAAATATAGAACGCCTTTGTGGAATCCTAGCAAACCCTTGGTTACACCGTAACAATTATCTGAGACGATCACTTTGTCTCTTGATCCTCACCAATTGCACTCACCATAAAAATCCTAGATTTTCTCTCTAAAGCTAACACAAGAAATCTCCCATCGATCTCTCTCTACATTCATAATAATCTTTACATGGCCTAGTACCTATTTATATAGGTTACAAACTTGGCCACCAAGAATCCCTAGCTAATATTAGGAAATACCTTCCATATATTAGACAAGCCATAAAATAGGAAATATCCTTTTTGATTTCCACCTAGGACTAGGAAACCCAAACCCATTTCTAAAACAAGTCTTCAATACACAACAATGTCCCGCTTTGGAGATTTATTGTACAATCTTAGATTCTCCCTTGCCTTGATCTTCTTATCAACTTGGATTTTCAACGCTAACCGTCTTTCCTGATCCGGATCTCCTCCCAGAACCTTACTCTGAGAGACCAACTAAAGCTTTGCAGCGCTTTAGCTTGTCTGATCTAACTCCCTTGGTAAACATATCCACTGGATTCTTATAACCAAGAATTTTCTCGATCTTCAACTCTCCTTCTTCTAAGAGATATCGAATGAAATGGTACCGAATATTTATATGCTTCGTCCTATCATGATAGGTTGTGTTCTTGGATAAATGTATAACACTCTGACTGTCGCTATACAGAACACTATCTTGTTGTTCCTTACCTAACTCGGCTAATAAACCTTGTAACCATATCATTTCCTTGCTCGCTTATGTCACTGCTACATACTCAGTTTATGTAGTGGACAATGTCACCAACTTATGTAACCATGAGTTCCAACTCACTGCAGCTGACCCCATAGTATAAACATAACCGGTCGTACTTTGCCTTTTGTCTACATCACCTGCAAAGTCTTCATCCACATAACCCCTCAAGATGGATCCACCTATTCCATAACACAATGGTACATTTGTGTTACCTCTCAAATACCTGAGTATCCACTTTACTGCTTCCCAATGTTTCTTACCTGGGTTGCTTGCATATCTACTCACTACTCCCACTGCATGTGCAATATACGGTCTCATGCATACCATAGCATACATTAAACTCCCAATAACTGATGAATATGGTACATTAGCCATGTACTTTTTTTCTTCATCTGTCTGTGCACACTGCAAACTTGAAAGAAGGATCTGACTTCCAAGTGGAGAACTAACTGGCTTAGCATTCTCCATGCTGAACCTCTTCAACACTCATTCAATATATTCAGCTTGACTAAGCATAAATGTTCCTTTAGATTTGTCCCTTGTGATTCTCATACCAAATTTTTTTCGTGCTTCACCAAGATATTTCATAGCAAACTCACTTGTTAACTGTTTCTTCAAGTTCTCAATATTCTGTTGAGATGTTTTAGCTACTAACATGTCATCTACATACAGTAATAATATGATGTAGTCAGAACCATACTTCTTGAAGTAACAACAATGATCAACATTACAACGTGAGTAACCACTCATATGCATAAAGTTGTCAAACTTCTTGTACCATTGTCTTGGAGCTTGTTTTAAACCATACAAACTTTTCTTTAGTTTGCACACCATCTTTTCCTTGCCTTTTACTATGAACCTTCTGGATGCTTTATGTAAATTTTTTCATGTAGGTTACCATAAAGAAAAATTATCTTTACATCCAACTGTTCAAGGTAGAGATCTTCAGAAACCACTAGACTTAACACTACTCTGATGGTAGTCATCTTCACAACTGGAGAAAATATCTTATTATAGTCGACAACTGGTTTATGCTGAAACCCTTTTACAACCAACCTCTCCTTATAACGAATCTATCCATTTGCTTCAATCTTCTTTCGATAAACACACTTGTTGTGCAACGCCTTCTTACCTCTTGGTAATTTTCGAACACCCATGTACCATTCTCCTCATGTGAGTTCATCTCATCACCCATAGAAAATTGCTATTTGCTTGAGTCATCAATTGCTAGTGCCTCTTTGATATCTTCAGGTTCACCACCATCTGTAAGTAATAGATGATTCAAAGCATATATGGTGTTTGGATTATGAGGTCTTGATGATCTTCGTACTTCCTGTGGTACTGCAGGTGTAACTCCCACTGTAGTAGGAGTCCCTTCGTCTTGTACTAGGGGTTCTTCTGTGCCATCAACAACACCATGTTCTTCCTGTACCACACTTCTTCCAGAAACATCATCCATTTCGATATACAAGTCTTTATCAGTATTTGACTCAATATTTTCAACCTGTATTGTCTTTCTGTCCTTGTATAACTCATTCTCATTGAAAATAACATCCCTGCTTCTGATAACTCTGTGACTATCATAGTCCCAAAATTTATACCGGAAAGTGTCACCTTCATAACCAATGAATATACACTTCTTTACTTGAGCGCCTATCTTAGACCTATCACCGGGACTAAGATGAACATAAAAAACACAACCAAAAACTTTTAAATAAAAAAGATTTACCTTTTTGTCAAACCAAACTCTCCAGGTATCTTCATATATAATGGACTACTGGGTGTACTGTTAATTAGATTATCATCCACTTCTGTTGCATGTGCCCAGAAGGTCTCGGGCAAACCAGATTGCAACCTCATGCACCTAACACGTGCATTCAATGTCTAATTCATACGTCCTGCTACTCCATTCTTCTGTGGTGTCCCTGGAAGCGGCCTCTTCAAACGAATTCTATTTGTAGCACAAAACTGTAAGAATTCTTTCTTTTCATACTCACCATCATTGTTTGACCTTAGACACTTCAACTTCAGACCAGTTTCTGTTTCAACCAAAGCTTTTCACTTTTGAAACACCTCAGACACCTCGTACTTATTCTTCATGAAATAAATACATACCTTCCTTGAATAATCATCAATAAAGGTGACATAATAATAAAAACCATTGGGAGATACAACATCCATTGGTCCCCATACATCTGTATGAACCAAATCAAATTTTTCACTTCTTAAGCTTCTGCCATCTCTGTTGAAACTAACCCGTTTTTGTTTTCCCAGAACACAATCTTCACAAAAACTTATATCAACAGACTTTACCTTCGGAAGGTACCCTCCCGAGCATAAAATATTTATGTCACAAGTTAGTGTCTTCACCTCTACTAGCTACTGCTAAATAGATCCATCTGAAGTCCGGTATAAAGTTCCAACTCTAACTCCACAAGCTAACACCATAACCCTTTTTTTCACTTTCCACTTATGTTTTGTAAACGTAACTTCACAGTCATCATCACAAACTTGGCCCACAGATACCAAGTTTTTCTCCGAATTTGGGACGTGTCAGACATTCTTCAATTTCCATGTCGAACCATTAACTTTCTCAATCACATCACCCATCCCGATGATATCACATGCTATACCTTCACCTAAGAATACCTGGTCATAATATCCTTCCTTGTAAGAGATCATGATATTCTTATCGCCTGTCGCATGGAAAAAAGCTCCTGAGTCTATAATCCAAGACTCATCCTTCTTGTCCTCAGGGAGTAAACAAAACCTTCTGTAATCATCTTGTTGTTATCAACAAGGACCTTCACTGGTTCTGCAGCTGCAACTACATTGACCTCTTCTTGATTACCTTTGTTTCCACCATTGTTAGCACCTTTCTTTTCTGGACATTCACGTCTGAAACGTCCTTCTTTCTCACACGCCCAACACTCCACAGTTCCTTTAGGTTGAGATTGAGATCTCCCCTAGACTTTCCTCTAGACTTGTCATTGTTCCTTTTTGGATTTCTGCCTTTGTCATCTTGTTGCATACTTAAGGATGAACTCGAAGAACTAGAATTATAACCTCGTTCTATTCTTCTTTCTTCTTCGCCGATTAACCTTCGTTGCACATCAACAAGCTTTAACTTCTCACTTCCGTCAGAATTGCATATAGTTTTACCTGTCGTCTCCCAACTCTTTGGTAATGAAGACAATAACCTTAAAGCTTTAATTTCATCATCAAAAGTAATGCCAACTTTTGAAAGATGAGAAATAATCGATTTAAACTTCCCAAGATGTGCTGAAATCGCTTCGCCTTCCTGCATTTACATATTGAAAAGTTGTTCACATAGCATAATATTCCCCGAGGCTGATGACTTTTGATACAAATTTTCTAGTGTATCCATAAGAGTCTTCGTATTTGTAATCTCTTGTACGTTGTTATAAACTTCCTCCGTTAGACATCTACGGATCACAACCACACACTTGCAATCAAGAACCATCCATCTTCCTCTTTGAGTGATCACTTTTTCTTAACTCCACCTAATGGAACACCAAGGTCTTTCTCATATAGATGGTCTTCCATCTGAGACTTCGAAAACGTAAAGTTCTTCCCATTAAATACTTCAACCCTTGCTACTGTACTTTCGTTATGATCCCCCATAACTCACACTTCAATTATTGTCAAAGAAAATCAATAACCTTGTTGTTAATAAACCTAAACAACCTTGATAACTTCCAAAAATAATTGTACAAAACCTGGCTCTAATACCAGTTGTCAGGATTTTACCTTTCAAGGAACTGCTGCAGACAATTACTTTAGGTACTGACAAAACCAAGGAATACCGGATCTTGGAATGATATGGTGAAGAACAAGTAAACGAAGCACAAATAATAACAAAGAACAAGAAAGTAAATCAAACTCACAAGACACGCAAGATTTATAGTGGATCAAAATATATACAATGTGTATATATTGTCTACATCCACTTTGAGTCACACCAACTCCAATCCACTATGAATGAATCAATTACAAATATAGAACGCCTTTGTGGAATCCTAGCAAACCCTTGGTTACACCCTAGCAATTATCTGAGACGATCACTTTGTCTCTTGCTCCTCACCAATTGCACTCACCACAAAAACACTAGCTTTTCTCTCTAAAGCTAACACAAAAAATCTCTCATCGATCTCTCTCTACATTTATAATAATCTCTACATGGCCTAGTACCTATTTATATAGGTTACAAACTTGGCCACCAAGAATCCCTAGCTAATATTAGGAAATACTTTCTATATATTAGGCAAGACATAAAATAGGAAATACCCTTTTAGAATTCCACCTAGGACTAGGAAACTCAAATCCAAACCCATTCCTAAAATAAGTCTTCAATACACAACAAACTTCTCTTGAAGACGTAATTTCACATCTTCGCTTTCAACCTGATATGGTAATTTGCTACAACATGGATGCAAATCACGACCGGATCGATCACAGTGATAAACAAAACCTTTTATATCTCCTCCACATCCGTCACAATAGCGTTCACATTCTCCTGGTGGACGATCGTAGAACTTGAAGTTATATTTTTTGTAAAATTGGTGGCGGATTGAAGAGCTTGCTTCAATACAGTCTGGGTGTTGCATCGTTTGTTTTTAAAGCTTAAGCCCAAACTTATTTGATTGCATCCATCGCATATGTATGGGCTTTCTTGGTGGTTTATCATATATATTATTTCATATTTTTTGACTGGATCAGGTTAGCTTAACGGGATTCTAGTGTCACTTCACCTGCAAAATGTAAAAAATAAATAAATTAGAAAGTAGCTAAAATGTTGTTAGTAGAAAATACTAACATGAGATTAAAAAAAATACTTCGAAGAAGAAAAAACAATCTTATAAGGTCGACATTGTAGTACAAAAGGCTTGTGCCCCAAAAGGAATACAACATACAGAGCTAAGAAGAGAAGACAAAAAAAAGAGGTACTAGGTATTTGAAGTCCAAAATAATAGTAATGAATTGACCTCACATGAAAAAAACATAACATATATTGTCCAAAAACTTATCAAACAGAAAAACATATATATTTGATGATTATCAGCAGTGGCGGAGTTAGGGGTAGGCTAGACCTGACTCTAGCCCCCCTAAAATTCCTAGAATCCTATATTAATCCTTTATCTTTTTCTATTTTATGTTTAATCTTATAATCTTTAGAGTTTAGTCCCCTTACTTTTTCATTTTTAGAATTTAGTCCATTAGAATTATAAAAAAAATAGCCCCCTTTAGACTAAAACCTGGCTCCGCCGCTAATCAGGTAATTAATTGGAATGGTGAACAGTACCTGAAGACAGAGCTTTCTTTTCCGTAGAGTGAATTAGCTGAGAAACACAGTTTGAGTTCTACTGCTACTACTTCTTCCCGAAAGAAAAAAAGAGAGAGAGAGGTGGGTTGAGAGAGTGAAAGACAGAGCATTAGGCTTTTGAGTGAGAGAGATTTATTGAGGAGAAGAAACCAAGTGGTGTGGACTGTATTTTTATAGTTTGAAACTTGCGGTGGTAAAGTTGTAAATAATGAGACAAAAACGCTATTGACTTATCCTCATTCTGGTCATCTAGAAACAAATTAAGGTGGGTGCCCCATTTGCTACATTCGGTCATCCAAGACATTGATTAACGTGTGCCCTTTGCTACATGACGGCGTTATAACAGCTCAATGACGGGTAATCGGACGTGGTGGACGTTATGGCGAAGAAGATGGATTTCTTACGTTGGCGTGTCAAATCAATGCCGTTCTAGAAGAGATGGAAGTAAGAACTCCCGTCTTCCTCCCCGTCTTGATTTCGGGCACGAGGAAAGAAGGTATTCTCGACTGTTTTTTCGTTTTGAATGGTTATATGTAATTAAAAAACTGTTGAGCTATACAGGAAGCATATACATTTTGATCAAAAATCAATTTCAACCTCTTAATGTGGAGATGATATGTTTATATTTTTTAACGACACCCTTTAAGTGAACCTCTAAAATTAAACATTCGCTTAGAGAATGTTTTCTCATCCAACTTATTATTTTTTAATAAATTCAATGCAACAATAAAAATAGAAATGATTTTTAATTAATTATTAAGTGACACATATATAAAATAAATGATTTATAATTTATGAGTTGGAGACGTTTATTTTTCACTTCTCATATTTAGGAAGTTATAACCTTAATTGTAAACTTTATTTTAAGAGGATATCTTAGTTATGATGTCACATATAAAACACACTTCTACCATTGAAAAAGCTCTAAGTACAGGTGGGAAGGTGAGGGAATCTTTTTTGATGGGGGCATAGCGGACAAATGATATGTTACCATTTGTCTTTCCTATTAATAGTTTCCAATCATTTATGTTTCCTAAAATATAAAAGAAAAAAAAATTCAATTTTATGTTAAAAAAAATTCCTTTATATATTTATAAATCAAATTTGTTAGAAACATTTAATAGGAAAGAAAAATGATAACATATAATTTGTTTCCCATACCCCATAAAAAAATGCCCCCGTCAAAAAATTATCTGCGGGTGGGAGGGTGACGGAGGAAGATTTATGGAAAATAAATCTCATATTTTATTATTATTATTATTTGTATTTTATTAATGTTATTTTTAGTAGAAAAATAATTAATTTTGGGTTTATTATTTTGAATACTTTTAGAATAGTCTACAAGTTTATTTTAAGAGTTTTAATAAGTTCGGAAAGTTGTCTAAATATATTAGATACCTTGGGAAACAAGTTTTAGGTTTTTGATAAGTTTAACGTTTGTTTAGTAGGAATTATCTATATAAGAATCTCCAAAAAAGAAAATAGAGACAGTTTTTAGTTAATTAAAATTATTTTATTTTTATTAAACTTGTTGAGTTTATTGATTTTGATTTCTATTCATAGTTGGGTTTGCCCCTAAGTCTGAATACTAATCTCGTATCTATAATCGTTAGTTGTAGTAAATTATCGAAGTCTAGATAAACCCCTAGATGTTAGAATATCTCTTTGAAGATCAACTAACTTCTATCAATTTTACTCGTTCTATCTTTTAGTTTTCAATCTATTCCGTTGTGATTTTATCATCTTTACACATTTCCGATCTACATCAGAGGATAAAATGTGATATGACGCCCTTAGCTTATCATCAGTGTATGTATCTAGTCTTAGCTTATATAACTATCAGGTATAACAATTACTTATTCTTTTCTATCTCTGCAGAACATTATAGTTGGCATATCACCCAAGTACTGCTATTTGTAACAGCTACTGCCTTTTACATAGGGTATTTTACTCTTATAATTAGAATTTGCAACAGGATAAAACATTCCTGGAATCATAATTATGCCGATTATACTTTTTTTAGAGTCTTGTATAGAATATCAAAAGAAATCCAATTTCTACCTATTATCTTTACCAAGAACAAGATATTCTCATTCACCGTTTTTCTATGGTACCTAAGCCTCAAATGGCCTGGTATATATATTCTTTTTTTTTCCCGCCATTAACCCTCTAAAATTAAAGTTTTTCTTTTCTTGTTGTTCTTCCATTAATGGAGTCTAATATTTCTAAAGTACCTATCTAATACAATCACTAAAATAGTTCCATTTAACATTCAAGATTACAATTACTTAATTAATTTGGAAAGCTATTTTAAAAACCGATCCTAAGTCTATAAGGGGCACATGCGAATTCAGTACATGATCTTTTATATTGTCGATTTTTCCCCCCAGTAATTTTATAACAACGATGCCTGACTAATAAAAACAAAAACATGACGAAGGAAACATAAATGAAATATGGCCAAAGGTTACAAATCGTTACATTGGATCGTGAATCAGAGCCTTGTGGTTAAATTTTTATATATCTGATTTCAGCATAGCACCTTAAAGTTCATGGGTTCTAGCCTTTCCAACTTAAAATCGCTAATCATAATACGACTAATTTTCCAAATTACTTTGAATCGAGAATCGAGATTTATAGTCCATTTTTACATTATATATTAAATGAATAAATGATTGATAATATAGGTATTATATATGTAATGTACTCTCAACTACGAGCAAGCAGCACAATCGGTTGAGTATTTAACTATATAATTTGAGGTTTATTTAGAGGAATGTGGTTATAAAGATGAGAGTTTTGTAAATTCTTAGAGCTTCTCCAATAAATAACTCGTATGTGAGCAGAAAAGTTTTCGTCTACATAGAATATACATCCATTTTTTATAAAAACCTTCTCCAACCTTAACCTCTTACACTAATGTGTAGATGACATGGTATATATTTAGATAGACATTCTCTTCGCG
>JAJJMC010008556.1:1587570-1651864 GCA_023531435.1 Papaver californicum | reverse complement strand
AATGTGTAGATGACATGGTATATATTTAGATAGACATTCTCTTCGCGGATATTTTGTTTTAGAGGTTCACATAGACAATGTCTACCCATCCTATAGTCAGCTATTTTTTAATAAAAATAGGTTTATGTAAAAACAATATTTTAATTACAATTTAATATTTTACTTTAAATATTTTTTACCGAAATATTTTTTCTCATATTTTCACATGGAGTCGTTGAATCAATCATATCTCTAGTGAGATCAATACCAAACTTTTCTTATATATATATCATGTTACTGCGTCTATCATCATCGATGATAAATCAAGTTTGTTTTAGGGTTTATAATATGGGAGAGGTATCAAAAAAAAAAGAAAATAAATACACGGAGGGATTTGATTAATGTTCTATCTTTTTCTTTTTCTTTAACTGTATGAACAATAGAAATAGAGGATAACATCAAAAATACGTTTATATTTGTTGCGGCTTACGGAGAGTTTGTTTTACTTATCTTTTTAAGATATACGTATTGGCGCTATACTTGGCAATGATGTTGGTGTTTGTGTCATAATACTATGTGAGTCTGTGATATTCATCATATCACAACATCAATACTGTATGATATGGCTCCATCGAAAAAATATAAGAAAATCACATTAAAAAGAATAAACAAGAGGAATGATATAAAAAATTAAAATAATTTAAGACGAATAAAGTATACATCGGGCCTGGATACAACAAGACCATCTAGTTTCGTTCGGATAAATTAAGTTGTTTCACAAGTCCTAACTTTGGCCACAACTGGAGAAGTCAGAGAAGACATGATCCACCCAATGTAAGAGTTTATCTGTGCGTTCGCCACGATGAAAATAATGGATTAGGAGTGTAACAGTCCAAAAATTTCCTCTGGGCTTTTTAAGCCCGAGCCTAACCTATTCGGGCAAGTCTGGAATTGTGAAGTGTGGATGTAGAGTGTATCAGACATTCATAGTCGTAGTAGAGTAGTAGAGTGTCTTTATCAATTTCTTAATGCTTAAAACCTAACTTTAGTTGTCTTTAATACATTCGTGAGCTCCTACACCGGGATGCCTTAATAACTCTCCATGCGGTTAGACATATGTTAAGAAGCCTTGAAAATTTTCCATGAAACAAGACATGTTATATTTTTATATCATATTATAAACCATTCAACGGTGTTTTGGTAAGAAAACTATAATTTCCTTCTCATCCTTTGGTTTCTTCCCTCCTCTCAATCCCTTTCTATTCCCTTAACTCCAAAACCCATGTGAATCAGTAAAGTGAAGGAGTGTGAATCAATAAACGTTTGTGGTTTAAGAATACTTGGGTTGAAGTACGATGGAGGTAAGGAATATTTTCCCTCAATTTCAAAATTGTAATTGCTTGACCACTTGTTCTGTAAAATCTTAATTAAGTTTATGTTAAATGATTTGAAGTTTCAACAAGGTTGCAAATTGTGGTCTTTCTATGGAATTCACGTTTGAGGTAGGGGATCCTCACCTTGATTTCCATTTCAAAAGTTATTTTGAGCTAATTGTTGATATTGCTTGGTAAATTTTGTTCTTAATGATTAATATTCTTTTGATCCAATGAAGAGTGTGTGTATGCATCTTTAAACTCTTGTTTTAATGGTTTGATTATGTAAAAGGGTTAATTAGACTTTGGTACCTGGGTTTTGATCAGATTTAGTGTTTTTCTTACATTTGTCCAACGTTAGTGTTTAGTACCTGGAATCACTGTTCACTCTAGATGATAAAGTTAAAGTACTGACTTCCGTTTAGATTTAAAAAAAATAAAAAAAATACGTGAGTGTTTTAAAACTCACATGCCTTCTTATACATCATACGGCTATGATTCTTCAGATCCAACGGTCGGATTTTTAGATTTTCAAAAAATCAAAATTGATTTGAAAGTTGAACTGGGTACTGCGGGAGCAGGTGCATTTGTAGGTGGAACATTCTGGCCAAATTGATTTGAAAGTTGAGCAACTTCCTTTGAAAAAATAAGGTAAATGGATACACAAAATAACAAAAAAAATGCTTCACGAAAAGGATGGATATGAGAAAACCTCAGCTCCTGAACATATAATCTATGAGAACCCAAATAAGAGTTGTATCTAAAACAGTTAAATTAAATACTAATAACCTCATGTAACTAATGTTTGAATGAGTAGGAGACATATGACTAGTTTTAAGAGGGAGAAGAGATGGAAAAAATAAAGGAGGTGAAGGGGCATTATGAATCTCATAACTAGTTACACAGGTGCATTGGATATTGATAATGGTGATGATTCAATTAACATTTTACCTTGATGATTCATTACACAGGTGTACTACAAAATCAACAAAACACATCACAGCTATAATCCTACAAAATTGATTTAATTGAAATCAAGATAAATGCTCAGCGGTAGTGATAATTAACAAACAAATCATCATCGTTTAATCTGATAATTACATGTATATAATGCATCATTGGCACTGCTTCTATCTCAATCACACATAATAAACATGAACAATCAAAAACATCTGTAAAAAAAATAATCAAAGAGATAAATCCAACTAAATTAACTACAAGAGCAATTACCTGAATTAGATGAAGATAAAAATTGAACTCAATTTCTCTTTACCAATTCCAATTTCAAAATCATCAAATCAAACCCTTATTCTTCAATTTAGAATTTGGGGAAGAACACAACAAAATCTAATATTAATTTCCGATTTCTCTCTATTTACATCTTTCTCTGAAATTAATTCTTCCAAACATCATAACAATCTTCTCCTTCATCGTATTTTCTTAAAAATCCTCTTTAATTATCCAGTTCCATCACTAACTCCAGCTCACAAAAAAACCCTAACCGTTTCAATTCTTCATTAAGTCAGCTTCAAAACATCGATTAATCTTCAACCCCTTGTTTCTTCATCTATAAACAACTCAATTTCACTTCTCAATTCATAAGATCTCAAACTAATTTGAAATCCTAATTTCGGTTTCATCTCAGAAAATCCTAATCTTCTCAATTCTCGTTCTTCTTTGAAATTAATCCTTCCAATCATTATTACATCCTCTTTCTTCATCTCGTATACTTCAATTCAATCTTTAATTCTTCTAATTTCATCTTCATCATAAACTCAGAAAATACTAACTTTTTATCTTCCATGTTTCATCATTTTTTCTTCTAATTGTACTGAAT
Source organism: Papaver californicum (assembly GCA_023531435.1). NCBI lineage: Eukaryota > Viridiplantae > Streptophyta > Magnoliopsida > Ranunculales > Papaveraceae > Papaver > Papaver californicum. The sequence goes on along the minus strand of JAJJMC010008556.1, from coordinate 1,648,675 downwards.
CAACACCAAAAACATCTTCCACTATGCCTCCATAACCTTTCCCCTATACACTCGTTCCCAAATTTCTCGATTCATCTCTCAATGGATTCGACAGACTAAGAGGAGGAGGCGGATAAGATGAGAGAAATAAAGAAAAAGAAGAAAGAGAGAACTGATTAGGGTATGGTTTCTCTTTGCGTTAGGTTATAAGAGTTTGGTCGATCTTAACTGTTCATTTTTGACATGGAACAAGATCTAATCTAAACTGTACATCTAATCTGTTAGGGACTTGGTTTGTCATTGTTAGCAAAGTTTATTTTTTTTAGTAATTCAAATTTAATTGAAGGAAAAAAAATGACACGTCATCAGTTCACGGGTGAATAGTGATTCCAGATACTAAACACTAACGTTGGACAAATGTAAGTAAAAACACTAAATCTGGTCAAAACCCAGGTACCAAAGTCTAATTAACCCTATCTAAAACTGCAATTTGTTTTTTTTTTTCAAATAAATCAGGGTAGTTGCTTTGGGGTTTTCTTTCAATCTTGTTTAAATTTGAAGTTGATGAAATGGGTTTATAGTAAACATCATGGATTTCTATTGTATGAGTTTTATTTGCATAATTTTCAACTTAGGGTTTCTAATCATTTGAAATTGGGGATAACTTTGTTTTCCTTTAGATAGATTGATAAACATATTTTTGTGTCAAATTTGTTCTCAATTCTATATATTGTTAGTGTTTATACTTATTTTGGTATTTTATGTGTTTGTAGGTGTTTTTGGGAAATAAGTATTTGTGGAAAAATTGGCTTAAAAAGTGATAAAGGCACCCATAGAAATTACTAAAGGCATCCATGCAGTAGATAAAGGCACCCCACTTTTGGATTAGGGCACTCTTCCTCTTTGTTTGGAAAAGAGAAAATGGCGGGAACTTATTTTTACGTGAGGAAGTTTATCTGAGTTGTTTGGGAGGCGAGATTTATGGGATTTAAATAGGGTTTCGATACATCAACATAAGGAAACAATCAAAACACGTCATTAAGAGAGTTTCTAGCCGTGAAAAATGGTAGAAAAACCCATGTGTAGTCGGAAACCCATGTGTAGTCGGAAAAATGGTAGAAAAACATTTTTTCTACTTGAGGAAAAAGATGAAGACCATACATCAGAAGAAAATAGTCATAAATAAACGTTACTAAAACCTTCATCCTTTGCAGCGCTGAAGAACAATTATTTTTTTCTGATTCCTTTAGCAACAAAAGAACATTCAGAATCGTGACAACCTTCAGTCTGTAACGTTTATATCCGTCTCAATTTCCCTGTGTTAATTATTTTTGATTCTTTTCTTCTTTGTAAACAATTTTGAGCCATGTTTCTATCTTTTGAGAGTGTTTTGAGCATGATGAGCTAAACCCAATCACTGGGATAATGGAGGAAGCCATATTTCATGAATGGATGGTAGTTATTTTTTATTCTTTATGACTTTTGCATTAGTTTTAAATTGATTTATGATTTTTACTAATTAGTTGTGATTTTGTTTGATGTTGTATGCTGGGACTTAGAGCTTTTGATGCGCCATGCTTACGATTTACAATTAATGTTTTAGAAATCTACTTTTAGCAAAGAAACAGAGTCAATAAAAGAGCTATAATTGTTAAGAATCATTGTAGGAATCACTCATAAGTGATTTTGGTGGAATCCTGAGTCCAAGTTCTTCCCACTATTGTTATAATTTTTACAAATTTGCTAGTTTAAATCAAAATCTGGTCTAAAACAAATCTTCACAAGTCTCAGTGAATGCACAATCTTTACCACTTTTCTAAAATGACCATAGATCATTATTTTCATATTCTTCTGTGTTGATTGGTTGAACTTCAAATTTAATAAAATTGGAAATTCAAGAATTTGTTTATGAAAATTTCAACAACAAAAAAGAAAGGATCATGAGTGTTTCTTCCCTGTTTTGGCGAAGCTTTTTGACACAACTGTGATCCTTGTTGATTTTTTCTATAATTTTTATGATAAAAATGACTTTTTCTTGTTTTTAATGAGACCATATTTTCCGAGTTCCGTTTTGTAACAAAGTCGGTATGAATTTTTGAGTAACGGCTGTTATAACTGAAAATTTTTGAAGACCTGTTTCTTCCCTGCTTTTACCTATCATTTTTATGTTAAATAGGACTTATCATTTTACCTATCATTTTTATGTTAAATAGGACTTTCTCATATTTCCAACAAGACAAGATTTTCCGAATTCCATTGTCTAATGAGTTTTTTACAAATTTTTGATTGAACACTGTTGAAACTGCAAATTCCTGAAAACGTGATTGCTGTCCCGTTTCGTCAATATTTTTCAGTACAGCTATACACCTTATTACTTTTGCTTATTATTTTTATGTTAAAGAGAACTTTCTCAGCTTTCCAACAGAACCAAATTTGCTGAATTCCATCTTTCCAACAGAACCAAATTTGTTGAATTCCATCGCCTAATGAATTTGGTATGAATTTTTGATCAAAGAAATTCAAAATCTGAAATTCTCAGATTATAGGTTTTACCATGTTATGATGTTCTTGTTCTTTTAAATTCTTATCATATTTGCAACTAATATTGTTTTTTTTTTCCTTTTTTTCATACATGGTAGTACCCTTGATTACTTATCATTTTCGATGCTTGAGTGTTTTTGAATTGAGCATGGATTTACACATTTCCTTAATAGATTATGTTCCAAATTGAAAAAATTACTATGTTACAGTTATGCTTGAAGCCAAAAAATCTTTATTTTTTCTTTTACTTTATTCTATAGATAGATAAGATAGATACAAATTGGATTAGCAATCCAACTCGAATTTCATTTCGATAATGGGTATATCTTCCGTAGAAAGAAAAACAAAATCTCCCTCAATTTTTATCCGAAAGCTCCTTTTATTCCCCGGCCGAACCTAATCTTACGCTCACGAAACCAATTTCCTAGTAAGGTTTTGCATTGCTGCCAATACTTATATTTGTGTCAGTTTTTAGTTTTGGATTTATGAGGTTTTTATAACTTTGATTGTGAATGTTTCCTTTGCGATGAGTTGATTTGGAAATTAGTTGACTCTATTTTAGGATTATTAGGCCTTAAATTGCTTTTACCTACGGGTGGCTACTCCAAAGACCGTTACTTATAACGGTAGTTAGAGTCTGACTACTTTGACATTGACACTGACCATACAAATAGTAGAGTATTTTTATTTAATATTTAATAAATGATAACTTATGAATGTTTTAAATATGTTTATGAATTTTCAGATTTTAGTTTAATGCTCTATTGTTGCATTTATCTTATGGAATTACGCGATTATCGTCGTATCTTCTACTGGGCTGTGACTCACTCTATTTTGTTTTGTTTTTCCCTCACTGTTAAGAGTTGGCATGGTGTTGTAAGCTAGAACACCTTACGTCAATGAATCTAGGGACACAAAGCTGGTATTCATTTTGTTGTCCTTATATATATATGTCATGGCATTATTAATTGGTCATTTTGGGAGTGTGTTTGGGATATTGGTTGAGAGTTAAAATGAATCTGATATGTTTAAGTATTTAAATATTTTTATAAAAGTAAATAAAAATATCATTGAAGTAATTTAGTTTATATCGACCTTATTTGGCTTATATAAACTCCTCTTTTTAAATTAGTTGTGACTTGAATTTTTTCTTTATTTCTTAAATACGTTTTCCTTTTATGTTTATAGAAAATGCTTTTTTTATATATTTTGATAGTTTTCTGTTGTATGTTAAAGTCGAAAATATTTATTTAAACTGAGAATTTAATTCTGTCAATTTTTTTTTTGCAACCTTGTTCCATTTTAGTGATGTGGCGGGGAGATTTGTGCTTTCCAGCTGGGTTGAAATAGACCTAGTGGAGGTCCAAATTTCTGGTCTATTACAAGGAGCTCCATCAATCAGAACCGATTGACACTTGCAGGTACCATCAGTGAACTTTTCCAACCATAACCATATACTCGAGCGAGAGTAATCTATGATTTTTTCATGAACAGCATCGAGTGCATGCATACCAGGATAATTACAGTCCTATTCACCTGTCACATAATCAAAGACTTCCAAGTGTATTGTTATTTAATGGAGATATATTTGTTGGCATAACTAACGAGACATTTATTATGAGAAATCTATGGAACTTTAATGATAATGCGTATTTATATTTTTACCATCATATTCTAACCAATTCTTTTACGGCCGTTAGATATAACTGATGAAGATGCATCTCAGTCACTATTATAAAGTCTAACTTTGATCCGCAACTGTCGAATAAAACTGACGAACATACATTTTAACCACCACTTATAGCTATATTGTCATTTGTAATTTAGACTAGAAGTTTGTAACGTCAATATTTTGATGATAATATCAGTTTCCACTTGTATAGTTCATTTGTTGTTACTGGTTAACATAACAATTAAAGTTGTGGTATTTTTTTTGGTTTTCATGTTTTTTTATGAATTGTAGCCAAGTTTATTTTAACATGGATACCCCTATCTTCCCAACATAATATTATTTGTGTCGGAACGAGGCAATTACAAAGTGACCACCATTATTCACTAACACCCACCACAACAACAACAACTACCAATTACTAAATATGATGGTCTACTATCGTCGCCGACCAATACTAAACATTATTGCCTTTACCACCACTCTTCAACACCCTTTACCATTACTTTTTCTTTTGATGAAAAGATAAATTATACTCCCTCCGTTTCAGGAAGAGAGTTACTTTTCCTATTTGCACAATTGTTAAGGCAAGATGAGAGAGAATAACTTTTATAATTTATTTCCAGATTTACCCTAACAAAAAGTTTAATACTACATATATCTTTATAATGAGAATAATAACATTTCTTAAAATAACAAGGGTAGTTTTGAAAGTTTGTTATGTTAAAAATGAAAGTAACTCTTTTGTTGGAACAAAAATTTAAAGAGAAAGTAACTCTTTTCCTGAAACGGAGGGAGTATTTAATTAAATAATTAATACAACAGGTTATCAATTTTTTTTAATAAACATGTTACATGAGTCCTCGTAGTCTTTAACATGGAAACCTCAGCTGTGTTATGTTTTCTGTCGATATGCTTAACCTTTGCTAGTGAAAGACTTTCCAAAATCGAGGCAGTTCTTTCTATGGTATTTTTTTGCTTGCCAGAGAGCTTTTGTTTCCATGTTATTGATAATACCCACTAGTTGTTTCCAGTCCGATGCAAGGGGACGCTTGTAAGAATATTGTCTTTTAGCCAGTTGTTTGCTACCCATAGAGAATGCGTTTCTGCCTGTAAAGCCGAGGAGGCCCAACTAGATTCTGTTTGAATATGCATAACAGCTTTTTGGTCTATCAAATAGAGTAAAAAGGCGTATCCTATTGAACAATTTGTCTATTTGAATGAAGCATCTATAAATATAATCCAATTTGTATCCCAAGTTGACCATGAGGGATTAATTATTCATTACCACTGCTCACCAACACCATCACAACTAGCATTAATGTATACCGATAAATTTATTAGCTAACCTTCTACAACCATCGAATGTAACTGATAAAAATGTATCTCAACCACCATTTATAAAGGTAAATTTTCTTAGAGAGCTTTCAGATGTAGCCGATGAGAATGCATCTGAACCGCCACTTGTCAACAACACTGTATAATTACAAATTCAAAAAAGAAAAAGACTAAGGGATATTTAGACTTTGGGTCCCAACTTTATGACCATTGTTGCATTTGGGTCCCATAAAGTTTATAATTAGAGGTTGGATCCCAGGACCGCGGTTGACTGTCTTGATCATTAGGAAACTCATTTACATCGTAAAATGACCAAGATATCTTTAACAGTCACCTAATTTACTAACTAAACTAGTTGGATCTTGTCCATATGGTCGACTATAATTCCCAAAATCTACGTCGCCTAATTCTCCTCCTTCATTCTTTCCATCTTCTTTCTTCAAATTTTATGCAACAAAACAAATTCAAAAATCGTGCCTCTAATCAATCAGTTCTCTATCAAGATTCCCTCTTCTGAATATTTACACAGTCTCCACTTTTTAGTTCCATTTTCCTCTTCCGATTTGGTAGCGATTTATGTTGTTCCTCTTATCGAAAAAAATATACAAAATTGTGTTGTATACTTCACTGTAATTGTAACCTCTTCTACATAAATTACCTATCAATTTCAATCAGTGAATTACAATCTTTTGACTGGAGTGATTTTAGTTTATGCAATTTAAAAATTATGGGGGCTTATCCATGATTCATGATATTGTGAAATCAACAAGTTTAATCGAAGAAATGATATATTTTGATTTCTGCGTTGGTGTCGAAATGAAAAAAAAAAGGGTTATAAAGTGGATCGGTAGATCTATGAAGCTTTAATGGAAAAGGAGGTGGTGGTGGACTCACTGGTCCATAAGGGATTTATTTTTTTAACTCAGACCTTATTATTTGATGAAGGGAATAACTATAATAAGTCTTACTAATATAAACGAAAGAGGGATTTTCTCCCGTTTCCAGTGAAAAGACTAAGTAATCTTTACGTGTTTATAATCTGCCTTTGGTTTTTTCGTAAATTTTAAGAAAATACGGGGTAAATGTTAATTAATATGATTTATGCTTTCTCTTGTCTATTCTCTTTTACTTTCAGTTCTTACGATAGGGTCTTCTTTCGATCTCTTTTTTCTTTCAATTCTAACAATTTCGATTGAAATCACAGTTTTAATTTTCCCACTTTTTGCAACCCAGTCCCAAATCAGTTCTTACAATTTCACTTTCTTCAAAAAAAAAACCCAAAATTTCAATTCACAATTTCAGTTTCTTGAAACCCAAACCCAGATCGATTCTTACTTTCACATTTTAATTTTTTCAACTCGATACGGTATCAATATTATCGATTTCAGCTGAGACCTCGGTTCCAATATCTTCAGCTGTCCAATTTCTCCAGCCTCATAATAAATTTCAAAATTGGGAATCTTGATAGACATGTTTTTGTGTCTCAATTGTTCTCATATTTATATTATTTTTTCTCAATTTATGTACTAATATTAATATTTGGTATGTTTTTAGATAATTTTGGAAGAATAAAATTGTGTGGAAAAATTGGCTTAAAAGTTATAAAGGCACCTCAAAAGTGTTAAGGGCACCCATGGGAAGTGATATAGGAACACACATCAAGTGTTAATGGTACCCATGCTCAAATTTTTTTAAAAAAATTCTTGGCGGCAATATCTAATATGTGAAGAGTTGTAACCATATCTTTGGTGATTTTCTCGAAGTTAAAAGCAAGGATATATTATATCCTTAGAAAAAAGAAGTTTTAGACGAGTTTGGAGACAACAAGGCTCGTGAAAATATTGTTAGAGTTAAAAAAGGAAAGAGAAAAGTCCTCGGGTTGTTATTCTTGAGCCTGAATTAATTAGAAGATATTATCAAAAATCAAACAAGGAAACAACATGCTATCTTTGGGTTTAAACAATGAAACAAGATCAGTTCGAAGAACATTGCTGAGAATAAAATCACCGAGATGATCAATCAAGAATACTGTCGAGATTTGATTCATTAATTAGAGGATATTCTCGAAGATTTGATTGGTGTGGTGTATAAATAGAGGTTGTTGGAGTCACAGAAGGGGGAGGGAGTAATTGGAGAGAGAAACAGAGAAGAAATCACGAGTTACAGAGAAGTTTCTGCTGGTGCAGAAGAAGAGAAGACTAAGAACATAAGGCAGAGAAGATCAGTTGTAAAAAACCGTTACGTATTCTATTTCTGTTACATCGTATAAGAACAATCGTTCTTGTCAATTCCTTTAGTGACACTGAGAACCATTCCAGAATTGTAGCAAAACACAGTCTGCAGAGATTATCAATGTTGCAGATTCCCTGTGTTATCTATTTTTGATTTTTTTCTTCTTTGTAAACACTTTTGAGTCATGAATCAATATTTTGAGAGTGTTTTCAACATGAGGAGCTAAAACCCAACACTGGGACAATTAAGGAAGCCATATTTCATGATTGTGGTAATTATGATTAATTCTTTTATGACTTTTTGCATTAATTTAAATTGATTTATGATTTTTCTTACTTAATTGTGATATTTGATGGTGTATGCTGAGTCTTAAGTACTTTTGATACGCCATGCTTATAATTATATTTAATATTTTAAAAATCTACTTTTGGCAAAGAATCAGAGTCAATATTTTTATTATATAGCTATAATTGTCTAGAATTAATGTATGAATCACATGAATATAAAAAATGGTGGAATCCTGAGTCCATTTTCTCTCAATCTTGTTATCATATTTTAAATATTTTCTAGTGTTAAATTAAAATTAGGTCTAAAATCAAATCTTAATAAGTCCGAGTGAACGTCTCTTTTACCACTTGTCTACAAATCACATCATATCTAGGGTTTTAGAATTAAGGTATGTAATTTTAAGTGAGTTTTTGTTTTTGTTAAGTTCACTTTTATTGTTACAGCATGTTGCATGGAGAGAAAATTAGTATGTTGATAATGGAGAGAAAATTAATTAGGTCTCTTTCATGTCTAATTTTGGCACCTTAATTTGACAATTAAGTATCAATGTTTGGGTCACAACATAAATTCCTAATTTCATATTTGTGTAGTATGTTTCCTACTTGGTAGTATGAGTTAGTATTGGTAATTGATTTTTAATTCATGTTTAATTATAAAAGAATATGTGTACAATAGAACTATCAGTTTGTATGGATTTGTCTAGCCTTGGATCATTTGTCAACTTTATATTATAGGTTATGGTCATTCTGTTACCTTTTAGAAACCAGTAATTTCTTGATTTGATAACTTGATCATGTAGTTTATAACTCCCCCGTCAAACATTGAGGTATACTATATGTAGGTGTAGATGGTGGGTTTTTGACAAGGATAAAATAGTAAATTATCTCTTAAGACTCATGTATGAGAAATACTAAACTTTAAAATTCTGCAAAAAGAATTCTTAAGCAGGTGCTCACCCCTGCCCTCTCTCAAGTGCTTATCCTTGTTCTCTCTCTATATGTATGGCCAACTACAATACGACCACAATTGATGGATTGAATCAACATTCATTATTGTACAAAATCATCAGAAAACATCAAGCTCCTAGATGGATTGCCCACTAGTATATATCAATTTGAGTACTATTTTGGTGCTATATTCCACAGATGAATTCCCAAAAATTACCCATGTTGATATTCACGCTCAACTGAGCAATATTAACATATTAAAACACCTATATAGCTTCATATATGAATCTATTTGATTAAAGTACCACAGTTGTGCTTAAAATTCAAAGCTAAAATTGTGTCAGACATAATTTCGTAGCTTCTACTAGATAAAATTCCAACCTCAGTCACATCAATCCTTGCTTAAAGAGACAACTAATGTGAATGAGTGAAAATAATTCAATTTAGGGTTTTAAAACGCTTAAAAATAGGATTTGCAACACTTATAAGTGTCTCAAATGATCAAAGTTCAAACCCTAATTTGAAAAACGGAAGCTAACCCTAATTCCTAACGTGTGTGCCTTGCTAACTCATGCGTTTTACTTCTAAAAGAAAGCTTGCACATCTCTTAATCAAAGCAAGCATGGGCGTCATGCTTCATTCCAAAAATTTGGTATCTTTACTATTTTGCCCTCAACATGTGAGGATGAGCATAAGAGTAAAAACGTGGACTCTTGCTTCTTGACAAATTTGGTATTTTACTCTTTTACCCTTAACGTCTGAGGCTGAGCATAAGAGTAAAAAATATGAATGTCTTAGCTCTTGCTCCAATTAGGAGTTTTGACTATTGTTTCTTAGCATATAAACTTCAAAACCCTAATTAACAACTTTCAAACCCTAATTTGAAGAAGGAGACGTTTCTACCTCTCTTGCCTTCAACGTGTGCGCCTTAGCTGAGAAGCTAAGCTTGCATGATTGATCCTAAGGAAAAACTCGTATATCTTCACTTAGAAACCAAACTCACACGTCATGCTTCTTGTCATATTTGGTGTTTTATTGTTTTCCCTCAACGTGTGAGGCTTTGTGCAAAGATTAGAAAACGTAAAAGATGAGAGCTTGTGTGTCTTGGACCCCTAGGAAAACTCATGCAGCTTAACTAATCTTTCCAACATTAAGTCTTAAAACATTAGCTTATTAGGGTTTCTTCACATACAAATTTTAATACCCTAATTTATTCATCAAAATCTACACTAGGCTTCACTCATATATGTGGCCTCTCATGCTTATATTTTTTATACGAGGCCTCTCGCACATATATTTTCGTATGTGGCCTCACATAAAATTTATCATGCTCAGCAGCATACACATATTTTTACAAAACAAGCATGTCAATGCAAAATTTATTAAGTTGGATGCACTGCTCCTTATACACAAATAAATACATACTTATTTTATTTTAGTATGCCAGACTCATCAGCCTAGTCAAGCAAGAAAGGTCTTTAGTCAAATAACTAAGTAAGTCTCATCCGACTTAATAATATTAGTAGTACTCAACATTACAAAATTTATATGAGACATCAAATATCACAAATGGGAGGATACTCATTAGGGTTTTGGTCTGGTGGTCTACGACATGTGGTGCATCAGTGCACCCATTAGAGAAATTATGGAAAGTTCGATCACCAGTTGAGTAGAGGAGTGGTCAGTTGAGTAACTGAATGTTCAGCCTCAATCGAAGTGGAGAGCAGTTGTCAACACCTTCTCCACTTTGTCACTACCCAACCATCGACACTTTCTTCCAGAGAAGAGGTCAGGTGGTTACAGTAGCTATGCTATAAATAGATTTTCAATTTATTAAACAAAAGAAACAAGAAGTATGAATTGAACAAGAACTATAAATCGAAATCTGAGACAAGTCTAATTCGATTAATCGAATTTCTCATAGAGAGCATTGTTCATAGCTATTCATATCCATTACATCCTATAGAGTCTGATACTCTAACCTCAACCTTCTTTTGCTTCCCTCCTTAAGACCAACCCTTCTCCTTTTCATTTTGTGACTGAAGTAAGACTGGAACGTCCATTGCTTGGTTTAGACCATGATTGTACATATTGATCTCTCGAATCTAAACAAAGTAATTCAACAATACAAATGCTTAAGGATTGAAAAATTATCACCTGCTCACCTCACTTTGTCCTAAATTACCCTTCAATTCGTTTTTTCCCCACAAACAGTAGGATAGAAGTCAATTTTGCATAGTTATTGAAAATATGTTAAAATTTTGGCTCATCATTAAGTTCGAAACAACTAAAGAATGAATAATTCTTGAGATGCCACTGAAAATATGCTAAATTTATCCGAGTGGTATAGTTTTAAGAAGTATTGGAAGAGACAAATCTGAGTGATAATCGAATCTGCATATCACAGGGCACAGACACACTATTCCGTTTTACAAGCTAATTTTTACAATTTCGTTACAATTCCTTCAATGGGATTTGACAATGATTCAAGAAAGAGATTAATGAACCAGTGGAATGAATCTCATTTATTATATTTGATTTACTTTACAAAATGCTCTTTTATATACAAATATGGATGACACATATACAATAGACTCCCATGTGATTCCCATGTGATTGTGTGACATGGCAATCCTAGTCATGTTTATTCATATGAGTTGTATGGCTAACATCCTCCCTCAAGCTCAAAGTTTCCTAAGCAATTTTAAGCTTGTTTCGTAGAGCCACAAACCTCACTGCAGCTAGTGACTTTGTAAAGATGTCCGCTACTTGTTGTAGTGTATTTACATAGTTAACCGTTATCGCCTTTGTTTGAACTAGCTCCCGGAAGAAATGATAATCAATGTGGACATGCTTCATACGTGAGTGCATCACTGGATTAGAAGCTAAGCTAATGGAGCTAATGTTGGTACAAATAATTTTTGGTGTCCCTGTGAGGTTGACGTTCAAATCTTTTAACAAATAACAAAGCCAAACTACTTCCGCAGCCGTATGTGCTAAAGTTCTGTATTCTGCTTCGGTGCTGGATCGTGCAACTGTAGTTTGCTTTTCCGACGACCATGATACTAGATTAGAACCTAGATAGATACCATAACCTCCTGTTGATCGATGATCATTTACCGATCCTGCCCAGTCAGCATCAGAGTATGCTGTGAGAGTTGTTAATCCCTTCGTAAAAACCATTTTGTAATGTATTGTACCCTTCAAGTATCTCAGTATTCTTTTTGCTGCTTCCATGTGTTGTGATATTGGTTCATGCATGAATTGACACACTTGATTCACTGCATAAGAAACATCCGGTCTTGTCCAAGTTACATACTGGAGTGCTCCTACTAATGCTCTATAAGAAGTTGGATCTTCCAATAACTCTCCTGATGCCTTACTAAGCTTCATTGATGCTGCCATCGGTGTTTGTATTGGTTTACAGCCATCCATCTTTGTTTTGAGTAACAAATCAGTTACATATTTCTCCTATCCAATTTTGATTGACCCATTTGTTACTGTTACTTCCAGGCCCAAGAAATAATGTAGGGTACCCATATCTTTTATTGGAAATTTTTCTTGTAGGGCCTTAATATCATCCACATATACTAGAGCTACTGTTATTATAGAGTCCTTTTGGAAGAAAAAAAGGCTTGAGTCTGCTGTAGATTGGATGAATTTCAATTCTAGTAGACTTGTGCTTAACTTCTCATACCAGGCCCTTGGTGCTTGCTTGAGCCCATATAGTGCCTTGTGTAGAAGACAAACTGCATTGGGCCTTTCTTTGTCTATATAGCCTGGTGGTTGAGTCATGTAGACTTCTTCTTTGAGTTCCCCATGAAGAAAAGCATTTGACACATCTAATTGATGAATGTTCCAATTGTTTTGAACTACTAGAGCTAGTATGACCCTTTTTGTTGTTGGTTTCGCCACTGGGCTGAAAATTTCTTCATAATCCAGGCCCGGTTGTTGATGATAACCCTTTGCTACTAACCGGGCTTTGTGTCTAGCTATAGATCCATATGGATTATACTTCACACGAAAAACCCACTTGCATCCCACTATATTATCTAGGCCTGGGTTGTCAACAAGAGTCCATGTCCCTGCATTCCTAAGTGCTTGAAACTCATCATTAGTAGCTACTTGCCAGACCTTTTCTCTGTGGGCTTTGCTGATGCAAGATGGAACTGGTCCAGTTGTACTCAAAAAGGCTGCTCTTAGTGGATATTTTGTTGAAAAATATGTTTTGGGTTTACTGTTTCCTGTCTTTGCTCTTGTCTGCATTGTATGATTGTTCTGATTAACTGGAACAGTAGATGGCTTAATTGGCAAGATTGTTGGTGAAGAAGATGATATACTAATTGATTTTGTGCACTTCCTGTAAGTACTGAATATGGGAAAGTATTCTCATCAAAGGAAATATGGCGTGATACATACACAGTACCAGTTACTGGATCCAGACATCGATGACCTTTCTGATTTGAACTGTATCCAATAAAGATGCAGTGCTTGCTTATTTGTTCCAGTTTGTTTGGTGTGTATGGCTTCAACCAGGGAAAACATGAGCATCCAAACACTTTGAAAAGTTAATATTCAGGAGTTTTTCCAAACAACAGTTCATATGGGGACTGATAGCTTATGGATTTTGTTGGTAGACGATTTATGATGTAGTTTGCAGTATGAATTGCATCTAACCAGTAACAGGAAGGTAAATAAGATTCACACAGAAAAGTTCTTGTTATTTCTAGTAAGTGTTTTTGTTTTACCTCTGCAACTCCATTCTCTTCAGGAGTGTGTGGACAGGTTACCTGGTGTGTTATTCCCCTGATAGTACAGAAGTCCAGTAAGAAGTTGTTTAGGAATTCTCCACCATTGTCAGTCCTTATAATGCTAACATTTGTAGATAAAATATTTTCCAGCTTAGTGACTAAAGAGACAAAAACACTTTTGAATTCAGATTTATAATTCAAAGAAATCAACCAACAATATTTACTGTATTCATCTATAACACTCGCATAATATCTGCACCCAGAGTTAGAAGATACATGACAGGGTCCCCAATATGCAGTAGTTCTAATGGTTTGATGGATACAGATGTTAATAATTGAAAAGGGAGTTTCTTGTCTCTTCAAAGCTTACAATCAAAACAATGAAGTGGTTTTGATAGTGAACTGGATATATTGAGATAGTTGCATATCCTCTGCATGGTTTGAAATGAAGGATGACCGAATCTGCGATGTAGTAATAGATTGTCACTTATTGTTGATGATAGAGCTACAGAAGAAGTTGAAGTCCCTCCAAAGGTTATCGGATACAGACCATCTCTATGTGGACCTCGGAAAAGTGTCTTCCCAGATGTCTGATCCTTAACAGTGAAACCATTTAAATCAAGAGTTAACGATACCTTGTTATAAGTGGTAAACTTATGAACTGATAGAAGATTATGAGAGACTTCAGGCACTACCAAGACGTTATTAAGACCAAATAAGTATGAATTAGCTAACTTCTTTGAACTACCATGATGAGTAATTTGCATACCTGTTCCATTTGCTGTCTGAATAGATTCAGATCCCTTGTAGTTTGTTAAGTTTTGTAAGAACTTTTTGTTGGTTGCAATGTGCTGATTTGCTCCACTGTCAGCAATCCACTCTTCTTCATTGTAATTATCTGATGTTGCTATAATAGCTTTTAGATTGGTAGGAGGTTGTCTTCCTTGATAGTTATATGTTTGTCTCTGAGTACATGCTGGAGCAGTGTGACCGGGAAGATTACAAAGTTGAAAGATAACTCTGTACCCTGACGAGTTTCCCCTGCCATAGTTAGTTCTTGGTGTGAAAGACAGATTTGAGTATCTGGAACTACTGTATTGTCCATGATTATAGTTTCTTGAGTGCCCTCTTGTGTTTGAGTAAGCATTTCTTGGATATCCACGTCCAGTATTGGTATAGAATCCCTTGGCAGACTGCTCTTCCTGTTGATCTTGTTGTCTCTCTTGGATTACAGATTCCTCACTGATGAGGTTATTATGTAACTCGATGCAGGTCACTGGCGAATTTCTGTGTCTCATTGAAGTTGCGAATGGTACATATTCCTCATTCAAAGCCTTTAATGTGATTACTACTAATTCCTTTTCTGATACAATTTCTCCAGCTGCAGCTAATTGGTCAGTTAAAGATTTAATTTCACTGATTAGTGAGGAAGCAGACTTTTTACCTTGTTTGATTGAGAGAAGTTTGGTTCTCAACTGTATTGAGTGAGTGGATGATACTTTTCCAAATCTGTCCTCTATGTTTTTCCGTAGCTCAGCAGAAGACTTTGATTTTGAGAAATAAGGAATTACAGACTCTGAAATAGACGAGTGAATCCACATAGTTATAGTAGAATCCTCATCTACCCAGTCTGTGTACAGTGGATTTTCAATCCCGTTTTGCTGATTTCGTGGACTCGAAAACTGAGGAGGACAGATATGTGATCCATCTAAGAATTTTTGAATTTTGAACTTTTGAATCACTGGTAACATCAGATTTTTCCATGTATTGTAATTTGTTTCTGTCAGATTGAGTTTTACAAAGCTTGTAAGTTGACTCAAAGGAATTTTGGAGATGGATGATGAAGTTGGATTT
Source organism: Papaver californicum (assembly GCA_023531435.1). Taxonomy (NCBI): domain Eukaryota; kingdom Viridiplantae; phylum Streptophyta; class Magnoliopsida; order Ranunculales; family Papaveraceae; genus Papaver; species Papaver californicum. Next base: position 1,633,076 of record JAJJMC010008556.1, on the reverse strand, counting down.
TCCATTGTGTAAAATGTTTCAATCATGAAATTGTTGAGAAAATATGAAGAAGAGTTAGATCATAGATCTTTAGATCAGAGTCAGAGATGATCAGTTTTACTGCAAACAAGATTTCTGGTTAAAGATTATCAAGATTTGGATTTCATCCTCTTAATAATAGAAAAACAGAAATCTAGGTTTCTAACAACAGGATCAGTGAAGGAAATACTTAGAGATTTGAAAAATTTCAGCAGAGAAAATGTAAAAGAATACCTCTGTTGCTTTCTCTTTGTTATATAATGATAGAAGTCTCTCGAAGTTTGGTGAAAATTAATTCATCTTGAAAAATGCTGAATCATTACATGCCTTCACTGTCTTTGTCTGCCACTCTTATCTTTACTGACATCTATTGATCTGACCAAGCACGCGGTAATGGAGATGAAGAACACGCATCTGTTGAATCAGAGAATACTTGTGGTTCCCAGACGATTACACATTGAATACCTAACACGCGTCTGATGAATCAATGAGTATTTGCTTTTTCTAGAAGATTAAACATCGAAAACCTATACTTCCTTTTGATTTCTGTAAAAATGCATTGATTACCTCCACTATTCTTTCTTCTGAATAGTTAAATTTTCAAGCAATCAATTGATTCTTTCAAGAATTACAGATTCGGCTTCACTAATCAACGGATGAAAAAAAAAAAACTTGTGAAATTAATTTTCTCTGATCTCCACTTCAATCAAGAACAAGAACTCATATCGATGAAAGAAAATACTGGTGAAATTAATTTTCTCTGATCTTCAATCAAGAACAAGAATTCATTTTAGATCTACTTTAATTTTCCCAAGAAAATGGCTCTGATACCATAATGAATCAGAGGAATGAATCTCATTTATTATATTTGATTTACTTTACAAAATGCTCTTTTACATACAAATATGGATGATACATATACAATAGACTCCCATGTGATTCCCATGTGATTGTGTGACATGGCAATCCTAGTCATGTTTATTCATATGAGTTGTATGGCTCACAGATATCCCGTCAAAATCCGTGCAACCAGGCCTCTAGCTGCAGACCCGTAAAAGTCCAAGACTTATCTACCATGCTCAACGACGGGAACTGACGCAAACAGAAAATGAAAAAGGTCAGATTCTTCCATTTGCTTTCAGACAATTTTCATCACAAGTTTGATTTGTTGATACTCAGTTGGTGTATTCATCAAAAACCATGGCTCCAATGAAGCACTGGCAAGAGATCTTGAAACTGCAAAAGATTATCAAAGGACTTTTTACACATATGTTTCGTAATTTATTATGATATTCTATTATGTCATACAGATGTACATTCATATAATTTCAGTTTTTGTGTACATTTGAGATCGAAAACAAATCAAGTTGTCGAGAAAAATTAAAATAATATTTTCAGATTCTTCATTTTATTTTCTGACATTTTTCTCACAAGTTTATGCATATAGTGTATGTTAGAAAATCGAACGAATATATTTGCAATTGTATACATAACAACAAAGGCTCATAGAGCAGGCTAAACGACAAGCGCTAGAACATTCAGAAGATGGGAGAAAAAGACAAGAAGGGGAGCATAGTGTTTACAAAAGAATACGACACACTTTTGTGTCAGAGAATGATAGAGAGAAGAGTGTTGACTGAAAAGGAAATAGAAAAGGACCTTGAACGTCCTCGTAATGCTTATTGGAAGCGGAAGCAACAATCAGTTGTAGGTGAGATTAAGGATACAAACCAAGAAACAAGTATTGCCGGTGCGTCGACATCTTCAACATCTACTACCCAAATTGAGAGATGTACATATGATCAACTAAATTTGTTAGTTTGCCGTTGTAATATGAATTCAACAATTTAATTCCTTTGTTGTCATCTTCAATATCAGGATGCCAATAATTCATTTGTTTTAATTTTTTGTATCAACTGAAGGAAACCTGCCCACCATGTTCAGAAATCTTCGTCGAAAGCCCAGGTTCCTCAGCCAAGACAGAGTGGATGAACCAGGACCAAGTAGTACTACCGGTAGCGGTGCTTTCTTTGAAAATTTCCGTAATCAATGCCGTATTTCGTCATCATAACATCGACTTGATGAAAACAAAGATGGTCATGCAATGGGAACGAGTTGTGGTAAGATAAAATCATGTCCATTGCCGATATCGTCTTCCATTTGCTTTAATTTAGTCATCATAATCATGTTCACAGACAGTGAAAGAAACAAGAAACGTCCACTTGAAATGGATCAATAACTGGAGCATCACATTAAGGTCCCAATGTTGAGACCCCATAGAAGCTCCCAAACCAGGGAACATGGCCCATTCACAAGCCAAACGTGGTGTCAGAATCCATTAATTTCACAAGTGATATCCACCTTAACGTCCGCTTTTTGCCGGCAACAAACAGTTGGAGGTGAGATTAAAGATCCTGTACAAGTTATAGGATTTGTATGTGCTTATAAAATTCAAGGTATCTATATATGTGCAGCAAATGAAGTAAGTCTGCTACATCACAGTCATGCCACCCAATTACCATTGCGTAGAAGTCCAAGATTCATTCAACAACTCCCTGAATTTCAGTTCAAAACCTCTAAGTTTCCTCTAAGTTTCCTTTAACTCCATTATTATTATTATTACAAGTCCCCTCATGTATGCAACATAACTCATGGACAGATATAAGTCAGAAGTGGGTGTTAGCAACAATTTTAGTTGTACTGTAATGCTATAATCACGTACATAACACATGCGCAGTAGAGCAGTGGTTGGTTTTTATATACAGAAAGTATTACTATTTTCGAAAATGTTTGGTTTGGCTAGTCATTGTAAGCAAACATATATATAGATTTTGAGATGTTTGTGTTTATGTGCAGCAAATCCACAAGGAAGTCAATCCCGAAGAGGGAGAGGTCGTCCACGTCGAAGTGTTGCAGGAAGATCCTCATTCCTTAATTGTGCTAGAGGGATTACCTACCAAGTTGGATACCTAAAGTTTAAACAAGAAGGGGGGTACACTTTCGGAACCACATACGACGTTACAACCAGTGTTTCTCATTTACATCAATAGGGGTGAGTTATGACAAAGAAATGGTTGATGGCAGAGAAGGAGTTTATACGTTTCGTGTTCAAGGGGATATCTGTCATAGAATATGCGGCCTTCTACTTACCCCTGGAGTAGTTCGTCCGAGATATGTTCAAATGTATATTTATGATATAATGAGATTAGTTGGAGAATGAAAGAAGGTGACAATGTGTTGGACAGAGATGTACGTGTTGGAGGAGTTGAGGATACTTCTGGAGACATAATAGGTTCGTGTATGTAATCAGACGGCTTGCACAACGAGAAGACATCCAGAATTGTAGGTTAGTTATTAAAGAACAACCTACAAACGAGATGCAGTACACTCTTCCTACTGCTTCACAAGTTGCTGCAATAATGGTTGAAGGAGATGGGAATGACCGAAATGATGGACGAAATATTGTAGTCAAAACAACGGAAGGACAACTCATATATATCAAAGAAACAACAGAGTATTATGATCCTCTGCAATATCCTCTTTTGCTACCTAATGAGAGTTACAGATGGGATCAAAATAGTACCGATAAGAGGGGAATAAAGTTCACTAGCCTCGAATACTACTCCTACACGCTACAGGAAGGTGACTATATTCATGAGCTTTCCTAAGTAGATTGAATATAAGAAGTGTTAAAGTTTGCGGGCATCCAATTTAAAACCAATTGGCAATGAGTGGAGTGACCCTTTCATATTATATTTTAAATTTATTATAGGGATATTAGCAATGTGGGACTATTATCCTTCACACGCCCCCTCACGTGCAGGGCACTCTCTGTGGGCCTCTAACACGTGAACATTATATGTACGGGTAGCCGTTGGGCTTACTCTCGTACGGGTCTGGCTCTGATACCATGTTAAAGTTTGCGGGCATCCAACTCACAACCAATTGGCAATGAGTGGAGTGACCCTTTCATATTATATTTTAAGTTTATTATAGGGATATTAGCAATGTGAGACTATTATCCTTCACAAGAAAAATAGGTTATGATACAAAACTGTAGGTTAGCTTTTACATCAATAGGGGTGAATAACTGCTTCTTAAAGAACAACCTGCAGAAAAGACAGCTTTATTTGCTTTTCTGCAAAATGATATCTTAAAGCCTCAAAACTGAAATACTGAATCTCATTGTCAGTGTTTAGTATACCATGCAAGCGCCAACACCTCTTTGAAAAGCAATGAATTGTCGGCACGATCAGTGGACTTGATAGCTTACAAACAGTTTTTCTCCTCTCTTTTAGACCTCCCTCTCGAGATAGTAGCGTAGAAAAATTCCTTTTGAGCTTGCTATGAACTCTGTGTGAAGGATAATAGTTCCACATTACTAATAGCCCTATAATAAATTTAGCCCTATAATAAATTTAAAATATAATATAAAAAGACCGTTTCACTCATTGTCAATTAATTTTTAGTTAAATGACAACAACAAATAATAAAAATTCTCTAATGGGGTGCACCTTTTGCTGCCATTTCTTACTAATGTATTCCAGAGATTATTTAAAGACCACATAACATATATAATTGATGTATTTTTTGCCATTATTGTATGATGACAGATCCGAATCAATGACTCATCGCTTTTTCTTCGAGGTAAACGACTACTACAACAGTATGAAGTGGATAATTTGGTGAAGATTGATTCTTTTAGACTTAGGTGGTTAGGGGACCATCAAGACGATATAAGAGCTGAATCGCATCAAGGTCAGCAAGATGCACGAAGTGCAGGCAAAACCAATGCACGTAAGTCAATAGTAAAAAACTGTTATCTTTCTATTATCTTGAGGATTATTTCATACTTAATACCAAACAAATTGTTTATTCAATTGTATGTAAAATCCTTGAAATCTGCTTTTTCTTATCACAAGGAATCTTGGTCAAAGGAAAATACTTCCTTCTTCATACATGGGTAGTCCCCGTGATATGTATCAGCGGTATTAGGATGCGATGGCATTAGTGCAAAAGTATGGGAAGCCCAATTTATTTATTACAATGACTTGAAATCCATTTTGGGATAAAATTGTGGCTGAGCTGCTACCGGGTCAATCTGCTCCGGATCGACCTGATCTAACTTCAAGGGTGTTCCTTGCAAAGCTTGAAGAGCTAAAAGTGGATCCTTTTACCAAGTTAATATTTGGTAGAGTAGCTGCCCAGGTGCATGTTGTTGAGTTTCAAAAGAGGGGTCTACCTCATGTTCATATGCTAATTATTTTGAGGGATGAAGGCAAATTACAAGGCCCCGATGATTATGAAAAAATAGTGAGAGCTGAATTACCTGACCCTGTTGAAGAGCCAAAATTATACGAGTGTAGAAAAAGTGGTTGATTCACGGTCCATATGGCAGTAAGTACATGAGAGATGGTAAATATAAGAGACACTTTCCAAAACATTTTTCTGAGTGTATTATACAAGGAAAGGATGCATACCCAGTTTACCGCAGACATGATGATGGACGGCGTTTACGCAAGAGTAGAAGTTTTAAAGTGGACAATAGAATGATTGTGCCTTATAACCCTTGGTTACTAAAAAAGTATGACTGTCATATTCAAAGTTCAAGTTTGTAGTAGTGTGGAGATTGTTAAGTACCTTTACAAGTATGTGTACAAGGGCCCAGACCATGTATCTTTTCAAGTGCAGCCAGACGACCATGATGAGATAACAAGGTATATTAACGCAAGATGAGTTTGTGCTCAAGAGGCAATGTGGAGGATCTTTAGTTTTGCTCCTTATCAGGTTTATCCATCGGTAGAAAGATTACATATACATCTTCCCAACCACAAAGTGTCAGGTATTATGATTACCACACGATTGAAGAAATTTTGTCTGATGAAACGAATTTGAGAACTCTAACAGAGTTCTTTGTGACTAATGCTCACGATCCTAAAGAAAGAGAGTTGTCATACCGTGAATTTCCAGAGTGTTACCGTTGAGATAAAATAAAAAAAAGAGTGGAAAAGAAGATAAAGTACACAGAGCTACATGCAGAGTTTATACAGTACCACCAACTGCAGGAGAGGTGTGGTTCTTAAGGAACATTCTGAACCACGTTATAGGTCCGACATCTTTTGATGATATATTGTTAGTTGATGGTGAGAGATGTCGGGCATTCAAGAGAGATGCCGAAAACTAGGACTTTAGAGAATGATCAGAGTCTAAGAGCATCTTTGGCCAAAGCAGCAACAGTCAAGATGCCATATTCATTGAGAAGACAATTTGCCTCTACTTTGGTCTTTTGTAATCCTTCGGGCGTAAGAGAACTGTGGGGTGAGTTTTTCGACAGCATGGTCGAAGACTACTCGAGTTCAAGCAATACAAGCTCAACATTCTTATCAGATCGTCTTCTTCAGGAGTTGAATTTGATACTTAAGCAGCACGATCCAAGTATGACATTCCGTCGATTGTAGGTTAATTGGGTGAGGACTTTGAGATCTCAAGTCTGGTTCAAGAAGAGTTATCGATTCCTATATCCGAGGAAGATATATCGGTTGTCCATAAGTTGAATGAAGACCATTTTATGGCATACAATACAATCATGGGAGAAATCGAACGTAAGGAAAGCATGGTCTTCTTCATAGATGGTTCGAGAGGTACTGGGAGGACATTTTTGTATCGTGTTTTTTTGGCAACTGTAAGGAAAAATGGTGGTATTGCCATAGCAACCGCCACGTTGGGGATTGCTGCTACTATGCCACCTGGTGGGAGAACTGCATATTCAAGGTTTAATCTTCCAATGACGCCGACATCAACATATATGTGTCGTATGACTATACAATCTGATGAAGCTAAAATTTTGAGGCATGCTACTGTGTTTATGTGGGATGAAGCTACAATAGCGCATCGCTATTCTTTGTAGACATTTGATCAGACAATGAAAGATATAACAAAGAGCGATGAATATTTTGGTGGCAAGCTTCTTATCATGGGAAGTGATTTCCGCCAGGTCCTACCGATGATTCCGCAAAGTACAAGGGGAAAAACAGTCAATACATGCATTAGTGATAGACATATTTTTTTGTCTGATTCGTCTCAATTTTAAATATTATTAGTGCTCATTTTTTTACTAATTTTGGCATTTTATTATGTTTGTAGGTATTTTTGGAAGAATAAATAGTCGTGGAGAAATCGGCTAAAAAGTGCTAAAAACACCCCATCAAAAGTGTTAAGGGCACCCAAGAAATTGTTAAAGGAACCCCCAAGACTTTAACTAAAGGAACCCATGGATTTTATAAGGGCACCCACCTCTTTGGAATTCAAATAACAATTGGAGGGAAAAGTTACTCTTCGAATCTGTGAAGGTTTCTGAACGAGATTTGGAAATATTTTTGACCTTAAAGAAAAAATGTTTTCGTGTCTTAATTATCAAGAGTTTATATATGGTTGGGAACTCCGAAAATAAGAAAGAATATTTCGTGAATCCTTGCCTCGATAAAACAAGAAAAGAAAAGTTATCTCGGGTTGATTTGGATTTTCTTTCCTTCACGTGATTCTTTTTTATGTCTTGCTAGGACAACTAAAAAAACAAACAAGGAAACAGGGTTAAGAAATATTCTTGTGAAAGCAACAACAAAGATAAAAATGGCCGAGATATTATTCTCATTGAAAGAGTGATATTCTCAAAAATTTGGTGAAGTTAATGGAGTATTTGCCGTTGTACTATAAATAGTAGAACAGAAGAAGAGTTTCAGGGGGGCTGGCTCTGCCAGAAATAAAGAAATCAAAATCCAGAAAAATCATGATCATGATGAAGAAGATGAAGAAACTGTGAAGAAAAAAGGTTGAAGAAACCGTTGTTGTAGTCTTTAAACTTTGCAACGTTTATCTTCACATAGCAACGTTTATCTTCACTTTGCAACATTTATCTTCAGTGAAACACTTTTCCCTCAATAACAGTGAGTCTATAACGCTTATAAATGTTACAAACTCGTTGTTTTCATTATTTTCACTCTTTTTTATCATTTGTAAACACTTTGAGCCATGAATCATTATTTTGAGCAAGTGATTAATATGAGGAGCTAAACCCCTTTGTTGAGGCGACGGAGGAAGCCAGTGTTCCAAGAAAAGTGGTATATTTCTATTTTAATTGATTTTTGCAGTTTCGTTTATGATTATTTGCTTTGAGTAAAAATTGATTTAAGGATTTTTATTAAGCAGTTATGATTTCTTTTGATAGAGGATGCTTATCCTACGGTCTATACTTTCGATTTACAATTGTTACTATGAAAATCTATTTTTGCAACATATTAGAATCACTTTAAACGCAAAGAATTTCATGAATATTGATTAGATTGAATCACTTTAATTGGTTAATGGTGAAATCTATAACCTCAGTATTTGTGAATATTATTTTCATATTTTGTGTATATTTTCTAGTTTAAAATTACTTTTTAAATCTATAATCAATCTTCACAAGTTCGAGAGTTTGAAACCCTTTCTTGCCAACATCTACAATCTACATCAGTTTTTTTCCCCACCGACGCGGAATTGTTTTTAGATTTGTTTTTAAATTTTTTTTAGGTTAGTTAGATTTTTTTTTTTCTAATTTTACGTTTTTGGGTATTTTTCTTTGTATTACAGGTTTTGGATCAAAAAGAAATTGGAGCCAAAGATTATATTGATTGTAAAGGAAATCTTTTATTTTTATAATTTTTTTATTTTTGGACTTTACTTTGGGATATTATTTTATTTTCAAACCATACGGAAGGGTAATTAAATATAAACTGCACAGGGAAGGACGACAATTACGATATTGTCTCTGCCCCGCGGGTTCGTACACTGACATAGGAGTCGGTGGCCTGATTCGACTTCAACGGTTCATCCCCCGTCTGGTACGGGAGGTAAGACTCGATCAACCCACGAATCCGCTGTCAGTGGGTTTTCTGTATTCCTTCGTAATGCATATATGTTAAGGACTTGAATACGGATTTACTTTTCTAGTAAAAGGAAAGGAATGGCCATATAAGATAAGGACTTGGATTTCATCACCGTTTCCTTCTTGCCCGCTTTAGGAACACGTTACCAAGCGCAAACCTAAGCTTAAAATGTTGACTAGAAAGAGACCAATAAGAGCATATTGGAAAGTCATTTAAAAGGACTGTATTGGTTACTCTGTTAGCCTAACCCAAATTTTAGGAAGATTATTTTAAGTAGATTCGAGCCGCCTTGTAACCCAAGGAAACATTACCAAAGAGGCAAGGTTACCAAAGCTCCTTAAAGCTTATCCTGTTTCTATTCAACTTAATCTAATTTGGATCGTTCTATGAGATTTGCTAAAATTGTAACTAGTTGCCTTTTAGAAGAATAGAAGCTGGTCTAGAAACAATCTAATTGGATCCATCATGTTTTTTTTAACTAGATTCAGTAGGTTTGATTTGGTTGAGTCGGCCTTGTTTGTGTATGTTTAGAACCCCCTTCATGTTATGATTTATTTTCTTAGGTTTTTTGTAAATATATTAGGAAGTTTTTGTCAGAAAATGTCGAACTGGTATTATGAGGACCAATACAATGAATATCTGACTGAATTTCAAAATAGACATTATATGTACTATCAACATAGTGTGGATAGTCGGGACCACCACCAACCTTTTGGAGGTTATTGCTCATACCAAGGTGATCCTAATTACTATCCGTACATACACCCGTCTTATGAACATGAAAATGATAAAAATTCGAGTTCTTTGTCTTCGAGGGATGCCCTAAAGCATGTGCGATCTAGTCCTCATAATGAACCTATTATGCCTCTAGAAGAATCATTGAAGCAGTTGCGATCTATTGCTCATCTTGAACCTATTATGCCTCTAGAAGAATCGCTCAAGAAGTTATCTGAGATGACACATAGGTTTGAATTAAGTGTGAGAGGAACAAATAGTAGTCCAACTCTTTCTCTAGAAGAATCACACGAGCAGTTGCTATCTAGTACTTTTTATGAACCATTTGTTTTTCTAGAAGAATCCCTCAATGAGTTGACTGAGAATACAAAAAAGTTCGGATTAAGTTTGGGGGGGGTCTGGTCATATAGTAGTCCAACTCCTTTTCTAGACGAATCCCTCAAGCAGTTGAATGAGAATACAAATAGATTTGCATTAAGTGTGAATGAAAGTCTTGCAAAGAATAATATTGCTCAAAATGATCTTAATTTCCAATATAGTGCTACCCTTGATAGTTATTCACCTAGTCAAGAGAACGAGGATAGAATTGGTAACACTACTTATTTAGACGAGGCTCAAACATCTTCATATTATTATGATGATGAGGATAGTACTGGTGAAGAACTTGAAATATACAGACAGAGTGATCAAGAAATTATCACTCCAATTGTGCTTCATGATAATCGTGTTATTTTTAGTTCAAATCCAAATAATTTTAATGATTATTCACCTATTCAAAAGGAAGAGGATTTGACTAGAGATACCACTGTTTTAGACGATGTAGAATTTTCTTGTTTTGAAGCCGATAATGGTTTATAGGAATGAGTTTGTCCTGAGACTAGTGATTTAGAGTCTAATGATTCGAAGACAATAGTCTCTGACGAAGATGATAGACTCGTAGAGAATTTTAATGTGATAAATGATGATTTGATTCAGGTTGATAGAATAGTTTCCCAGTGGATTTTGTTTTCCTAGACACCCAACCTTTTCAGGTCCCAAAGGCTCAAATACTAGTGATCTTAGGTCGTCCCTTTTTAGCTACATATAATATCTTCAACAATTATGGAAATGGAATAATTAATTTTTCTTTTGGTAATATGACTATTGAACTGAATCTATTTAGTATGAGTAGACAACCTTCTTGTGATATCTATGATTTAGAAGAAGTGAACATAACTAGTACTTCAGTTTAGAATCTTTTCCAAACACTTTGTTAGAAGATCCATTAGAGAAATGCCTAGCGCACTTTGGGTTTGATGTTGACGATAATAATGTTATTAATGAGGTGAACACTTTGTTAGATTCTGCACATTTGATGGACACTTACAATATATGGAAAGCTAAGTTTGAACTTTTACCAGTTTATAAGTCTACCTTATTTCCTTCTATAGAAGAAGCTGAGTGTAGTTCTGACCTTAAGGACCCTAGAATCCAACCAACAGTTTTTAGTTCATCTGAGAGTAATGTCCACCCTAAGTTTGGGGGTACCGATGATTCTTGTGATTTTCGAGTATCCATGCTTAAAATCCCTCACTTGGGGCTTGACATTTGCACCTCTACCATTTTTCATGATCATCTTCAAACTAGATTCTTTGATTCTATTGATATCCAAAAAGAAGTTCAGTTTTTAGAGACCCATCCTCTGGTTGATGTGGTCTACCCAGGAAATAATACCAAGATTGACTTTGTTTTCCCACAAAAATATTTTCTTCCATATGTGGGAACGTTTGAATTTTAAATGTGTCAGTTATTAAGTTTTGAGACTAAGCTTAATTATTTTACGAGATTAGAATCGACCCATTTTCTTAAGAATGACCACCATTTTCACAGTAGTCAACTGTATGGGTCAAATATGATTTACTATGAGGATCCACAATTATTCAGGTTATTATTATGTGCCTTAAATTTATTAGTTGAGTTTTTCCAGACTCTACAACCTGATCCTTTGGATCCTGCCTATGAGGAAATTCAGCCTAAAGAGATTTATCTAGACCCTTTCATAGAGCCCGAACCTGAACCTCAACTAGATGTAGTTGTCTTAAACAAGACACTAGATAGGGATAAGGTTGTACTCTGCTTGTTCACTTTCTGGGCCTGCTGGAGTTTCCTTCTATTTTGGATAGTATTATTTTATTCAGAAGACCCACAGTTGTTCCGACTATTGTTATATCATTTTATGAGGTGACTAATTCTTCCTTTATACGGATGAAGACTTTAAACTTAGCACTTCTTGGGAGGTAACCCATGCTCATGCAACACGGTAATATCTTTCCTTAACTCCTTTCCTTCGATTGGTAACAGTTTCTCCTTGTTCACGCTTTTAATAATTCATCTTTAGAACATTGAGGACAATGTTAGATTTAAGTTTTGGGGTAAGGGAGAAAATTTTAGTGAAATATGAAACTCCAAAGTCTAGAAACTTGTAAACAATTCAGGATGACACTAACCATTCTAGGTAGATGGAAACTTAGCTCTTTTTCTTTAGGAATTGGTGTGCCTAGCTAAATGGTCTATTCAAAAAAGGATGTCTAGCTCAGGTGTTAGAAATAATATGATAGTTGTCACATATCTCGGAGTCTATCTCGACCATATCACTTTTTGTTTTTATTTTTTGTAATTTTTGTATTTCTCTAAGTGGTTTTGCGGGGCACCAATATCGAATTGTTATCGCCGTCAGGATGAAGTAGAGTGTTTGGGATCAAGCCCCATTATTGTATTAGACCATTCTTTCAAAATAAAATAAAAAATAAAATCAAGTATTGACACTTTGATAGCTTTATGTGTGTGTTCTCCTTGTCTCCGTCGCCTAAGCAAGCGTGGAACGTAGGATCCATGAAACTATCATGTAAGATGCTGATAAGGAGCATGCGCTTGGATTCATTTGATCCAATCATGTTCTCAGTATATTTAAAAATAAATAATTGTTTTATTTTTAATAAATTGACCGATGTAACCCTTGTATATACCAGCTGAGTCGATATTAGTATAGGGATTAAGACCAGTGGGAGCGTATTTCAATCCATTAGGATTCATCCTAGCACTGACCTTCAGACAGATATGGGAAACACCGTTCACCTTATTCAACACGCACAAACTTCGTTTTGTCTATATCCATCTTCTAAATCTTTTCATGTGATTGTAATTTGATAGATTCTGAGTATCGTGGTTGAACAAATATCTAAGTAGAGTTTTGAATTCTTGTATGAATTTTAGTACGCTAAGTGAAAGCCCGTGTACAGTAATTGGACTCATATAGGGTAATGATTCACATAGCCGAAAAATTTAGTGTGTCAACTAAATATCTTGTTTAGTGTTTACCCTCAATCGTTCACAGATAGATAGGGTTTGGAGTAAAGGTTTTACGGGTATACCTCTTGTAAACCCTCACGAGACTACAACTCGTCCGGTAGGGACACCTATGGGTTCAAAGGCTTGTTGTCACGCTAAGTGCAATCGCGATACCTGCGACAGTGAGTTAGGATTTATACTTTCTAGATTAAATTTGCTCGAGGACTAGCAAATAATAAGTTTGGGATATTTGATAGACACATTTTTATGTTTTATTTGTCTCAATTCTAATATTGTTAATGCTCATTTTTGTACTAATTTTGGCATTTTATTATGTTTGTAGATATTTTTGGAAGAATAAATAATCATGGAGAAATCGGCTAAAAAGTGCAAAAAAAATCCCATCAAAAGTGTTAAGGGCACCCAAGAAATTATTGAAGGTACCCCCAAGACTTTTACTAAAGGCACCCATGGAGTTTATAAAGGCATCCACCTCTTTGGAATTCAAATAATAATCGGCGAGAAAAGTTACTCTTCGAATCTGAGAAGGTTTCTGAACGAGATTTGGAAATATTTTTGGCCTTAAAGACAAGATATTTTCGTGTCTTATCAAGAGTTTATATTGGTTGGGAACTCCGAAAATAAGAAAGAATATCTCGTGAATCATTGTTGCTCGATAAAATAGGATAAGAAAAGTTATCTCGGGTTGATTTGGATTTTCTTTCCTTCACGTGATTCTTGTTTATGTCTTGCTAGGAAAACTAAAGAAACAAACAAGAAAACAGGGTTAAGAAATATTCTTGTGAAAGCAACAACCAAAGATAGATATTATTCTCATTGAAAGAGTGATATTCTCGAAGATTTGGTGAAGTTAATGGATTTATTTTTCATTGTACTATAAATAGTAGAAGAGAAGAAGAGTTTCGGGCGGTGGCTCTGCCAGAAACAAAGAAATCAAAATCTAGAAAAATCATGATCGTGATGAAGAAGATGAAGAAACTGTGAAAAAAAGGTTGAAGAAACCGTTGTTGTAGTCTTTAAACTTTGCAACATTTATCTTCACTTAGCAACGTTTATCACTTTGCAATGTTTATCTTCAGTGAAACATTAATCCCTCTGTAACAGTGAGTCTATAACGCTTATAAACGTTGCAAACTCGTTGTTTTCATTATTTTCACTCTTTTTCATCATTTGTAAACACTTTGAGCCATGAATCATTATTTTGTGCAAGTAATTAATATGAGGAGATAAACCCCTTTGCTGAGGCGACGGAGGAAGTCGTGTTCCAAGTAAAGTGGTCTATTTCTATTTTAATTGATTTTTGCAATTTCTTTTATGATTATTTGCTTTGAGTAAAACTTGATTTAAGGATTTTTATTAAGCAGTTGTGATTTCTTTTGATAGAGCATGCTTAGCCTAGGGTTTATGATGTTCTATACTTTCGATTTACAATTGTTACTTTGAAAAACATATTAGAATCACTTTAAACGCAAAGAATTCCATGAATATTGATTAGATTGAATCACTTTAATTGATTACTGGTGAAATCCATAACCTCAGTATTTGTGAATATTATTTTCATATTTTGTGTATATTTTCTAGTTTAAAATTAATTTTTAAATATAAAATCAATCTTCACAAGTTCGGGAGTTTGAAACCCTTTCTTACCAACATCTACAATCTACATCAATTAGCAGGTACATTTTAAACATAAATATACTTTTATATTACAAAATATGCCTTAATACATATAAGTATATCATTTTTCAAATGGAAGTCAGTGAACTATAAATTTTAGTTTTAGATATCTTCGAAATAACGAAATCACACAAAATTCTTAATAGATCACCTTTGTGGGAGAAAGTGCATCTTTTGCATATGAAAAAGAATATGCGTGCAACTGGGGATGCATCTTATTCTAAGTTTTTGATTCGTGTTGATGATGGAGATGAACCTTGCGTTGCCAATGAGATGATAAAGGTTCCGGAAGAGATGTTCATACCATGGGTTAGTAATGATTCAATGTCTCGACTTATAGAGGTAACATTTCCAAACTTGATGGATAATGCAAGAGATAGGAACTACATACAGTAGTCAACCGGAAACTGATCAAACCATTGAGAGAATACGTCGAGAAGCTTAATGAACGACTAATTAGCATATTTCCTGGGAAAGAGGTTATATTTTACTCTTTTGATTCCGTTGATGATGATACTCGCCATTTTTACCAGCAAGAATGCTTGAACAACATTGCTCCAGGTGGTTTACTATCACACATTTTGAAATTGAAGCTTGGCGCACCTATTATGTTGTTGAGGAATGTAGATGTAAAAAACGGTTTATGTAACAGTACCAGATTAATAATCAAAGATTTTTTCCTAAATTGCATCGATGCTGAAGTTGTTAGTGGGAATTTTATAGGTACATGAGTCTTTATTCACAGGATGCCGCTGGAGCCACCTGAGAATCTGAAGCTACCATATAAATTTGTACGCAAACAATTTTCGATCTGTTTGTGTTTCTCCTTTACATTCAACAAGGCATAAGGGCAAACGATCGAAAACACAAAAAAAATTTCCCTGAACATGTATTCATCCATAGTCGACTATACGTTGCTCTTTCAAGAGGAGTGTCAAGTAGCAACACGAAAGTATTAGTGACTAAAGGCAGTGTTAAACAAAAAAAAGGGAACATTCATGGAAAATGATGTATATAAAGAAGTTTTTCTACCTTAGAAAAATACAGGTCACTAATATATATTCCCTTCATTTTTAAATGATAGGCTTGTTTGGTTTAGAACAAAAATTAAGAAAACCAATCATTGCGATCATTTTTTTATGTTTTTTATTAATTTGTCCTTTTTGTTTTAAATGGTCCCCTCCATTGGATATTAAAGAAAAAAAAGATAAATTGTCCCTTCAAAAATAAATTAGTAAACTAATAACATATAACTTTCTTTAAATAAAAATAAGTCTATCTTTTTAACATACCCATTTATGAAAACGTTACCTATCTTTTAGAAACGAAAGAAGTATCATGTAAAACAATGTATAAGAAGACAGATTTTGACACAAATGGATATTTATGATTGAAAAGCTATTAAATAAAAAGCTTTGATTGAAAAATTATTAAATAAAAAATTTGATTTTAGTTGGAGCGGAACGGCAGGCACACCATGTGTATATCTAGACTAGTATTATTAGAGAAAGAATTTTTTAATGGAAGAGGTGGTGATGGTGATCAGTAATGGAATATCCTATTATTTGATAGAGGGATTTTTTTTTCTTGATTTAGATTGTGATCTCTTGGATTTTTCTCTTCTAGTCGATCAAATGCATGCATATATATAGGGTTTTTTTTCCTTTTGATTCATCATAGAAACTGTTTGATTAATTTACTCACAGAGTTTTTGATTGGTTTTAATAGGTTGAACTGCTCTTCTTCACCGCAATTAGTCGATGAAATCTTCTCCATTAGGAAACATATAGTTTGGAGCAGTAATGATTTTAATAACACTGTTTTTCGATATTTAATAATACGTGCGACACATGTGCTTAACAGTTCCCGACGACGTTTAGTAACAGAAACTAATTAAAAATAAAAATTATTTTTCTAACTGTTAAAACGGTTAATGACGGTCACTGGATGTAAACAGGACATAGACACAACACTAGTCATAAGGTTAGGATCCAAAGTCTAAATAACGCAAAAGACTTAACTACTTTTTAAAAATCTCTCGCGGCTACATCTTTAACTTCCCTTCCTAAATGCCTAGTTCCTCCCTTCTTCTTCTTCATTCTCCATGCTTCCACTCTAAGTTGAGACACTTAGAAGAAGAGATTTTCAGTCTCATTTCAAAATCTACGAGCATCTACCACATAACTCAAATTCATGCTAGGATATTCACACTAGGATTTCATCAAAACAGTTTCATTGCCACCCAGCTTCTTAATCTATGTTCATCAACTTCTTCCATTACCCATGCTTCTCTTACTTTTCACCATATATCAAACCCAACTATTTCATTGTGGAATTCTTTCATTAGAGCTCTCTCCCAAAATGATCTTCCACTTCAAACTCTAAGACTATACATCCAAATGAAACATACCCGAATTTCACCGGACAATTTTACTTTTCCGTTCGTTCTCAAAGCGTGTACATCTCTTCAACCATACACACCACCTCTTGGGAAATCCGTTCACGGTGAAGTTATCCGGATTGGACTCGATGTTGATCCTTATATTCGGAGTGCGTTGATAGATATGTACTCGAAATGTGGTCATTTAGAAGATGCACTGTTTTTGTTTGAGGAAATTCCTTTAAGAGATATTGTGACATGGAATAGTATGATTGCAGGGTGTTTTAGAAGAGAAAATGTAGGAAAAGGTAAAGAGCTTTTCGATCAAATGCCCGAGAGGAATGTAGTAAGTTGGAATACGATGATTGCAGGTTACACTCAGAATGGAAAGCCCATTGAAGCTTTGATGATGTTTAGAAGGATGCAATCGGATGGGATACGTCCAAATGAAGTGACACTTATCAGCATTCTGTCAGCTTGTGCTCAAGCGGGTTCCGTGGGAATTGGAAAGTGGGTTCATAGCTATATAAAAAATAAAGGGATTAAATTGGACGTTCGTGTGAATAATTGCTTAATAGATATGTACTCGAAAGGTGGATGTATAAGGGATGCTCGTAATGTATTTGACAGGATGGTAGTTAAAAGTGTAGTGTCATGGAATTCAATGATATCTAGTTTGGCTATGCATGGCTGTGGGGAGGAAGCGATTTCGTTGTTTGAAGACATGAGGAATGAAGGTGTAAAGCCTGATGATTTAACTTATATTGGTGTTCTTTCTGCATGTACTCATGCTAGATTGGTTGAAGAAGGTCAGATATATTTCAAACAAATGCTGGAAGAGAATGGAATCACCCCTAAGGTTTGTAGATCTTTGCTTTCTTGACTATATATATTCTGGGTAATTCTTGTGGTTGTATTTGATTGATCTATCAACAAGTGCTGTGAGGTTGGTATTTCATATTCTTTTCAGTTTTTGTGTAACCATGTGACTCTTAAATGCACTGAACTCGAATACCTGAAACTTCACTGAACTTTATGGGTCATGATTCTTATCTTTCTTGTAACCTGGTCAAAACTCTAATTTGAGTTTGATCACGTTGTTTAGCTTGACGTACGCTAACTGGTTTATACTCATCTCATTATTGTGCATTTTCTATTAGATATATAGATGCTTAGTCACTTACAACTAACTTTCATTTGCTCTTACTGTTGACAGGTTGAACACTACGGATGCATGGTCGATCTGCTTGGTCGTGGAGGATATCTAAAGGAAGCTCATGAACTAATAAAAAGTATGCCATTTCCAGCAGATGCAGGTATCTGGGGTGCCCTACTCAGTGCATGTCAAACTCATGGCCATCTTGAGCTAGCCGAAAATGCAGCAATGTCCCTGCTTGATTTGGAGCCATGGAACGCAGGAAACTGCGTTCTTCTCTCTAATCTTTATGCAGCAAAAGGCCGTTGGAATGACGTCAAAAATGTCCGGGAAAAGATGAAAGGAAGGAGGGTTCAGAAACCTCCTGGATCAAGTTCAATTGAAATCGAAAGCTCAATTCACGAGTTTGTGATGGGCAATAAATCTCACCCTTATTCAGCAGAAATTTATGAAAAGTTGGATGAAGTGGCAATGCAGCTGAAAAATTTAGCTAACATGGATCCTGTGTTGCACGATATATGCGAGGAAGATAACGTACATGCTTTACATGTACACAGTGAGTAACTTGCTATCATATTTGGACTCATTCTAATTGTGAATTCAAAGATCGTTGACAGGGAAACTAAAATTTTATGGAAGATTGTAGATAGTTAGCCCTTCCATAGGAGTTGCCCTTAAACGACTAGTGTTTGATGTAGCGGCTTTGGTCGTGTGAGTCTCAGTTGTCCTCATTGGTATGCAATCAGGGGAATTCAAGTGTTATTCACTAAGGGTGTTTCGATTGGGAGTCATTAGTGCAATTGCCTGTAACTGTAAGGAGATGTAATGGTTCCAGTTGTAATTTGCTCTTTGGATCGATAAAAACCTGGTTGTCCTGGCAGCAGAATTTGAGCTGGCAAGGAATACAAAATGATGGAATTTGTTGAAATTGTAGTTCTTGAGCACCTCCTCATTATGAAAATCAAAGTCTGTAATTACATGTTGCATGGACCTTCTTTTTTTCTTTCTTTTTTTTGAAGCATATATGACGCCAGCTACTGTGGTTAATGGAGATACAATGTCAGCTAACTGTGGATTTAACCTCAGCATAATGGACTTAATCAGCACACTTTAGTATACTTTTATAGGAGTATGTAATATGATAAAGTTAAATGAAATAATTGTTTGATCGATAAAAAATATGATGCTGATGAGTTTTGAACTCAGGTCATTGGTATAATCACACAAAGACTTTAACATTCTACGAATGGAAGAACTATTGTTACCTATGATAGGAAATTTCTAACAATCATTCTGAATAATTTCCTACGTGTTTTATTTCAGTCTGTGTCAGAGAGTAATTTTTTCGACCACTTGATAAGTATTTGGGAATTCAATCCGTGACCTGTTCCAGGAACTTATGACCTTCATTTTCTGGTGAACTTCAAGTTCAAGTCGCCACTTTACCGGCAGGTTTGTTATGTCAGGCGTCAGCTCTCAAACTGAACTCACTAGACACGGCAGTCTCTCCCAACTTTATTCTTGTTAGATGGGTTCAACATTGTTCTTTCTTTTTTACCTTGATCAAGTGTTTTTGTACAACATTAATTCAAGAAAAGATTAGGACCAAGTGTTTTTGTGCTAGCACGTCGCATCCTGCAGGCTTGCGCAACCCAGGTAGTTGAATTCAGTTGAACTGAAATGTGTCACTTGGAATGCATTTACGTAGTGAAATGCGTGATTAGGTTGCAGGCAAGATTCGCATTGCGATGCTTTATGGTCATAGAAAAAAACTTAATTACTGATTCAAAAATAAGATTAGGACCAAGTTGTTGGTATATGTACACTTCTCAGTTTGATTTCAGCTCCTCTTGATTCGTTACTCAGATTCATTGTATCATGTCTACTAGATGGGTATTGAGAAAGCTGAGTTATTCAAAAGCTCGTTTTTTTCATCATTTACTACTACTGCTTCTTCTTCTTATATCACTACTGTCACAACTCCAGTAGAGTTTTACCCAACTCCTTTCTTATTCGCTACTACTTATAAGGTATACGCTCATCCATTTTCAAATCTTTAAATTTACAAAAACTAGCAAATTAAACTGATGGTGATATACAGTTGCTGTCATTTGTTATCCTGCCATGTTTTATATAAGAGAATTGTGAAACACCCACGGCGTGCAATCACATCTTCATGATTTGCGTTTTTGTGTGTTATTAGATTTTGGGTTGCCGAGGAACCTATTTGTGTGGGTTTCGTGCATTCCATGGAGCCAGCATTCATCAAGAAAACAGATCCGTAGTTGAGGTTTGGCATCATAACACTGTAACTCTTACTTGGTTGCAGTTTATATTCCAGTCTTCACCATGAAACTCAAAATTGTTTCTTATCGCATCAGCTGTTCTGGACATAGCTTGTAGCTTATTTTCCGCTCCTATTGATTGACCTATGACTCAAAATACTGCAAATGTTATATGTAATTCTCACTGGCCCCGCGCGCGGTTGGATTTGCAAAAAGAGTTAAAAAAATAAATGACGTGAGGGTAAAATTCAAAAAAAGATTTTCAGCCCCCATAAAGTGTAGTTCCCTTTGTACAATAGAATCATAATAAATAATAATAAATAATCCTATTATGGAGCTGCAGGTGGTGGACAGTTTGAGGCTAAAAAAGAGACAAGAAAGGATCGTGAAATAGTAATCTTAAAAACTTCTTCTCCTACTACTTTGGTTAATGACTAACATACCCTCAATTAATGTTAATATAATTAATTAAGTATACTAATTAAAATTAATGATTATATTAATATAATAATTTGCTTTATGTTTTGAAAATAATAAAGAAATAAAAATAATAATTTTTCTATGGAATTTATAGTTGGAAAATAAAGGATTCCTAGCCATAATTGTATTACGACTAGTTTTATAAGTTAAAAAAATCTAAATTTCTAGCAGTAAGTTACTATTTAGGTTGAAATTTTAGAATTTAGTCACATATACACTCGGACTTGAAATGTAAAAGTCATTTTATTCATTAAACTATATTTTAACCCATTGAATACTTACTTAACCCATATTACAAATTTTTTCTTATATCTTCTACGATTCATTAAAAAGTTCTTGAGGACAGCGAAATGAGTTTTGTGTTTGAAATTTGTACATTTTTATTTTCTCCATAATTTTCTAGCTTGAACTATGACTTCAACATCAGTTTTACCTGCAAGACGAAGTTGATTATATATGAAGTAAATCCATATATTCTTTAACTTTTCAACGTACATCTCCAAACTGATAAAACAAATCAACTCCATTATGCTTATTAATTTGTTTTCACTACAAAAGTTTTTATAACTCTTTTTCAATAACTAACGCTCACTAAACCATTTTACCTTCGTTGTTTTCCCATCTTTAGATAGCATAGTATATAGTTTTGGTAAATATATAAGTTTTCATTTGATTCTTTTCCCCTTTTTAGATAACATAGTACATAATTTGGTAAATATATAAGTTTTCATTGGATTTATCCATTGTTAAGTATAATACATTTACGAAGGTTGTAAAAGTTTTTAAAGAAGATTATGGATCTACAAGGGTGAGTATATACATATAGGTGGACTTATTTTTTTTATCTAAATAAGATGTGTAACAGCTACAAAAGAGGGTATATATAGTACAATTATTCTTCCAACTGCTCTATTTTTTAAAACTAGCCAATAAAATGTTTTTTAAAAAGAAATTCAGGTACTTACTGCTAGAAAATGTATATGTCGACCTAGACGTAATGGAAAATTTATATGCATGTGTTGGTTCTGTAATATTTTCGGCTAGGACTCCAAGTCGTAAATCAAACATTTCTATGTTTATGCTAGATTTACGGCTTGGAAATGTAGCCGTACGAATGGTTCAAAAAACATTTGGTTACTCGGAGAAACTTACGGCTAGAAATCCTAACCGTAACACTTTTACGGCTGGAAAACCTAACAGTGAGCTATTATTTATGACTACAAATTTTAGCCGTAAAAATTGGTCAATTTTTTTTTGGGTTACTCAGAAAAACTTATGGCTAAGAATCCTAAGCGTAAAACTGCTTTCGGCTGAATCCCTGTCGTAAATTAATCATTACGGATGAAAAGTCTAGCCATAATATTGAGCTAATGTCATCTAAGCATTTACAATCACTTACGACAAGAGTTTGACAATTATCGACCTAGTTGTAAGTGATCCTGATAAATAAAAACTGAAAAATAAAAACAGTAACATTTTATTCATACGTGCTAAATTAATATCGATAATTGAAAACAAAATGCATGAAGATCCGTCCAAATCCATTACCAAACACCAGAAATGTCTAAGAGAATAAAAATTCAAAATACTAAATATTCATAACCAAATACAGCAACTCCATAACTCATTCATCGGATTCCTCATCCGAATCTTCATTTTGTTCCTCTTCTACAACTGGAGCTTGACCACGTCCACCTTGAGTACCTCGACCCCAACCGCGTCCACCTTGCCTTGACCACGGTCACCTTGACCCCGACCTTGACTTTGGACAACAACATTGTTTTGAACATCCTCATTAGACG
This sequence comes from Papaver californicum, assembly GCA_023531435.1. NCBI lineage: Eukaryota > Viridiplantae > Streptophyta > Magnoliopsida > Ranunculales > Papaveraceae > Papaver > Papaver californicum. The sequence continues at coordinate 1,610,271 of JAJJMC010008556.1, read as the reverse complement.
AAAAAGAGTGAGAGTATCTGATGTCGATATACTTGAAGAAGACCTATTCCTATTGCGACGTCTTGGTTGGTCATCTCCATACATACAGAGATCACCATTTTTAGGGTCGGGTAAATTTTGAGTTCCATTCCACAATACGCTTTGATCTTCAACCCTTAACATATCCCATTATTAATGCAACCGCTCATATCCCTTACCACCCACTTAATTCAATCCATCCATTCTTATATGAAAACCACAAACTTTAAATTTATCTGTATATAATTTTAAATAATTATAGAAAAAAATAAACAATAGTATGTGTACCATCATAAAGCATTTCTCCTTTCAAAAAATTTCCACCTTACACGTTCGACTATCCACCTTATCAAGATATTGCCTCGTTTCCGGATTCATATTTATCACTTTAGGATGAGCAAACTAAGAATATCATTCCATGTAATCCTTATTAGCTTCGGAAGTGCCATAGTCTACAACTAGCCCTATCGGAGTCGTTTGGATTTCGGGTGCAGACCGAGCATTCCAATTGGCGATCGACGGTACTGGGTCATAGTTCAATCTCACATCCTTTGAAGTTAAAATGGAGTTTGTTTTGCTCAATTTGAAAACAGGATCTTCAATTAGTCTTTTCTGGAAAAAACCAATTTAACAGGGAGTTTAACGAGGATTTATGATCACGGACCCAGTTGAATGATACAATGATCCGATGTATGTCACCACATTGGTAAACTATCGATCATCATTTCCATTTTGATCCAGCTGCAAATATGGATCAAACATCACCTTGTCAATTGTCAAAGTGTCTAAAGCTTTCCTCATCCCATCCATCTCTCTCTTTAGCCTTCGGATGGGTCCCTAAAAAGGTATCTACCTCCAATGGGTTTATTGACTGTAACGACCCAAAATTTAAGTACTAATTAACCAAAGAATTAATTTAATAATGACATTTAATAAAATTTAAACTAATAAAAACCTTAATAATTTCATAAACTAAAACCCATTATTTTTAAATGAAAATTTCTCAAGTAATACAAATACATTTTATGTTTTGTTTACAGAGATTAAATAATACATATATAAATATCTTTAATTCTCTAAAACTTTAAGCTACGAAAACGGATATCTTTACACACACCATTTCTTCTGATAGCTGAAACTGAAGTGGAAACGAATGAGCACATCATTCCGAAGGGTGCTCAGTGGAAACATATAACTTTTAAATAATCATTAACATGTTTCACAACAGTTTAAAAACACAATGATAATAATGCATTTAAGCAATCTAAGCATTTAAGAAATCAGAGGCTTACCCTAACTTCGTCCTATTCAATGGAGAGAACAACACTAGGGCATCCTCAATCAATAATAATAACACAATCCACATGAAGTGCCCATACAAATCATGATTCTGGATATTACCATCAAGATCAGATAGTTAGACAAACAAGCACAATATGCATACGAGTAATTCCCCCCGAATAGAATAATATATATAATATCGAAACGGATGATTACCATCCTATTAAGTAATATCGAAATGGATAAATTACCGCCCTACTATATTATTAATATATATAATATCGAAACGGGTGAATTACCGTCTTTCTAATAATATTAAAACAGATAAATTATCACTCTACTAAATTATAAATAAATATATAATATCGAAACAGATAAATTACCGCCTTAATAGTAATATTGAAACGGATGAATTACCGTCCTACTCAACTTAGCAAGAAGCTGTGGGAAAATCATAGGTACTCGTTATAGGGAAATCACACAACACATCACGGGCCGTCTTGCTACTTTATTTCTATTGTTATTGGTAACAATTATTAAGAATCGGTCATCTTTTTCAGGGTGTGGCCTTCTAGTTGATTGACGATGTACTTGATTTCACTGGCACATCAGCTTCCCTTGGAAAGGGGTCATTGTCTCCCATTCGCCATGTAACCCTTTTGCTCTTATTTTTTTTGCCTTGACATTTGAAGTGAGACGACTAGGATGACGTACTATATTGATTTAAATTAGTTGGAGTAAGAATATTCATGCGAAATAAGTTTGTAGAGTAATGTTACCAAAAATAAGCCATTGGTTCTTCTGCTTGAGAGCCCGACTCTCCATTGTATGCTTAATTTCTAACTTACGCTGCATGTGGGTAGTTACTGCTGGCTAATAATCTTCCTGTAACAGAGAAACACAAACAACAGAGAACTTGAAGATGATTAAGGGAGGGTTAGAATTAAACAGCACACACACTCAAGCACAGAGAGGTGAAGTCGCATGTTCAACAGACTGCCCTTAACTCAATATTTGCCAGGTACACCTTCAGGAAGATGCTGCTATACCTTTTAAGTGACAAATTTGAATTCAGGATAAAATCACCTGATACCAACCCAGCTAGCAAAGCTCGTTGGCCCGTTGTGAACTTAACAGAAGATGAATAATAAGAATGTAAAGCTAGTGCGTAAAACAAAGCAGGAAGATGGTGAAAAGTCGTCAGGACAGTGGCTGCGACTGGGGTAAATGAAAACCTTAGCATTGTTGTTCTTTTATAGGAGAAGTCGCACCAAGGCTCGCACCAAGGCTCACACCAAGGATCACACCAAGGCTCACGCCAAGGCTCACGCAAAAGCACACGTAAGCACCGCAAGCTTCGCAAGCCCGCAAGCCCGCGGCCTGCGGTGCTTCGGTGCGAAGCACCGCCCATGTATGCATTTGCCCACTAGTCCATTTCCCAAGTCAATATCCAATCCACTAGTTCTTTTCCTTATATAGAACGTTTGTGGTAATATGCATGAACTTCCTCCTTGGTTTGCCCAATGTGGGACAACCAAAGGTTTCTCATTCACTAAGAAGTGAAAATGGATGGCTATAATTCCACCCAAGTTTGGACTAGTGATCCTAGCACCCATCAAGTTAATTATAGTAACAAAATTATTTTAAGTAATAAAATCTTAATTTTAGCATTAAACCATTTTTATTTCCAACAATCCCCCACATGAATGACGAAACCGAAAAATCGGAAAATCGAAAAAACGAGAAATACCTCTTAAGCAATAGGTGACCATTTGGAATTGAACCTTTGCTTAGTGAGAAGCACCGGAACTACTTGATGGTCAGTGAACGTGATGTCTTGAACTGCCATCGTTTAGTGTAATTCTTCAATAACTCCTTACGCGAGATATCTCTTAAAATGCTGTTAAGTTCACGCCGTTGTGTCCGTTTTGGCCCTGGACGTATCCCATTTCTCAGAATGCTCTAGAGAATCAGCTCAGTTCTCATAGGAAGCGACCCACTTCCCCATTCAGATAGGTGAGTTTTATCAAGAATGTTAACTGCTACAACCCATTTCAATCTTAAATTGAAACTATAGAACTCATTAAGACTTTACTCTAAGTCATCCTCACTTGCAGTCACACTATCACGTCTACACCATAGGGAAAGAACAGAGAAAATAATTCTCTGATAGTGTTTGATTTTTACCCGCCACGAATTAGTTGTCTCATTCAAAACCTTGATCTTGGGATCTCCAGTCAGCAAGGTTGATTATCCTTCATGGCAAGTTTTAATTGATGAGCTTAAGTCCCATCCCCCTCGATGCATTACTAATTATCTCCTTGGATAAGCCTTTCGTCAAAGGGTCCGCGAAATTCTCCTTAGACCTCACAAAGTCAACATAAATAACGCCAATTGAGATTAGTTGTTTTAGAGAATTGTGTCTTCTCCTTATATGAATAGATTTTCCGTTATAGTTGCTGTTTTTAGCATTAGCTATTGCAGCTTGATTATCACAATTTATAGATACAGCTGGCACAGGCCTATGCCAGAGAAGAATGTCTTCTAAAAAGCATCTTAGCCAAGCGGCTTCCTCTCCTGCTTTATTAACGCTATAAACTCGGATTCCATAGTGGATCGAGCGATACAGGTCTGTTTGGAACTCTTCCAAGACACTGCTCCACAGCATAGAGTGAAAACGTATCCATTCGTAGACTTAGACTCCTCTGAGTCTACTATCCAGTTTGCATCACAGTATCCTTCCAGAACAGCAAGGTATCTCTCATAACTGAACCGAAAGTTTAAAGTGTATTTAAGATACCTCAGCACTCTGAAAAGTGCATCCCAATGCTCTTGTCCTGGATTACAGGTATACCTACTTAGTCTACTCACTGCATAGGCAATGTCAGGTCTCGTGCAGTTCATTAAGTACATCAGACTTCCTATGACACGTGAATATTCAAGTTGCGAGACTCCATTGCCTTTGTTTTTCTTGAGTCTACAAGAAGGGTCAAAAGGATTACTTGCTGGTTTACTATCAAACTGGTTAAATTTCTTCAGAACTGACTCAACATAATGAGATTGACTGAGACTGAATCCATTAGACTCCTTTCTAATTTTCATCCCTAGGATTACATCAGCAGGACCTAAGTCTTTCATGTCAAAGTTCTCATTCAACATGTTCTTAGTGGAATTAATGATTTCTAAGGTTGTACCTAGTATAAGCATATCATCAACATACAGGCATACCATCACACAAGCATCGTTGACTGATTTAGTGTAAACATATTTGTCAGCTTCATTTATTTTAAAACCACTAAAGAACATTACATGATCAAATTTTTCATGCCATTGTAGGTGCTTGTTTCAAGCCATATAAAGACTTTTTAAGTCTACACACCTTCTTTTCATAACCCTTCACCACAAAGCCCTCGGGTTGATCCATGTAAATTTCTTCATCTAATTCACCATTTAGAAACGTAGTTTTTACATCCATTTGATGTATCTCTAGGTTATGGATTGCAGCAATTGCAATTAGCAACCTAATTGAAGTAATTCTAGTGACAGGTGAATAAGTGTCAAAGAAATCTACACCTTCTATTTGTTTATAGCCTTTAGCTACAAGTCTAGCTTTATATTTTTCCACGGTTCCATCAACCTTACGGTTTCTCTTAAAGATCCATTTACAACCTATGGTTTTGCACCATGGAGGTAAATCTACTATTTCCCAGGTTTCATTCTGAACAATAGAATCCATCTCACTAATAGTGAATTCTTTCCACCATGGAGCTTCAGACGAAGTCATGGCCTCTTTATAGGTTTGTGGATCAGTTTCAACTAAACAGGTAATAAAGTCTGGCCCAAAAGATTTATCTAATCTAGGTCTTTTGCTTCTTCTTGGCTCATAAACAGGTTCATCTTCTTCTACCGGTAATGAATGGCTAGAAGAAGGGACATCTAGAGGATCTACACGTATCACGCGAGATTCAGTTTTCATTGGAAAAATATTTTCAAAAAACGAAGCATCTCTAGATTCCAAAATGGTGTTCACACCAATTTCCGAGTTATCGGAACTCACAACCATAAATCTATAAGCAGTGGTGTGCTCGGGATATCCTAGAAAGACACAATCAACGGTTTTAGGTCCTATTTTAGTCCTCTTAGGTGGAGGAATAGAGACCTTGGCTAAACACCCCCACACTTTGAGGTATCCATAAGAGGGTTGTTTGCCTTTCCATAATTCATACGGCGATTTTTCTGTTCCTTTAAGGGGCACTCTGTTCAGGATATAGCAAGCTGAGAGGACGGCCTCCCCCCACAAGTTCGCCGGAAGTCCTGAACTGATTAACATGGCATTCATCATCTCCTTAAGGGTTCGGTTTTTCCGTTCAGCCACACCATTAGATTGTGGTGAATAAGGAGGAGTTACCTCATGAATAATGCCATGTTGTGCACAAAAGTCTCCTATAGGAGTTACGTATTCACCCCCACGATCAGACCTAACAGTTTTAATGGTGGTACTCATCTGGTTTTCTACTTCTAATTTATATAATTTAAATGCTTCAAGAGCATCATATTTTCCTTTAAGCAAGAAGATATGACAGTATCTAGTACAGTCATCTATGAAGGTAACAAACCATTTTTTTTCCACCTCTGGTTTGGATTGATTTCATATCAACTAAGTCAGTGTGAATTAACTCTAAGGGATTAGAAACTCTGTGGACATTTTTCTGAAAAGGCTTCTTCGCATATTTTGATTCTACACAAACTTCACATTTATATTCATATTCCAAATTTAATTTTGGAATGCAGCCAGATTTTGCCAATTTGTTCATTGAATTATAATTTACATGACCAAGTATACCATGCCAGATATTCAATGAGACAACAACATAAGAAGAATCAACTTTATTAATTTCAGTAGAGATTATAGATAATTTGTAAAGGCCCTCAGCCTTATAGCCCTTTCCCACAAAGTCCCTACCCTTAGTGATAATCACTTTTCCAGACTCAAAAACAATTTTAAAGCCCTTGTCATCTAGCACACCACTTGAAACGAGATTCTTGCAGATGTCTGGTACATGTAACACTTCATTCAATGTGAGGATTTTCCCAGAAGAAAGCTTCAGCGAAACCTTTCCTTTTCCTGCAACTTGTGCTGCAGAAGAATTACCCATATAGAGTTTTTCTCCCTCTCCTACTGTCTGGTAGGAGGTGAGCATATTCTTGCTTCCGCATACATGTTTGGTAGCTCCAGAGTCTACCCACCAGTCCCTCACATTGTTAACTAAATTCACCTCAGACACCGTGCCAGAAAATTCATTTTTACTACTTTCAGCTAGGTTTACATTTTGTTTCTTACAATTCGCATCTTTGCGTTTTCTACGATGCATTGCCATATGGCCAGACACACCAAGACATAACAAGCTCCCTTAATCTTACCAATAGCAGACTTTGGTTTTTGAAATTTACCTTTTCCTTGAGGGCCAGGCTTGCGCTTGTTGTGGTCCAGACTGAGTGAAGCAAACTTGTGTTCGATCACATGAGCTTTGTTTGACATGTCTCTTGCAGAAGAGACATTCTTGTCCTTTGAGCACAACAACTCTTCAACTTGTATTTTCTTGCCCAGTTCTATCATAGTAATCTCACCAGTTTCATGTCTTAGTTTTCTCTTGTATTCGGCCCATGAACTTGGTAATTTTTTAATCACAGCAGAGACTTGAAAGTTTTCAGAAATAGTCATACCTTCAGCAATGATTTCATTAATAATTTTCTGCAACTCCAGAAACTGGTCAACCACAGATTTTTCATTCAGCATCTTGTATTGTAAAAAACGTGCAACCAGAAACTTTTTACTTCCTGCAGTTTCTGCTTTATATTTTTCTTGCAGTGCAGACCATAAATTGTGAGAAGAAAAATCATCCTTAGCATTGTAAAAATCATACAGAGAGTCTTCAAGGCAATTTAAAATATGATTTTTTGCTAAATAGTTATTTCTCGTCCAAGTATCTTTTTCCTTGGATGATTCAGGAGTATTACATCTACTTCATCAAGCATGTGGAAACTCAGGAAAAAGAGCATCTTCGATTGCCATCTCTTAAAATCCTTACCAGAAAACTTCTGAGGTCTCTCAACATCAGTCTTTGTCATTGTTACAGAAGATTCGTTGATTGCACAAATGTTGAGTTAAGATTGTTGGCTAATAATCTTCCTGTAACAGAGAAACACAAACAACAGAGAACTTAAAAATGATTAAGGGAGGGTTAGAATTAAACAACACACACACTCAAGCACAGAGAGGTGAAGTCGCCTGTTCAACAGACTTCCCTTAACTCAATATTTGCCAGGTACACCTTCAGGAAGATACTGCTATACCTTTTAAGTGACAAATTTGAATTCAGGATAAAATCACCTGATACCAACCCAGCTAGCAAAGCTCGTTGGCCCGTTGTGAACTTAACAGAAGATGAGTAATAAGAATGTAAAGCTAGTGCGCAAAACAAAGCAGGAAGATGGTGAAAAGTCGTCAGGACAGTGGCTGCGACTGGGGTAAACGAAAACCTTAGCATTGTTGTTCTTTTATAGGAGAAGTAATCTTTTGAGTTTTAAAAACGGTGAAAAAATTTAATTTGAAATATTAAATCCCCATTAAAACAAAATGGTAAAATATTTATTTTTAAAATAAACCCGTTGAATCTTTGATGGGTACATGTGTGCAGCACCAATGGTCACGCCAAGGCTCACGCAAAAGCACACGCAAGCACCGCAAGCCTGCAACCCCGCGGCCTGCGGTGCTTCGCACCGAAGCACCGCACATGTATGCATTTGCCCACTAGTCCATTTCCCAAGTCAATATCCAATCCACTAGTTCTTTTCCTTATATAGAACGTTTGTGGTAATATGCATGAACTTCCCTCCTGGTTTGCCCAATGTGGGACAACCAAAGGTTTCTCATTCACTAAGAAGTGAAAATGGATGGCTATAATTCCACCCAAGTTTGGACTAGTGATTCTAACACCCATCAAGTTAATAATAGTAACAAAATTATTTTAAGTAATAAAATCTTAATTTTAGCATTAAATCATTTTTATTTCCAACAGTTACATGCTTAACGGAGTTGAAATGGTGAGTTAAGATTTAGGAAGCTTATATCTCAACCGTATCTCAGGGATACACTCGTATTCTATCATATTAGGTGAAAAAGAGAACCATCATTGGTTGTTTCTTAACTGTTTGCCTAGGTATTGAAGTGCACGATTGCTGAATATTACTCTTACAGATAGATATTGACAGTCTTGATATCCTATTCTCGACCACCTTACTCCTACTTTTTGGACCATACCTAAAATGATAAATATCTTATATAGCTGTGCAATTAGTTCAGTGCTCACTGAAGTTTTTTTATATGTAGGGGATAGTAACGGCTCCAATATTGTTCGCCATGGAAGAGTTCCCTCAGTTATGTAAAATTGTGGATCGAGGCTTCCATAATCCTGCTGATGTTGATCTGGTAAGCTAACATTACTACTTTTTAGCGTTCCACCATTTCATTTGCACAATACAGTACACATGAAACAAACCTAACCATGGATACTAAATTTGATCCAAAAAAGTCAGCGACAACATCTGTTTTCTTCTTTATATGCATTGTATTCCATCACTAATTTTCCAAATACTTTTCCACCTTTATATGTGTCCAAAAGTCTAGTAATTGATATCGCACATTCACTTAAATAAAAGCCTGTCATGTATCTTGATGATTTGCTTAGCCATAATTGTAGCTTAATCGATAGTAACTAACCTTATATCTTGACTAGTACATAAAACTAGTTTTCCTGCCTTTATCGACATTTATGTAAGCGTACATAGCGGAAGCGAAATGAAGTAGAACTGAATCAGTAAATAAAGTATGTTAGTTAGTTACAACTGAAAGAAGTAGCATGTCCCATTTCCAAAGCCATGCCTCTGTCTAGCCTCATGTTGCATCCATTGAAAATGACATGGAATTGTCCACTGGGGTTTCTCCTTTTGAAAGGAATCTTAACTTTCGTCAAAGAGCCGAAGGATGGTCAAGCCTCTCCAAAATATGATTCACAGGGGACAGATTACTAATAAAAGAGTGGAATTGGCAGCATCATTGCCCAGAACTTCATGCTACACTTTCTCGGATTTCTCTTATTAAAGTTATTCTAACCAGCCCTTGTAAAGGGTATTTAAAACTCTTTAATAACTTGAAGATTTCTTTAAGTTATAACAGCTCAGGTATGTCCTTTGTCATTGTAAATTTCTTCAGTTAGTTCTTGGTCATATGATAACTTCCGAAGAACCTTCACAACGGTCTATTCGTATTCCATAATATTGGCAACAGCTCAATTATGTCTTCCAATATGTCATTAGTGAAGTGTTGTAGCTATTACTGGATATTTGAAATATATGTTCCGCAGCTGAATGAGTGAATGTGTGCGAACATATCAGAATGTAATCTCTTAGATGATTAAAAAACTTGAATTCTTTGATAAAGGATAACAATATAATGATTGATCATTGTATTTACTTTGATATATCTACACCTGCCCACATATCTTGCTTGCTATAACTTCTTAACTTTATGTCTCTCTTACACTTTTTAGGCCATTGAAATCCTTGGCAAGAGTAATGGAATACAGAGGGCCATTGAATTGGCATCTGAGCATGCAAATCTAGCTGCCGCAGCCATCATATCTCTACCCAAGACTGACAATGTGGACATCAGAAGATCAAGGCAAGCTCTTGTTGATCTAACTCGGTTAGTTATTACAAGAAAAAAGTAATGTGGACAACATCCTGCTCTACCAAATTGCAAGGTACATATTCCTGTTCTCAATAGGAGAGTGCAGCGATCTCAGTCCAACCAACTTTCTCGGGTTAGCTGGAACGCTAAATGTTATCAGGTATACAAAGCATTCTGATATGGTTTATTTGTAAAAGATAAATTAACGTCTGAACCTCTATAAGATGGTTGTTTATCATAAACATCTTAGTGGTGTGGAGGTACTCTGGCAGCTCCTTTGGTCACATTGTAAATTGGTTTTGATGATCCGTTTTAAATGCGATGTTAATAAAATGGTAGCATGTCAAAACCAAATGCTGTTGTTGGTATGCAGAAATCAGGATGGTGAGTGTTTGTTGGAATATTCACTGTATGAAAAATATTAGAAGAGAAAATATGAAACTGTAACTTGGTTTTCTTTTATTAACTCAGAGGTTACAGGATTTTTCTGTGCTCAACTCAACTGTTGGCAACCGACTCATATAGGAAATATCTTTCCTAACATAGCTAGATTACATTCACTTCTAATATTATTCTACACAGCTATTTTCCCTAACTTCTGCCTTTATTCTGGTATACAGGGATTTTCTTACGAAAGGAAATATTGCGTAACTTAAGGAATTATTTCAACACCCCCCCTTAATTCCTTACAGTGACTTTCATCAAGTTCCTGAAGTAGTAAATGCTTGTCTTTCGGAAGTGCCTTCGTGAAGATGTCCGCCACTTGATCATTCGTGTTACAATACTTCACCTCGATCTTTCCTTTCTCCACGACATCCCTTATAAAGTGATGTTTGATAGCAATGTGTCTTGTACGACTGTGATGGACAGGATTCTTTGTCATGGTAATGGATGACTTGTTATCACACAAGATTGGAATAGCTTCTACTTGTTTTTCACCAACATCTTTTAAGATTCGCTTCAACCATATTGCCTGTGAAGTTGCTAGCGCGGATGCAACATACTCCGCCTCGGCAGAAGATTGTGCTACCGTTTCTTGCTTTTTAGACGCCCACGCAACTACACCTGAGCCAATAGTAAATGCATAGCCAGAAGTGCTCTTCTTGTCATCAACGCACCCGGCCCAGTCACTATCACAGAAACCAAGCAGTTTTGCTCTTTCTACTCCTGTATTTTTTTCATACCAAATACCAAAATCAAGCGTACCTTTGATGTATCTTAACATACGCTTTGCAACTCCGAAGTGTGTTTGGCTTGGCTTATGCATGAACCGTGACAGCAAGCTTGTGGCATACATGATGTCCGGCCTGGTGGCTGTTAGGTAGAGAAGACTTCCTACCAAACTTCTGTAGAGAGATGCATCTACTCCCTTGCTTCCATTTTCTTTGCCCAATTTTTCTTTCACCAATAAAGGAGTGCATACAGGATTGCACTCTTGCATTCTGAATTTTTCAAGAAGAGATTTTGCGTACTTCTTTTGGCAAATAAGTACTCCCCCCTCTTCTTGATAAATTTCAATGCCTAAGAAGTGATGTAGTAACCCTAGGTCACTCATCTCATACCGAGTCTTCATCTCGGTTTTGAATTCAGAAATCATTCTTTCATCATTCCCTGTGATCACCATATCATCCACGTATAGAGAGATAATAAGAATTCCTGACATACCTTGTTTCTTCACATACAATGTCGGCTCATTCTTGCTTCTCTCGAACCCTTGAGTTTTGAAGTAGCCGTCACTCTCACTGTACCACGTACGCGGAGCTTGTTTGAGCCCGTACAGTGCCTTCTTCAACCTGTATACTTTATCTTCATCTCCAGAAATCACAAACCATTGAGGTTGTTCTACATACACCTCTTCTTTTAGGGTTCCGTTCAGAAACGTAGATTTCACATCAAATTGATGCAACAACCAACCCTTTTGTTCTACTAGAGCTATAAGCACACGAATCGTATCATGTCTTGCTACAGGAGCGAAGCTTTCTTCGAAATCGATTCCGGGTTGTTGTGAATACCCCTTTGCCACCAACCTAGCTTTCTTCTTGAGAATGGATCCATCAGGGTTAAGCTTTTCTTTGTAAATCCACTTCACCCCAATGACGTCCTTCTCTTCTGGTTTCTCGACGAGCTCCCATGTCTCGTTCTGCAAGATTACCTTGATTTCTTCTTCCATAGCTTTCTTCCATTCTTCATCCTGTATTGCATCATCAAAGTTGCTCGGCTCGACGAAACACAAGTTACAACTTGCGTATACATCTGTGAGACTCCTCATTCTTAGTGGAGTTGAGTCCGGTGAAGAGGGATGAGAAGTTGAAGCTGAATTATGTTGTGGACTTACATGTGGAGAGTTTGAGGCAGACCTGGATTCCTCACGCTGACTGGATTCACGTGAGTTTTGCTGGTTTGTTGACGTTGGACTTGGCTGTGGGATGGGTAGTTCACGTGAGTCCTCGTCTTCTTCATCAGACAATTCTGCCAAGTATACATGAGATTTTATTTCAGAATCCGGAACCTGGGTTTTCTTTTGCTTCCAATCCCAAATTTATTTTTCATCAAAGATTACATCGCGACTAATCACAAGCTCTCTCTTCTTAAGATTGAAGAGTCTGTAACCTTTTGATTGCGAACTGTAACCCATAAATATGCACTTCTCGCTTGTTTGATCAAGCTTTCTTCTTATTTGATTCGGTACATGAGCATAACAGATGCATCCAAATACCCGTAGATGATTTACAAAGGGCTTCTTTCCACTCCACGCTTCAACTGGAGTCATGTCTTGCACGGCTTTGGTTGGACATCAATTCAGCAAATAAATTGTTGTAGCCACAGATTCCGCCCAGAACAACATAGGCAAGCCTTTCTCATGAAGCATCGACTTTGACATCTCTTCTACAGTTCTGTTCTTCCTCTCCGCTACTCCATTCTGCTGCGGAGTGTAGCCTACAGTCAACTGTCTATCCAAGCCAATGTCTTCACAGAATTTGTTGAACTCGTTAGAGTTGTACTCTCCACCTCTGTCACTTCGCAACACTTTGATCAAGTGCCCGCTTTGTCTTTCAAGATACATCTGAATTTCTTTGAAGATAGAGAATACATCCGACTTCTGTCTCATGAAGTACACCCACGTCATTCTGTTGTAGTCATCAATGAAAGTGAGAAAATACCCGTTGCCTCCCTGAGATGGTGATAGCATCGGTCCACACACATCTGTATGAACTAGCTCCAAAGGTGCTTTAGCTCTCCACGCCTTCTCTTTTGGAAACACGTCTCTGTTAATGTTTTCCGAGAGCACATCCTTCACAAACTTCCTTCAACTCTTGTATTGTCGGAAGTCCATACACCATATTCTTTTGATGAAGTTTCTTTAGACTTTGAAAATTCAAGTGTCCAAGCCTTTTATGCCATATCCAAGAGTCATAAACAACTTCGGCTTTTAGAGCAACATTACTGTATGAGAAAATTAGAGGCAAACTTTTGTTTTCTTCCATCTTGACCTTAGCTACTATACGCTTCCTTTGGTCAAGCACCTTACAGCCGAGATCTTCAAAGTGGACAGCATATCCATGTTCCAACAATTTCCCAACGCTCAACAAGTTCTGAGCTAGGTCAGGTACGAGCAAAACATCCTGAATATCTCTTCTTCCCTTCTTTGTCTGTATGGAAATTGTTCCCTTTCCTTCTGCATCAACAGCAACACCGTTTCCCATCTTTACTTTGGAATTACAAGTTGTATTCACGTCTCTAAAGATGGTTTTGTTCCTGGTCATGTGGTTGTTGCAGGCGCTATCAACATACCAGACTTCGGCCTCCTTCTGTTCTTTGGCTACTTGACATGTATAGAACATGTATTCATTGCTTTCTTTCTCTTCTACAAAATTAGCTTGCTGATTTTCTTCTGAGTTACAGTCTTTCTTGAGATGAACGAACCCTTTGCACTTGTAGCATTGTGGTTTACTTTTAAACCAGCAATTTCTTTCGTCGTGACCTGCCCTTTGACAGATTCCACATATTTGAGAGGTAGAAGCTTCCGTATTTCTTCTAGAAAAATTGCATGTAGCCCTTCCACGGCCTCTTGCAGCAAGACGTCCTCTCCCTCTCATGGTTCCTCTACCACGGAACGATTCTTGAGATGAATTATTTCTCAATCCAAAATTGAGTTTGGATTGGAAAGCACTCTCAATTGTTTTTTCTGTACGAAGATTCTGTCTCTGCTCAAACGCCTTAATAGAACCCATCAATTCTTCAACTTCCAACGATTCAAGATCTTTGGTTTGCTCTATGACAGAAACAATAGAGTCATACCTTTCTGGCAGACTGACAAGAATTTTCTCCATAATTCTTTGAGTAGAAATTGTTTCTCCATACGTCTTTATCTGATTTATCACATTCATAACTCGGGTGAAATAATCTTTCAGAAGATCAGAATCCTTTATCTTCAAGTTCTCAAACTCCCTTCGTAGAGACTGAAGTTTTATTGTTTTTACTTGAGAACTTCCTCTATATTCTTTTTCAAGAATATCCCACGCCTCCTTTGATCTAGTGGCGTTGATAATTTTACGAAAAATTATTTTCGTAACTCCCTTTTGGATCAGAAGAAGAGATTTAGCATCTTTCTTGATATTTGCCTTTAGCTCCTTCTTCTCACCGTTTGATAGGGTTTCTGGATCTTCTGGATCAATGAAACTGTCTTCTACAAACTCCAAGAGATCTTGTGAGATGAACAGTGTTCTCATTCTCACACACCAGAAATCGTAATTTTCTCCATCGAATTCTAGTACATAACTTTGATGATCTTTGCCCATTCTCTTTAGGCTCTGATACCAATCTGTTGGAATATTCATTGTATGAAAAATATTAGAAGAGAAAATATGAAACTGTAACTTGGTTTTCTTTTATTAACTCAGAGGTTACAGGACTTTTTTGTGCTCAACTCAACTGTTGGCAACCGACTCATATAGGAAATATCTTTCCTAACATAGCTAGATTACATTCACTTCTAATATTATTGTAGACAGCTATTTTCCCTAACTTCTGCCTCTATTCTAGTATACAGGGATTTTCTTACGGAAGGAAATATTGCGTAACTTAAGGAATTATTTCACCAGTGTTTCTATATAAGATTTGCTTTTATCTTCCAAGGAGATGTAAGTCAGTCGTCCATGCTAAGTTTTCTAATCCCATCAGGTGCAAAATATATTTGTGGTAAATTTAATGTCCATTCAGCATGGAGAAGCCTTTGAAGTACACCGTGATAAGAATCTTAGAAGGGTCATTGTATAGCTTATGTTTGTATGAATAGTGATAAGCATGTTACTCTAATCGACAACGTTTGGACTTGTGTTGAAATTAAACTTATATTGAAGACTGCTGATAGGGAAACTAAACTTATACTGAAGATTGTGGATAGTTAACCCTTCCAGAGAAGTTATCCTTAAACGACAGTGTTTGATGTATCGACTTTGGTCGTGCGAGTCTCAGTTTGTCCTCATTGGTATATACCCTATGGGAGAGTCACTAAGGGTGACTCGATTGCCCTGTAAGGTAATGTATTGGTTCCAGTTGTAATTTTCTCTTAGGATTGATAAAGACCTTGTTGTCCTGGCAGCAGATTCTGAGCTGGAAAGACACTGGAATACAAAGATGGGGTTGAAATTAGAGTTCTTGAGCTGCACCTCATTATTATGATGTAATCAAAGTGTGTAATTACTTGGTCCATTCACTGTCTCTATGTTTGTTGTCTTGTCTACAAACTTCGTCTTTCAGTTCAGTTCGGATCTGATCTGAAATTATTCTTGGAAGCCATTTAATTTTTACATAATGGAAAAGAAATATTGGTCGCGTTAATTCTAGGCTGGTTGGCAAAGAGAATAATACATAAATAAGTAAATATGAACATGGCCTGTTCTACTAGGCCTGACTCTAATCTGGATTCAATTATTTTTGTGGTCGCCCAAGTCACTTTGGGTTTCTAATATTTCAACCCAACTGCCATCAAAAATCAAAAATTAAGAGTGTTTGGCTGTATCTTAAAAAATAGCTTTTTAATTTGAAATTGAAAAGTTATAAAAAAATTAAATGATTTCTATAATTAAAAAAGTTAAAACTTTTTGTACAGAAGATAGATGTAGTTTTGCTTCTGTTTCCACGGAAGTAGGACTAAACTCGGAAACAAGAAGCAAAACTATTTTCTTTTTACCTTAACAGTAGAACATAGAAAAAAATATTTGTTTTATAAAAAGTTAACGGTTTTACTTCTAAAAATTATTTTTAAATATAATTGTCAACTTAACTTTTTATTTTTTAAAAAGTTATTTTTTAAAGTATGTCCAGCTACCTTTTCGGTATAAATAATCTGATTTGATTATAGTTTCTAAAACCATTTCTGCTTCCAGAGAAACACCCGTTTAGAAAATATTTAGGTACCGGAAACAGAAATTAAACCCAGAAACCGAAAGTAAAAACCAATTGTTTCATAAAAAATTAACCATTTTGGTTTTAATAATCATTCTGAAATTATTTTCCTAAATTAATTTCTGATCATTTTATTTTTTAAAATCGAAAAATAACTTCTCAAGTAATATCCAAACAGGTTACCAAACATGGTAGAAAATATATACATACTGTGTAAATGGGCTGAAATAACATTCCTGATCATAGTTCTGTTTTGGAGTGGGCGCCGCTTTTATCTATCTCTGTTTTTTTTTTTTTTTGGTAAGTTCCCCTTTTATCTATCACTGTGCCACACGCTTTTGTTGTTGCACATAAGAACAGAAGAGAAGAGAGATCAGTGGCAGACAGTGTATAGCAGCCTCCTTCTCTGTGAGAAGAGAGAAAGAAAGCAAGAAAATGGAGAAAGCTCTGACAAAGGTTGGGAGTTTAAAAGTTGGGAATTACTGGATCACAAAGAAAGCTAAAGAAGAGATTTCTAACATTGGTGAAGACATCTCTGTAAGATTTTCTTTTTTCTTCCTAATTTCTTCAAATGTCTACTTATTACACTGTTTGTGCTCATGATTGATGTAATTATGCCCTCCATTTTGACGATATTTGCTTCTATTTCAATTGTTCTTCAATTGTGAATCTCTTTTGTAGTACTTTTCTTCTTCATTTCGTTCCTCAATTGATTTGGTATGAAACACACAAGATTAGACTTCAAGGGAAGAAACACAATTTTGATTGATTTGGTATGGCATTGCACACAAGACTTTTTACGAGTTTTTTATGGGAACTGATACTATTTGTGCAAATGCTAGCAACTTCTAGATTCTTTTGTTATGGGAGCTAGTTTGGCGTAATTCGACTCGAATTGATTATGAACAAAAGTCAGTTTTTGTAAGCCAATTGAACCTGCAAATGGTAATTTGAAAACTAGTAATAATGTAAATGAGAGGAAAGTGTTATTGATGAATATTAGGGCATATAAAATATTGAGAAATTGGTAATGTTTCGGTGGGATTTTCACTGTCAGTCGGAAACAACTAGATTTCATCGTTTGGTACACAGTGTTCAGTGCAGTAGTGTTTGATTCAGTGAATATTTTCATCTAGTGAACTTCTTTTGTCAAGTACTAGTCTTAGCTTCATGTTTGTTTTTTGGTTGGTTGCATCGATTGTATTTGGTTTTTCTTATTATTATGTTGTCTACTGAATTGATTTGCACGATTGCAGACCTTCTCAAATACAGTTGAGGAGAAAGCAAAATGGTTATTCAACAAGCTAAAAGGTACACAACTACTTCAATCTAACTCTACTTTTATGTACATAGAATGCAAAATTATATTTTGATTCTTTCTTTTCCTTCCTAGAACACTTTGTCATTGATTAATTTCTTTGTGTTTGCATGAATGGTATTACATATTTGTTATTAAGTTAGGGAAATACTTAGTGGTCTTTCTTAAGGTTCTTCATATTTTGGTATGTCGACGCTTATTCTTCTTTTTTGTGTGGGGATCACGAAGTTGAATTAGAGATTGATCTCATGGAGTTAAATCAGTTTGATCAGTAATTACTTTCAGTCCGTTTGCTACAAGATCGTTTTCCGAGTAGACCTTTCAATTTCTTTGTGAAAGAAAACCAAACCCACCAACTTCAGGAGGACCCTGTGCCCACCGGTAGTTAGGAGTAACTTTAACTCACATGAAGATGAAATAAGAGACACATTTTTATGGAATGCCACCCAGGAGATTTTGGAAATGCAAGGAATCATATTATTATAACTATGTTATAGATATTACATTGCTTAGGAAACTGGAAAACAGACAACATCAAACCTTTGTCATATTCTAGGTGTGATATGTCTTCAATGGTGAGTCGGCTGACAGACGTTTAGAAAGCTATTGGATATGCAAAAAAACTAGCTAAACATGAAATGGTGAGAAGGGTTATGATGTTTGTGTGTCTGAATCTTTTAATGCTGTTGAAAACCCTTTTAAGCAACATCGTATGGGGGACGTAATCGTAGTAGTTCAAATTAGTCTGAGCTGTGATTCCGTTATTAAGTAAGACCTGTCTAGCTATGCCAACGTCCTTTGGGTACGTAATCGTAATGCTGTTTGATTCATTGGTTTCCAGAAAATTAGGATATAATGAACCCCAAATAACCCCATATCGTTTGAGACAACTATGCCTGTGATGTCATGTAAGAAATGATTTATTATAACAGCCAAAACTTGAATTACTTTACAGTGGAGACTTTATGGAGGCAAAACTTGAATTACTTTATCGGTATGTATGAAACTGACCAAATCTCGTGTTGTATTGTTATAGGGAAACCACCAAAAGCCTTACCAGATCTTCTCAAAGAATACAGCCTACCCCCAGGCCTCTTCCCGAAGAACATAACTTGTTATGAATTTGATGAAATAAAGGGAAAACTGATTGTTCATTTATCTTCCCCTTGTGAAGTACTCTTCAAGGATTCATCTTTGATGAGGTATGCTACTCGTGTCAAAGCAACACTGGCTAGGGGAAAACTTACAGGGATTGAAGGAATGAAAACGAAAGTCCTGGTATGGGTTAAGGTCACAAGTGTGACTGTTGAAAGTTACAAATCTGACAAGGTAATGATTATGGCTGGGGTAAAGAAACAAAGAGCCAAAGATACGTATGAAATACCTCGTGATTCTGTCAAAGTAGAAGAGTTCTGAGGATCTTTTTTTTTTTGTTTTTTTGAAACAGATAAGATAATTTATTAATGAATGGATGTTACAGAGTTTCTATCCACCAACACCTGTGATATTACACAATTGGGGGATAATTGTTCCAAACTCTACTTATTTTATCAACTCTAGCGGTTTTAGAGAGAATATATCTGCTACTTCATTCCTTTCCTTTGGCACATACTGACATTGACGAAATTTAACTCTCTAAAAAAATCTCTAATGTCTTTAACAAGGTTAAGCAACCTCCAATCAATGTTGAACCTCTCCTTATTAACTCCCTCTATCACCAGCTTTGCATCTAGCTCGAACCTCACCTTCACCAGCCCTAGTTCCTTTGCCCACCTCGCCCCTTCACCAGTCCTAGTTCCTTTGCCCACCTCGCCGCCTCCCACAATCCTTGTTCAGCATACTCGGCTCAAGCTAGATGGATGCATTTCGCTCCTTTCTAGTCACCTGCAAAATTTATAAGAATTAATCAATTGCCCCCTGTTTTGGTAACGTTATAAAAAGAACCATCTGTGTTTAAAGTGAGATAATCATTGGAAGGATGTATCCAATAAGTTACTTCTAGTCTGTTTAGTGGTTTGTGTAGACAGATTAAAGGTCATATGAGTACTCTGATTAGCTAGATGTTTTCTAGCCAATGTAATGATCTTAACAGGAGTAGTGTTACTACTTTCAAACACCTTCTGGCACCTCGCTGTCCAAATTGTCCAGGCAATTACAACTCTTCTCCCAACTTCTTCACAAGAGATTTGTTTCTGAAACAAACGGTCGAACCAGCTACATATCCAATTTTTTATGTTTTGAGTATTGTCAACATTCCAGCCCACCATAGCAAGCCAAACAGCCCTAGAAAGACTGCAGTGCATTATGATATGAGTATCGGTCTCAGCTGCAGAGTCACAGAATGGACATACAGTATCTATATGATTCATACGGCAACTCTACTTCTTGTAGGTAAAAGATTCATCATGCACTTCCAGGTGAAATGCTTGATTCATGGCAGTAAAGGAAGTTTCCAACCTCTTTATAAATCCTCTTCATTCTATGATCGACAGAGATAGTAGCAAATGGGCAGATCAGCTGTTGTTGCCATGGAAAGTTTATACTCCGGTTGCATAGTGTAGTTTCATTTCGACGCAATGTGTTGTACTGTTTCTTCTATTTAGATTTTCAGTAGCCCGAGTTTTGTTTCCTCGTGCTAATTAATCGATCTCAAACCTCTTCGCCATGGAAAATATATGCTTTAGCCATCAATTTCGTGTTTCAACAGATCACTTAAAACATCATGGTATTGATATTTTTGGACATTTTAGTTGACTGGTCTGACTGATACCTTTTGTGAAGACACTAAGGTGAAGCTTTCAAATTACACAAACCTGTACGACTCATGTAGATGGATCGTTCTGAATCAAGCACTGATTTTACGAGTCAGTCATTTTTGTCTATTTTTTTCAGAAAACTTATTCCTGATTTGAATCAACATATCACCCATGTGCATAATACTCCCTCCGCTTTAAAAAAATAAACTTATTTCATTGTAATTTATGAACAAACCACCTATCTTTCGTACACAAAATAACTTTATTTTCTTGAAACAGATTTATTTCTCAAGATTAGTCGGGCACTGAGGTGACTTGTGAGATGGTTTATAAAATAAGTTATGATGTACGACTTTTTGGAGCCTTTTAAGTTCTCAACAACCGCAATGTCTACAATTTAATTATTACTAGATTATTAGAAGATATTGATCAAGAATTTAATTGAACTCCAACGATTTTTTTCAGTATTATTATTTATATTCTATCGTTTACAGGAGAAAAAACACAAGCAATCACCTGCTTACGTGACCACATGTTTGCAGGATCACTAAACACCAATCACGGAGAACAAACAGGCTTTTATTTTTCTGAAGAGAAAAAAAAAAATCGGGGGTTGTATCTAGAACTAGAAGGCTAGCGGCTAGCCATTTAAAAATTCTACAGTAACAAAGTTTATCTGGTTCGGGGCGGGAACGGGGCAAGAATTTGTTTCTTGAGTTGGGCGAAAATGTTGTTGATTGACCAGGCGTCCGAACAAGGACGGACCTAACAAAGGACTACCCTAGGTTAAAGCCCGTTTCTGCTTTTGGCTCAACATCTTTTTAATAAGATAAATTCGTATAATTATATTTTTAGCCTATTTATAAGTGTAACTAGTTAATATATATTCTAACTTATTTAAATTTTAGCCCATATTAAGAGATGATTAAAACTTAAACTTTAGTTAAAAGCAAAAAAAATCTTCTTCTTTATACAATTATAATCCATTTTGGTTTCAAAAACTATAAATTTCTTTATGTAATCACATTTTAACATTAATTTTGTTCATTTTATTATTTAGTTGTTTATCTATCTAGTTCTAGTATTCTATAGGTGAGTTAAAATTAGCCATTAACTGCGCTTTTCATTTTAAAAAATTTGTCGTGGCCTTCAACCGCCTAGCAAGTCAATGAAATTCCAGCCATATCTAAAAAAGAATCCTAAGTTCGTCCTTACGACCGAAGTTTACAATAACTTTTTAAATAAGAATCAGATAATAATGGACAACCGTGATTCACTTATAAAATACTAGATCGATTGATAAACGAATATTAAAACGAAAAAAACTAATAAAAAATAAATATATCATTCTAATATGTAGAAGAAAATGGGAAATAAATATATTTGAGGTTAAGGAAGAAAGCTTTTTGCTTAAAGTAAGATTTTGATTATAATTCTTTTATAAAATAAACTAAATTCTACAAAAACTAGAATTTACATTAGCTGATGGTGGACTAAATCCAAAATCCACAAAATTTGAATAGCAAAATATATTAAGTGAAAAACATGGGCATATAGCCTCAGTTAACTCTTTGCTAAATACGTTCGTGATTCCGGCAACAAGTAATCCTAAAATCAATACCTGATAAAAAAAATTCTTAGAAAAAAACACTTTAAACTAGCTTTTTCATAAATCATAAGTTGTTTTATATTTATTAACTATAGTTTAAATAACGGTCATAAAAATATGTACGGAAAACAATGTTTATCTAAATAGATAATTAAAAATAATTGTGCTTATATAACTTGGAGGAAAATAGTATATCACGAGTCACGAAAATCAAAATTACTAATAAAGGCGTGATGCTATACCATTCATGAATATTAAGTTTTAGGTTGGTTAACCAATTGGGCAACGGCAACCAGCTGGGTGTCACGGGGTCGGTCCTTCGCCTCGACTTTACTCCGTGCGGCACTTGACTAGAATTCCGTTACTAGGCAAGTCAGCCTCCCAAACAAAGTTTAACCAACTTTATGTAACTACTCAAGATCAAAACTCACAAGAAACTCAAGAACGCTCAAGAACACTCAACAAGAGAGAATGATTGAATGAGAGAATTAAGTTGTTTGACATATTCAGAAATTGTACCTGAATACTTCAAATTGTGAAGTTTGTCCCGAGCTTTGTGCTC
>JAJJMC010008556.1:1571856-1587170 GCA_023531435.1 Papaver californicum | reverse complement strand
GGTGAATTAGCCATGTGTTGAGCCATTTGGTGCACCCCTGTGACATGAGGGTGAGTCGATGCATTAATATTATGGGCTGAAAAATATTTATATCTGAAGATTAGTCCCACACTGGGGTAACTTGTGAGATATAGTCTATAAAATAAGTTGTCATAGCTTTGAACAAAATCATGAAATCCTTTGTGTAAAATGATTGCTCGAAGCCTTTTAACTTTCCAACAATTGCAATGCCTACAAGTTAATTTCTCTGGATTATTTCAGAAGATTTTGAAATTTTAATTTCATGCTATATTGTCTTCGGTATAATATTTTACCCTTTACAGGAGAAAAAACATAAGCAATCACGTGCTTATGTGGCCACATGTTCCACGAATCATTGCACGCTAATCACGGAGAACAAACAGGCTTTTAATTTTTTTTAAAGAGTAAGTATATTTGGGTGTATCTAGCTAGACATTTAGAAATTTTAGCACCAGACAACTCCGACATCCAACGAATCTTATCCGGCTCAGCAGTGGCTGAACAAGGTGTCAACCAAAGTCGCCTGTGGGGTGGAGTTGATCAGTTTTATACCCCACTTAAGCTTATATTTTGTATAATAAATTTAGGTTTTTATTGGCCTTTGGGAGGGCTTTGGGGAAGCCTGACATTGTTTCTGCCCTTGCGGCTCAGGCAGCAAGTATTGTCGCAGCCAATGCCTCGTAAAAAGACTCAACGAGAACAAGGACATTCTGAAAACCTGTCTTATGGTACACAAAAGGTTTGAAAAACGGCCCTAAAAATTTGAACTACAGTTATTTTAACAAATACTGTCGTGCACCCTAGACTATGAACCTGTATCAAATGAATTTCTATTTATTTAACGGCATTAACAAAGAGCGGTGGTCTTTTCTTTGTTGTTATAGTGGAAAACACTTGCCTAAGGATTGTTTGATTTGGACATCATGAAGAATAAGATAATTGTTGAACATGATCGTCACCACCGTGTTTTCTGAATTTTGGTTGTGTTCAACAGTACATGATCCTACTTACCAGCATGGGATTAGTAGATTCATCCGAGCTAATCTTTCAGCAACTATGCAAACGCACGGAACAATAATATATATTTATTGAAAAAAATGATTTTATGTGTTTTGTTTTTGATCTTTGATTAATTAGAACTTATGACTAATGGGTCATTAAGGACACTAGCTCATTTTTACTATTTGTAAATGAAATTTTTAGTTCCACATAGGAGAAACTAAAGATGTTGTTTCTCAATATTATTAAGAAAAATGCATCTAAGAGTGGCCCCTTGGGGTCAACACACTTTTGTATAAGGTAGAGGACTTAGGCTATGGGTTAGTTGATGCAACCACATATTTCACACACACGCGGTGCTTCGCACCGAAGCACCTGCCGTCCGGGCGGGTTCGGATGTGAGTGTGGGTCAACCAAGACTTATCTTTTTGGACAAAATTCTTTTGATATATTTTCAAATGAATTTAAATATAAAAAAATAAAATAAAATTTGTTTCCTTCCTTCATCTATTGTTGTTGAGTTCATTGAGTGGGTGATGTTTATGCCAAAATTCTCATCAGCAAAAACAACCAATGATTTGTCAAAAGATCTAGACTAAAATCCTTACCATACATTTTGTTACACTATATCACCTTATTATTCAAATCAAGACATATAAGCACATCAATCATGAAGAAAATTAAAGAACAATAATTTACCAAATTGGACATTCTACTACAATTATATCTATCAAGTTCAAGATCTTTACAAGTATGGAAAAAAGTGTATTCATACATCAATAATTTCACACTACACCACTCTCTAAATACATACCTAATAGCTTTCCTTTTGATTCCAGTATTTTTCCTTAGTCTTTTTCCCTTTCAATTTTTCTAACCCCTTATCTGATGAATGAACTTCTCTATTTATAGGTCGTTCAATGGGTCTCTCTCTTTTTCCTCTCTGTCTATCCTTTATGTTTGATGAGTCATGTTTTCCCGATCTTGTCTGTCAATTTATTGATTATCATTCCATTGTATTCTTTTGGTCCGATACCTCTTGTCCCGTTACTTCCTTGCGTTCTCTTTATTTTAAGATTATCTTTGGATCAGGATCATCGTACGGTTGACAGACAACTTCTTGCTTATACATTGTCATGCTTTCATCTTTTTGGCCCGTAACCTTATATTATTGACACGTGTCTTTCGTATTCTATGAGTCATCCTCTTCCCGATCCTCGGTGTCAGTCATACAGCTAATGTTATCTAACTAATTAGTGCTCTCACTTTCCCGCTCCATACACATTTAATGCTCTTGCTTTCCCGTACCATTCGCATTTAATGCTTCTTACTTCAATCAGAACACTACTACTTTCCCGATCTTACGTGTCGATCATGCAATGATATTTTCAGTCTTTTACATCTGTTATCCGCTCGAACTTTTATAAGGCTTTGATTGTGTGTTTCTCGCTCTTCTATAAATCTCT
This sequence comes from Papaver californicum, assembly GCA_023531435.1. NCBI lineage: Eukaryota > Viridiplantae > Streptophyta > Magnoliopsida > Ranunculales > Papaveraceae > Papaver > Papaver californicum. The sequence goes on along the minus strand of JAJJMC010008556.1, from coordinate 1,584,684 downwards.
GCTTCTTTGCCTAATCGTTTGACATGTGTCATCTTGACTTTTATTCCCTAACAGGTGATTTGTATTGTGCTTATACAAATCATAACGGGCAGTTCTATCTTGGACACATCTCCGTTGTGTGGGTATATCATCTCTCATTCTTGAGGAGTACCCACGGACTATTGTGTTAAGGACAATTTCCTGAGCAGGTGGCTCTGTCCTTTGTGTACAAATCAGTGTTTCAATTCAAAGATTTTATTTTAACGTTAACATCTTCTGTTTCAGTATTTTTATCGTTGCAGATACAACAATATTATATGAAGAATCCAATACAACGACATAAGACGCTGCACCAGCATCATCACCCATGGTCTTAATCTTTCAGGGAGAACACTATAACATCTTACATTTCTTGTATTTACGATTTTTTAGGATCATTGGGGGATGGAAGGTGATCAAACCAGGCGTGGAGGCATCCCACAACAAACCCATTTTTGTCTATTTCAAATCTTTTTTTTTTTTGTCTATCTTCGATTTTTTTGTCTTTTTATGAAATTTTTTGTTATTCCGTCCTGGATGAAACACGAACAAATGGACACTGACAACACAGTCGACATCCTACCGTATAACACATTTGTGCTGATAGACTTAGGCTGTGAAATACTACTGTGTCCACATGATTGGGGCGTCTACAATTTCGAGCCAAATCAAATCTTTAATACGATGGAGACAGTCCAGAATTTTTTTATTATTCCCTCCATTTTTAAAAAATAGGTAAGATTTCCATTTAAGGATATACTAAAAAAATAAGCAGATTTTTATAAATGATAAGTAAAATATTGTAACTTTACCATTTTACCTATATAAGGGACCAGATCTCTCTTTCAATAAGTTAGTAGACTATTTATTTTTAAAGGTTAAATTAGAAAAAAAAATATATAATTTTTTTTTTAATGATTGTTTTTTATCTCTCGTACAAAACCTATTTTTTATTATGTTGAAAATACGACCGTTTTAATTGAGCAGGCATGCATTCTCTAGTCATTGGTGTTTACATCCATCTAATCCCCGAGATCCACATAAAAGAAAGCATATAATCCCGTTGGATTAAATTAAATAAAATCTCAACTGGATAGGGACTCACACACGTGATAGTATTCACTATGAGTCCAAAGAGCCCACAATCCCATCTGTTCCGGTTTGGAGCCTAGTTATCAAGGTGAATATGGTGGTAAATTGATTAATCTTTTTTTAAGTTTTAGTTTTGTCAAGGACTAAATCTAATTTGTTTATCAATAATCACTGTCTAATTTATGTACATAAAAACTCATTACCCTACCTTCCAAATAAATCTCTTCTTTTCTTTTCTTTTCCTGAGAGAAAGAGTGTGTGTGTGTGTGTCTGTGAGAGAGAGATTTGGTTGCAGCAAGAATGGAGATATCAAGGTTAGGTTTGATGCTTGCTTTTTCTATGTTAATGGTGTTGATGATGTTACCAACTCAAGTTTCAGCAAAGAGATGGACTGTTGGTGGTAATAAAGGTTGGTCACCTAATGTTAACTACACTATTTGGGCTCAAGATATTAAGTTCTACAAAGATGATTGGCTCTGTAAGTTTTTCAGCTATCTCTTTTAGATCCAATTCTTGTCATTAAATCCTTTTCAGTTAGATTTCAACTTCATTTTTACTAGATCTATTGCAACATAACTAGTTTTTTCAGTTAAGAAATGCTATATTGAACTGAAGAATTAACTATATTTCAGTTGACTACTTCAAATCCTTCACTGCTTACTTACTCAAATTATTAAAGAATTTAATGCAAAATACTATCTTTAGCTGTTCATATCTGTAATTAGTTCTTAAGTTGATTATAAAAATCTTATTCAACAAATTTCTGCTTCTTTTTTGGTCAATTTTTTGCTTTTTCTTTGATTGATTGATTTTACTCTTTTTTTTTTTTACCATTTTAGGTTAAAACACCAATCTACTAGATCTGTGCTAGAAATGTATATCCACACGATTCCAGACTCAGTTGTAGTTTTGTACCACCAGGCTTAACTAGTCCGAGTCTTGCTGCAAATTACTAGTTTTAAATTTTAGTAGTTGAATTGAAACTGTCTATATCCTGTTTGGTTACAATGTGTCAGATTTTGAACTCTGTGGTACTTTCGGGTCTCTTGTTCACTCATAACTACACTATGTGTACTCCATCTAAATGCTAGGTCTATGGATGACAATCCTTTCAGGAATGATGGTCTCATATGAAAGCCGTGTTAACCACTTTGTGGTGTTAAACCGAAAATTATATGTATACACTGGATTGTTACTCCAAATTCATACGTATGGGTCAATCACTCATTGTTTACACATGGCTTTCGTGTAGGATCAAATATTCCCAAAAGGGTTCACCATTCCTAGATCTAGGGTTTAGATGGTGTCCACGTAGTGGCATAAGATGTTGGCATGTACCTAGCAAAGTCTGTGTAAAACTTTGGTGTATAGGAAGGATTTCCAATAAGAGACCTATTTTCTAGCTCTCAGTTTTCCAGAACTCCTCACGGTTTTAAGTTAAATAGCTATCATGTTCATGCTTTAAATTTCTGGGTCTGAATTAATTCTACAAGTCACTAAATTATGTGGTTGTATTATATGATCTAATTGATAATTGTTCTGGTGCCCACTTGAATGGTGATAAGTAATCTTCAATTTGTTTGACGTTTTCGTTTGTCATTTGCTTTGTGTTCGTGAAGATGCTATCCTTATTACTTTGTCTTTTCCCCCTCCTCCATGTCAGTTTTTGTGTACGACAGGAACCAACAGAATGTGTTGCAAGTGAACCAGACTGATTACGAATCATGCAATGAAAACAATCCCATTCACAGTTGGACCACTGGAGCTGGTAGGGATGTTGTGCCACTCAATGTAACCAAGCATTATTACTTCATCAGTGGACATGGTTTTTGCTACGGAGGAATGAAACTAGCTGTTCACGTCATAAACCCATCACCACCGCCAAAAGCAGCTCCAGTTAAGAGTGACGGTGCTCCATCAGCTGATTTTAGTCGCCAACTACTCGTCCGATCTGCAATGGCTTTTGTGGCAGTTGTTTTTAGTGTGGCATTGTCTTCTTTCTAATCATTACTGCTAATTTACCAAATTGGTTCTTTGAAGAGTAATCGTCGGTTGTGATCATTTGTGAAATCAAAAATTGGTTTTAGTTGTGAAATCAAAAATTGGTTGTAGTTGTGAAATCAAAAAAAGCTTTTTTGGTCTTTAAAATTTTACTGTTTCTGCTATTTATCCAAACTCAAATTTGGGTTTCCTACGACCCTACTAAGGTGGAGTCTATGTGGCAGAATTGTATGCATTTTTTTATTATTTTCTAAAGTATTTTTTCTTGATGTACTTACGGATCCAAGATCTCAACTTTCAAGAGATAATTTGTCATATTGTTTAGAATACTGTTACATGTGGTTACTTAAAATATTTTTTTTTTGTTGTAGAATATTTTTAGTTTAGTGTTTACACATGAATTTTATTAAATACAAGTTTATCCATAATTTAGAAATACCGAACTGTTTTATATTTCTGTTTATACAAAAGAACAATTGTTTTTATATATTTACTACTTTTGTCATTTTCTAATGTAAAAAATAAAAAATCCGGTCAAAATTTTTAATATTTATAAAAATAAATAAAACTTTTTAGGATAAATATTGGTTAACCGAAAATTCAGAAGGTTATTAATAAAGTATATATTTGGAAGGTTATTAAATAAATAAATCTTTATTGGATAAATTAGACTTATAAAAAATATATTTCTTTTTGCATATTGTTTTTTGGTTTTGCCAAAACGGATTGTGTTTTGCAACGTGAATATCGTATCACCAACGGATTAGCATAGAAAGAACTGATGCATATCTGGATGTGCAAACATGGATTGGATTTTGCAAGGTGAAAATAATAGATGATTTGATGTATTATTTCTGGATTTTGTGTTTCATTTTTATTTATGTATGTCTGAATATTGGTTTATACATAAAATGAACGATTTTTAGAATCGATGCTATAAGAAAACAATACAGAAAATGAAAAACAAGAACACAAGATTTACTTGGTTCATCCAAATTGGGCTACGTCCAAGGAGCGACTGCGGTTTTCACTATGATCTCAAAAACGAGTTCCAGAGGGATACAACGATGATAACAATAATAAGATACAAACCCTAGACAGGGTATCTCTCTATATATAGAGACTACTGAAAAATTGGATCGGGTATCTGAAATCGGCCCGTCCCTTCGTTTCATAAACAAACCTCTTTAAAAGTTTCATCTAATTTCCCAACGGGCCGCCATAAGGATCGCGTCAAAATGCGAAACCGGGTCGTGCACTACCAGGCTCCACACAAACATTTCTTGTTTCTCATATTGATTCATGTGATACTTTTATATGTTTATAAAATATATGTGATTCATGTGATATCTTTTGCATTTCAAAATGTAAAATACTACATATATATCTTGTAATTATATTTTACATAATCATTTGTTTTCCTAAATTTTGACTTGTTGAGTTTCTTACTTAAAATTGCGATTTAGGTTTTATTGTTAATAAATATATTGGAAGTTTCAAAGTTTTTTTTATGAGTTGTTAACTCTCTTTTTAATATGATTTATATACATATAGATATAAAAAATAAAAATAAAAACTAGACAATTTTATTTTCTGCCCTAGCTAGGTTTTGTGTATATATGTTAAGGACGACTCTAATGGAGAAAGGTACATATAGACAATGCAAATGCAAAATTGAAGATGAATGCGGCGTAACTTTAAATATGCTTGACAAACATTTAACTCATAGGCTCGGTTTGGTATGGGCATATGTGGTGAAAAAAGTTACCAGAAGGCTTCTTAATTTGTGTTTTTTTATGAAAAAAATTATTTTGTATTGACATCCGACTATATTAGGGTTCCACTGGTTTTCTCTCACCTCTGATGAAAAAAGTCCTAGGTGCTCTTGGAGGTGTTCTATTCTGCGGTGTAGTTGTATTTGCTTATTCGTGTTGTGGAGGTGATTGTTATGTAAATATCAAATTCATCTTTTGTCCCCACAATGAGCGGGGTATTCGCATTCGCAATATGAATTTCCGCAACAATGTTTAAAGGAAAAAAAAGACGAAAAAAGAAATATTAATTTGGGGATTTTATAGATACCGTATATAAATAATTGTAAGAATTTAAACTCTTTACTGAATGAAGATAGATTAAGACTGTTGATCTTTATTGGGAATTTTATAGGTGCATGTATTTATTGAATTTATTCAGATTACTGAAAATACTACTAGTTTTTATATGTTCACTAGAATAATGGCCCAACATAAGTCTCTCTTAAAATTTCTTGTATCTCATATTGATTCATGTGATACTTTTATATGTTTAAAATATAAAATATATGTGATTCATGCGATATATTTTGTATTTCAAAATGTAAATACTACATATATATCTTGTAATTATATTTTAAATAATCATTTGTTTTCCTGGATTTTCACTGTCTATATCCTGTTTGGTTATAATGTGTCAGATTTTGAACTATGCGGTACTTTTGGGTCTCTTGTTCACTCATAACTACACTATGTGTACTCCATCTAAACGCTAGGTCTATGGATGACGAATCCTTTCAGGAATGATGGTCTCGTATGAAAGCCGTGTTAACCACTTTGTGGTGTTAAACCGAAAATTATATGTATACACTGGATTATTACTCCAAATTCATACATATAGGTCAATCACTCATTGTTTACACATGGCTTTCGTGTAGGATTTATTATTTCCAAAAAAATTCATCATTTTTAGATCTAGGGTTTAGATGGTGTCCACTTAGTGGCGTAAGATGTTAGCATGTACCTAGCAAAGTCTGTGTAAAACTTTGGTGTATAAAAAGGATTCCCAATAAGACACCTATTTTCTAGCTCTCAGTTTTTCAGAACTCCTCACGGTTTTAAGTTAAATAGCTATCATGTTCATGCTTTAAATTTCTCGGTCTGAATTAATTCTACAAGTCACTAAATTCTGTGGTTGTATTATATGATCTAATTGATAATTATTCTGGTGCCCACTTGAATGGTGATCAGTAATCTTCAATTTGTTTGACGTTTTCGTTTGTCATTTGCTTTGTCTTTGTTAAGATCCTATCCTTATTACTTTGTCTTTTCCCCTTCCTCCATTTCAGTTTTTCTGTACGACAGGAGCCAATAGAATGTGTTGCAATTGAACCAGACTGATTATGAATCATGCAATGAAAACAATCTCATTCACAGTTGGACCACTGGAGCTGATAGGGATGTTGTGCCACTCAATGTAACCAAGTATTATTACTTCATCAGTGGACATGGTTTTTGCTACGGAGGAATGAAACTAGTTGTTCGAATGTTTTTTCTTTTCTGCGGGAAGGAAAAAAAAAAGGAATTCAAAAAAAGTCTAATGGATTTGATTATTTTCTCAATCTATTTGGAACTATATACATAAATTCAAATCATTCTTTCTCGAGACGTATGAGGAGAAAACTTCCTATACGTTTCTAGGGGGGGCGTTGTTCATCTACATCTATCCCAATGAACCATCTATCAAATCGTTGCAATTGATGTTCGATCCCGAAGAGAAGGAAGAGATCTTCGAAAAGTGGGTTTTTACGATATTAGTTGCATAAAGGCTGCTGTCTCTTTTTGAACAAAGAATGACCCTCATTTATTCATCTCACATGCACAGTGAATCACGAGATAGGAGCGAAGACCTTTGATATTGGTCTATAAATCGCTGCAACCAATGTCCCGAAAGTAGCCTCCGGTGCTACCATGTTCCGTCAACACATTAAAAGGGCTATACGATATATCCGGTGTGGAAATAGGCCAACATTTCTATTGGCAAGTCTGCATTGAACCCCTTACGAACTAATGGATGTAAACAAATAACACGTCCTTCCACTAAAATGGGTTGGAATGCCTGTATGCCTAATTTGTGCAGAGTGGATGCTCTATTCAGCAATACAGGATGCCCTCACGTCATAAACCTATCACCCCCACCAAAAGAAGCTCCAGTTAAGAGTGATGGTACTCCATCAGCTGATTCTAGTCGCCAACTACTCGTCTGATCTGCAATGGCTTTTGTGGCAGTATGGACCTTTGCGTCCCAGTTGTTTTAGTGTGGCATTGTCTTCTTTCTAATCATTATTGCTAATTTACCAAATTGGTTCTCTGAAGAGTAATCATCGGTTGTGATCATTTGTGTTATAAAAATTGGTTGTAGTTGTGAAATCAAAAAAAGCTTTGCGGTCTTCAAAATTTTACTGTTTCTGCTATTTATCCAAACTCAAATTTGGGTTTCCTACGACCCTACTGAGGTGGAGTCTATGCGGTAGAATTGTATGCATTTTTTTATTATTTTCTAAAATATTTTTTCTTGATGTACTTACGGATCCAAGATCTCAACTTTCAAGAGATAATTTGTCATATTGTTAGTAGAATATTGTTACATGTGGTTACCTAAAGTATTTTTTTCTTGATGTAGAATATTTTTAATTTAGTGTTTACACATGAACTTTATTAAATAAAAGTTTATCCATAATTTAGAAATATAAAACCGTTTTATATTTCTATTTATACAAAAGAACAACTGTTTTTATATATTTACTACTTTTGTTATTTTCTAATATCAAAAAGAAAAATATCCGGTCAAATTTTTTAACATTTGTAAAAACAAATAAATCTTTTTAGGATAAATATTGGTTAACCGAAAATTTAGAAGGTTATTAATAAAGTATATATATCAGAGGTCATTAAATAAATAAATCTTTTTAGGATAAATTAGACTTGTAAAAGAAATATTTGTTTTTACGTATTGTTTTTTGGTTTTGCCAAAACGGATTCGGTTTTGCAACGTGAATATCATATCACCAACGGATTAGCATAGAAAGAATTGATGCATATCTGGAGTGCAAACATGGTTTGGATTTTGCAAGGTGAGAATAACAGATGATTTGATGCATTATTTCTGGATTTTGTATTTCATTTTTATTTATGTATGTCTGAATATTGTTTTATATATAAAATGAATGATTTTTGCACAAGGCATAATAATACATAAAACGAAAAATAAGAACATAAGATTTACTTGGTTCACCCAAATTGGGCTTACATCCAAGGAGCGGCTGCGGTTTTCACTATGATCTCAAAAACGAGTTCCAGAGGAATACAACGATGATAATAATAACAAGATACAAACCCTAGACAGGGTATCTCTCTATATGTAGATATTACTGAAAAATTGGATCGGGTATTTTCATCTAATTTCCCAACGGATCGCCTGTCGAATCCGGTCAAAATGCGAAACCCACATAAACATAACACAGACTAGATTTTGTTTATATTGGTGTCAATTTTTTATCAATTTATGGATTTACGCATAAACAGATTTACATTTTATTTTTGTTTTTGCATAATCGCATATTGTATATTAAACCAGTTCATATTACTTTCTTAATCGTTTTTACTGCTTGCATCCATTTAGATCAGTTTAAAAAAAGGTGCGAGTATTTTGAATCGATGGATAATGTCCATGGGTAACCCCCGGATGAAAATCATTATGCCCGTTTTATTAGTTTGCTTTGCCCCTGATTTTTTTATTATTCTTTCTGCAGGCCAGAGATTGTCTGGTGTGGTAGGTAGTCCAGCCTATGTTGCTCCTGAAGTTTTGGTTGGGAATTATTCTGAAAAGGTGGATATCTGGAGTGCTGGTGTACTTCTTCACGCCCTTTTGATTGGCGTTCTTCCGTTTCAGAGACTAATGGTTTGATACAAAACTTGCCTTTCAAACGAGGGGCACGTATATCAGAGGCCCTTCTTAATGGTTATCAGATTCATGGAACATGTGAGTGATAATTTAAGCTGCAGATCAGCTCTTTCAGTTGACAAATCAAGATGATGGGACATGTAGCTGACGCCAGACATCGGGAAAATGTGTATTAGCAAATGTAAGGATGTCGATGAGAGAACGAGAAGTTAAGAAGGAACCTGGTTGTGGTTGTAGTTGGTTGGAGGTGGCAAACAAAGTTCATGTCTTCTTGGTAGATGACACAACCCACCAACATGTTAAAATCTTAGATAATTGGGTGTTAAGATCAGGAAACTAGGTTATGTCCCTGACTTGATTTCGAATGCATCCCATAAAGATTTAAAGTTAAATGGATACTGTTTGTGGTTTTATTGTTGTCAATATTCGCAAGTTGCAACAGTCAAAAGCTACTAACTTCATACAACTCTGCAAAAACCAAAAAAACAAACAAAATAAGATTTTTTTTTTAATATGATAGGAATATAAATGGTATTTGTTATATTTGATATTTATCGGTTGTTATGTTGACCAAAATATTAAGGAATATATCGACTCATCTACCTACAAAATAGGAAACTAATAGAGTTATCCATAAAAATTAAGTGAAAATCGAAAATTTTACAGATATTATATGAATGTTAAATTTGTAAGACTAAATGCATTAAAAATCCAAAATATCCCTATATTTGATTTTAAATACAGTATAACCTAGAAAAGTGGTTAAATATATATTTTAAAAATATTCATGTGTAAACACTATTAGAAAAATATAATATAAGTAATCGTCCAAATTTTTATAGTTTAATGAGATTTCAATATGTAATTTAAACATTCATGATCCAAGTATTAATTTACATTCACTTTTAAACCCTAAGAGCATTCATAGTCGTTGGAGTATAAGACGGACCAAACCCATTTATGATCTTTGGTCCGTTAAACCAACCGTAATGGGCGATTAAGTTTGATTTTTAGTCCGTTTTTTTTATTGTTCAGGACCAATAATGGTCTCAAAACCGGACCAAACGAGTAATAGACGCGTGGCCATGTAGGAAACCGTCTGATTCTAGGCGGGCGTATAGTGAACCGTCTGATGGCAGGCGCTCCTCTAACGTAACGTTTGAAAATACGGGCGTTAACCAAATCTCCGACTGATGAAGCGTTCACCCAAGATTACGTCTGATGAAGCGTGCGCCTAGGATCACGCCCACTAACAGGCGGTAGCCAAATCACCGTCCCATTGAAGCGTAATGCTAGAGATCCTCCCTCTCCTTGCGTAATGCTAAGGCTCCACCCCACTTCAAGCCCCTTCAAGCGTGCGTCTACCACACCGCCTGGTTTAATGTATTATGTTTTGATTTGAATTTTTTCTAATTTTCAAGGGGTTAACAAAAAATTTCAAACTTAATTGAGTCCCACTTGATTTCAAATTTGTAAATCAAATATAGGAGGTGATGCAAGTGTCCGCTTGATTTCAAATTTGTAAATCAAATGTAGGCGGTAATGCAAGTGTACGCTTGGTTTTGTAGGCGTTCGTCTACGGATCCGCCCGGTTCTTCAAGCGGTTGGCTAGCTGCACATCCATATTTTTCCGCACACGATGCACTTGCAAGTATACACAATTGATCAGGCGTAATGCTAGGGAACCGCTCCATCAGGCGTTTGTCTAGTAAAGCGCCCGTGTCTGGGGCGTGCTCGTAGGAGTTCGTCTATCATCAGGCGTAATTTTCGTTACCGCCTCACATCAAGCGTTCAACCAAATGTCCGCCTCACGCAAGCGTTATACTAGACAACCGCCCGTCTCAAAAAACGTATACCTAGACGTCCTCCCAACAACAAGCGTTATCCTAGACAACCGCCCGATCATTTTTAGTGATGTACCCGTTGTGTTTGGGCCGGATCAAAGAATAAAATTTGTTACTCTTTGATCTTTGGGTTTGGTCCCATGACTGTGGACGCCCTAAGAACCTTAAATCATTTTTTTTCTTTAATTGTTTAAGAAATTGTGTTATTGAATTGACCTCCCAAGCAATCGATGTTGAAAATCTTGTTTCTGCAACAATGGAATAAACTAAACAGAAAATTAAACTGTTAACGTTAGGAAAAATATGAACACTCTGATGTTGATGCAAAAACTGGACAGAGCCACCTGCTCAGCAAATTGTCCTTAACACAATAGTTCTCGGGTACTCCTTAATAATGAGAGATGATATACCCCAACAGAGAAGTTGTGCCCAGGATAGAAATGTCCGTTATGGTTTGAATTAGCACAACTCAAACCACCTTCTAGAACTTAACAGCAATTTAGAAGAACAAGGGAAATAAACAAAACAATTGCGCACAACAAAGCGAGAAGAGGGGAAAAGAGCTAAAGATAGTAACCTGCTCTGGGATGAGTTGAAATGAAGAAAATGGTTTTCTTTTATAGGAAAAAGTTTGAGAGGAGAATTCATTTCGAACTAATGAGAAAATATTTTCGAATTAATTACAAATTAATCATGGTAATTAAAAACGTTAAGAATCTTTTAATTTTGGAAGTTATACACGCAAAACTCACGCAAGCTTCACAACCGCATGCCCGTAAACCCGCGACCCGTGTGCGTGCTTCGGTGCGAAGCACCGCACATGTGTGAAAAGAAAGTGTGAATCAACTAGCTCATTGGCTTAGTCCTCCCCCAACCACAAAAGCTTCTAAACCCTAAGGGTCCTCCCTTAGTTGCAAAGTTTGTGGTAATAAAGGGAGAACACATCTCTAGTTTGTCCAATGTGGGACTAACTAAAGGTTCTCCATTCACAAAATAGTGAAAATGGAAATGATGTTTCCACCAAATAAATGAGCTAGTATCTCTTAGTGACCCATTGGTCCTAAGATCCATTCCTACCAAGACCAATAATTCAATTTAAACTCATTTCAAATTCAATTCAAATTCATTTTCTCCAACATAAAATAAAATTATTCGTCATAGATTGAAAGAAAGAAGAAAAAAACAAACAGACAAATAAGAGGAAGACGATTGATTATTTGGATCATGCTGAAAAAAATATTGATGATACTGGTATTGATCTAGAAAATATGATTCTGCCTTGTACAATTAAAACCCCGAGTCAGCTAGCTCTCAGTAAACGAGAACTTATTTATTAATGCTTTTTACTGTATTACCACACATGTATTGGGTGTAATAATTGTACTCAAAGATGGTTAACCGTATTCTTCTACACTAGAATCTACGTGTGAGGATCAAAAATATGATCACCCCCAACCACAGATAGAAATCAAAATTATCAGAGAAAGAATGAAATTAAGACGAGTGATTTAACGTGGTCCAGCAGTGATCTGCCTACGTCCACGGGTACCGAAATTGTATGGTTTTTTATTGATGATTGAGGTTACAAGTCCAAAATCTCCATTGGATTTCTGGTTTTTTGCAGAGAAGAATCATCCTCCCCGAAAAAGAAGTCGATCCCCTTCTCTAATACTATCTATCTCATTATAAAGAGAAAGTCAAAAAATTCCTTTTACAATCCTGCCCTTCCCTCAGCTTTGAAGTTATCTTGTGATTGATTAGTATGCTGCTTCCATCTTCAAATGCTCGCCCCATGTTGATGTAGGTCAATGTGTCGACCTCATGGTTGGATCGATCCTTCCTCCTTAAACGGTCTGGGATGCATAACTTATGGGCTTCAAAAAACTGGTACTCTGATAGACACATTTTAGTGTCTAAATTGCACCTTAATTTCTAGTGAGTTAGTATTCGATTGTGTGTCTATTACGTGTTTTTACGCTTTTGTAGGTACATTAGAAGAATAAAGATTTGTGGAAAAATTGGCTCAAAAAGTGATAAAGGCACCCAAGGACAAGTGTTATTGGCACCCCAAGAATGGATAAGGGACACCCTAGGATCGGCCGAGTCAACCCAGCGGGTCAACCAGGCGATTCAACCCAGCGAGCCAGCCGAGTCGACT
>JAJJMC010008556.1:1538581-1563533 GCA_023531435.1 Papaver californicum | reverse complement strand
TTGAGATTGAATAAAATTCAATAAATCTAAGTGAAATCGAGTGAAATCTAAGTTAGATTGGTTAGATCGTCATATTATCCTTATTAACCTCTTCTCCTAAATCAGAATCTCCAACGGTACCCTAAACATATCGATGTTCGTCATATTATCCTTAATAACTTCTTCCCCTAAGTCGGAATCTTCACCGGTACCCTAAACTTATCGATGTTCGTCGTATTATCCTTAATAACCTCTTTCTTTAAGTCAGAATCCTCACCGGTATCGTAAACCTATCGATGTTTTAACACAAACAGAAGCATACATTTAACTCACACACTTGTCTCAATCCGTATGATAATCCAACATCAAATCTAGACCATCCAAAACCTTCATGATCCGTATGAGGTGGCTTATCCACCTTTCAAATTTTCCTTTTTAACACAAAGAAAAGCACATATTTAACTTACTCATTTGTCTCAATCCGTATGACACCGAATCTGAACCATCCAAAACCTTTTAAGATCCGTATGACACCGAATCTGCACCACATATTATTAAAACCGTGAGAACCGTTCAATGTTTTTTGTTTTTGACACATGGAAAGAATCTAACCATCATATCTTAGTGGTCCAATTAAATTGGTGTCGAAGGTAATGATCGTCTAGCTCTATTACACTATAACTGAGTTAAGATACACGTAGGGAACACACAAACAAAAAATCATGTTCGTCAATCTCTTTGATCAGTTACTCGAGGTAAAGATTAACTTTTCATATATAAGCATATAAGAGAGAGAAAATCACTAAACCTAATATATTTTTCCTTCTCGTCCGCCTCCCACCCTCTCTCTTTTCTCTGTAAACCCTAACCCATGTCAAGAGAGGCAATCTGATCGAAGTAAAAGAATTGATGTTTTTTAACTTCTCCTAGTGTTGGAAAAGCCAAGAAAGGTTGGAGAAGGAAAATCCTGGGAAGTCATAATGAAAGAAGAGAAAATCAGTGTTGGAAAAGCCAAGAAAGGAAAAGGTCCTAGAACAAGAATTTGATAGTACTATTTTGATTCCATTCTTTTTAGTGAGATTTCCATGGTTTGTTTATGTCTTTTAGATTGAATCCTAATGGATTACATATGTTCTACTATTTTCAGGGCTTGAATGACTTCTGATGGAGAAGTATTATCCGAAGGTTAAGGGAGCAGACAGAGAATTGGGTATCTTGTGGAACAGGTGTTACAACTTGCATTCTTGCTATGGTGAGTGTTCTCTTCGTTTAACAAGTTTAACCTAGATTCAAAGGCCACATTTGACACATTATTTAAGAATTTGATAAATACAATAGGTTGCTATTTTGATGTTCCAAATATCTTTTCTTTTATATGGGACATCTTTTTCAAGAATTTCAGAAATTGAGAAGGCAGGTATGGCTTCACATAAAACATAAAGAAAGAATACATTTGACCTTTTATTTTTGCTCGATCAAAAATTTAATTTTTATTCAGAAAAAGCAGCACTAAAACTGACTCCAATGAACCACCCCTACATCATAGGGAGATGAGCACAGTTACAGCAAAAAATTAGCAAGATCTAAGATTGGACTGATTAGTTATATATTAGCATAATTTGGTTATCAACATAATTTAAGTACATGGGAAGATTGAGCTAATAATTGATATATATTTGTTTTAGGGTCTCCATCGACTTGGGAAATCTGATGGTCCAGTATATGACGGTTCATGGACTGAATGGGGAGCTCACCCAGACACACCTGTCTCTACTACTACAACTACTAGTTAAAAATGTGCGTATAGTTATTAAGGTTGGGTGACCAGTTTTAAATGCATAGTGATGTTTTATCATAATTATAATGATTCAGAAAAGAAATATCGGGAAGGTAGTGTACTTGAAACCAGATCAATTACTCTCCCTCAATATTATCTTGTTGCCAGTGTTTTCTCCTGTAACTTAAAAGAGTACATACAGAGCAGCTGTCAATATCAATAAGTTTATATTATTGGTTTTGAACAACTACGAAAGAGTCGGAATCACGGAAAGAAACTAGTGCGACATTGGTGATTTGGTACCATTCAACTATTTAATAAAGCCAACTCTATGTTAATATGTTTGTATAGGTTTCAGATCTTATGTTGGTAGCTTTTCCTAATGCCTTTTATTGTTAAGTTGTTTACCCAAATTCTAGTAGTATAGGTATTATATAAAGTGTAAACTTCCATTTTATTTATCTGGTTGGTTTATTTTCTTTTTAATTTTACAGGGTCAGTCGTTCCCTGGTGTATCCTTAATGAAGCTTGTGAAGTATCCTTTAAGGGGTCCCGCTGGAAGGGGATTCTGTCCTAATCGGGGACTTTCTGGTGCACATGTGACAAATGGACGTGTGGGAGCTGGAGATTCTGATCCATATATTGGGCGGAAGGTGATGACAAGGTACTTTGAAGTGCTTATGATATTGCTCTTAAGCAGATTTTTAACCTGCCTTCTGTGAAGCTGTTATAACTGATTACGATCCTATACAGGTGTGTTTGACTTAGAACTGCTTTTGATATTGGTCTTAAGCAGATTTTTTTTGCCGTTTAAGTAATGGTTGCAACTATCCGATGTGAAGAGATTGCCAATGAAAAGCTCAGTCACTTGACCTCAGATGAGGTACCTATGCAGCTACACTTACAATCCATGGATTCTTATAAGTTTACTTCAAATGATTGCCTTGTATGTGATGCAATGTTATTGATGTGACCAGAATTGGTTGGTACTGGATGAAGCTGTTCAAGCTGGCTTTGTATCAGGCTTAGGAAAAAAACTCAGCTCTATCTTAGATAAATATCTTTCTGAGTAAGGCCATATCTGTTTTTTAAGTAGTGTTCTTCATCAAGATTGTGGAGATTGTAAATATTTTTTAAAGAAATAATTAATTGTATTTTTTTTCCTTTTCTGTAAAGAGTGTAACTTTTTTAACAAATGACATAAATTGAATTATGTGATAAAATAAAAGTTTTTTTTTTTTAAATTTGGTTCATAATTTTAATATTAATTTGGGATTATTAAAATTAGAATATGTGGAGTAATTTTTTTAGCGAGCATAAAAATTTGGCAGCTTAAAAACTTGAGAAACCAACTCAAACACAAAATTTTGGCAGGTTAAAAATTTGAGCAATCAATTTCAGGCAAGCTTAAAAGCTTAAGCAATCAACTTCAGGCCAATCAAAATCACAAATCGCTTGTAGCGAGCAAAATTATTTGATCGATTAAAATTTTAACCAAGTAACATCAGGTTAAGTTGTTCCATGTATCTTCCAACTAGGTAGTTTAATAGCTCATAAGTCACAAGTTGCTTCTAGAGAGTAAAACATTTTGTAGCTCAAAAGATTGAGCAACCAACTTCAGACCAATCAAAATCAGAAATCGCTTTTAGCGAGCAAATTAATTTGATCGCTTAAAACCTTAACCAAGCAATTTTAGGTCGAGTTGCTCCATGTATCTATCAACTAAGTATTTTACTTGCTTTAGAATGATTGGTATATCTGAAGCGATTAGTATTTTACTTGCTATATTGGTTGGTCTACATGTTAAGCGATCAGAGTTTTACTTGCTCCATTGTAGTTAGGGCTGCACATCGGGTGGGTCGGGTCGGGTTTGGCCTCACCCGCACCCGACCCGCCATTTGACGGGTACTTGATTTTTCACCCGCATCCAACCCGCGGTAGGACGGGTCGAGTCGGGTCTGACCCGACTTTACGGCGGGTCGGGTGCGGGTGCCCGCGGGTCAGAAACTCTCTACTTTTTCTGAATCAGAAACATCAAAAGTGCAACTTCATTGATGAACACATCAAACATAAAATCAATTAAAAATCTGAATCAGAAACATCAAAACCTAATTAATCAAACATATTCAATCAAAAGTGACTCTGCAACCCCATTGATGAACACATCAAACGTAAAATCAATTGAATGTCTGAATTAGAAACATTAAACAAGCTGAATAGTAATTTAATAGATCGATCTGCTCCTGTTGAAATTGTTGATAAATGGCTGAATTGATGGGGTTTTAGGAATCAGTGAAGGTTCGTGAGAGTTGGGTTTGTTATGAATTTGAATTTGATGGAATAAATTTGAAATTGGTAATAGATTTTTCTGCTGTTGTTACCATGTGAGTTAATGGAAGAACAAAAACTTATCTCTGTCATCCACAAAGTTGTCGAACACATGCAAGAGTATAATAATAAGAAGAAGGGCTTCAAAAAGTTAGGTAAAATCTATTACATCAAGCATCACTAACATCTATCACCATTACCCCACAAATCAATTAAGTGAGATCCATCCCCATTAACAAATTACAGATCAAAATAACAGAAATCTATAGCATGTCAGCAAATCGCTACTCAAAAGAAAATCAAACAGAAACCCAATTGAGCTTTCACCTTTTAAAATTTAATCCCAAGTTGATTAACCAACACGAACAACAAAACACTTCCCTTTTTATCTGAATCATCAATAACTTTGTATTTTCGATTTTGCCTTTTAACCTTCTCCCTCCATTACTTGTTTATCTTCTTCTCATCATTAATGGGAGTGAATCTTTGAAGCCGGTTGGGGGAATCGATCTGTTTACAAGGACGATGTTAAGGTTAGTGGTGGCTGAGTACTGAGAGTGAGAGCTTCTGAACTTGAAGAAAAGCGAAGTAGTGAAAGAGAATAGAGGATGGTGTTGGTAACAGACTAACATGAGAAGAAAGAATAAGTTTCTTTTATGGCGGGTGGGCGGGTCGGGTCGGGTGAGAGGAGCTATCACCCGTACCCGACCCGCCATAAGACGGGTTTAAAAAAAATCACCCGCACCCGACCCGTTCACGGGCGGGCCGGGTGCGGGTCGGGTAATTTTGGGCGGGTGCGGGTCGGGTTGGCGGGTTGGGTCGGGTTTGTGCAGCCCTAATTGTAGTTGGTCTAAATGTTAAACAATGAGAAGAGTACTCGCTTTAGGTAAGTTGGTTGATTACTAGAGCGACTGCCTGGTCTCTCAAGGCTTTGAAATACATGGCTTTGGGCAACCAACGGAACGAGTGCCACTTCTAGTCGCTATAACGGTTATAGCGACTTAAAAAGGGCTTTAAGCGACTTAAAATGACCTGTCGCTTAAACCCATTTTTCTTGTAGTGAAAGGATGCAAGATCGCCATCATGTGAGAGTTAAAAAAATCGATATTGTGATCGAGAAAATATCTAGTTTATTTTTTCAAGGAAAGACAATCCATAAGTAGTAAATCTTACCGAAATACTGTGAACCATCATAAACAACATATAGTTTCAAGGTGCGCTCTGGGTGTTAGGTATAAAATTGCTCATGGAAACAGATTCCATAAAATGTCAAATGACTTTCTGGGGCTGTTTAATGCTTTTACTAATGATGATTTTGTTTCATCTATTGGTTGGATGTATGTTTTTACTGGATTAGCAAGTTTGAGAAGGCGTTTCAGGAAGTAGATACCTTTTAGATCAAGTTATCGACGAGCATTTCCTTCGTCATTCTAAATTGGAAGATGATCACGGTCAAGTAGAACATAGTGACTATTTGTCTAAAGGTGATGGATATTCTTATCCTTTCTCAGAAAAATTATAAGAATCTCTCTCGTAATAATATCAAAGCAATAATAATAGTTAGACCATTTCTCTCTATTTGTCTATGTCTCTCAAAGTTTAAAACTGCTAATACGTGGTGAGCTATGGTGAGGCAGAAGTAAATAAGAAATGCTTGTTCGATTGCTATCGAGGATGGTTTATTTCATTATGGCATTGGTTTCTCTTACTCAATGATTAAGCATGATAATAACGTTCTTTGGTACGTCTAACTTCTTATTGGTAGTGTATAAAAACTTTATATCTTCGAAGCTCTTTGGATATTTGTATTCTAGAATATTTGAACATTGGAATTTTGGGTTTTGTGGGTACACCTCTTGTAAACCCTCACGAGACTATAACTCGTCCATTAGGGACACCTAGGGGTTTAAAGGCTTGTTACAAATGCTAAGTGCAACTTTATCCTCAACGAAAGGGAATTGTTGTATTTTAGTTTGGTTTAATTTAGTTTAGTTTAGTTTTATAGTTTGCTCGAGGACTAGCAAAAGGCAAGTACGGGGGAATTTGATAAGAGCATAATTTACATATTTTAAGTACTATTTTCGTACACTTGTTTGCTAGATTTTTTGTGATTTTGTTACTATTACTTTTGTACTTTATGTCTTTTATTAGGTCACATCTCTAAATGAAGTGGAAATGGAGTGTTGCAAGGGAATAATTTCCAAAGACACAATGGTACTCAGTCAAACCCAATATTTTAACCCACATGTCGAGCAGAACGAGAAAATAAAGCTAACGGCGAAAGAATGAAGTCATTTTGACTTCGTATGAAGTAGATATGGAAAAAATAGGAATTAAACGTGTCGATTCCCAGTAAATGACAAGTAAAAAAATTCTAAATCAAAAATAACTAAGGGCGCCTGATGCATTACTAAGGGTTGTCTAATTTTGAATAACACTAATGGCGCTAGCAGTGTTGCTAGAGTCCACCTTATTCTTCTTAAATTTAAACAAAATAATTAGGGTTCGTGGCTGCTGGTTAATGTTTGTTGAATCTGTGATCAATGATGATGTTTTGAGGGTTCGACGTGATGATGGTGGTTGAGTCTTGATGAATAAAATAAAAAGAGACAGTTGAGAAGAGAGCTTGGCAGCAGCTGAGAGAAGAATATTAATGGTAGTTGTGTTTGATCATGATTGACCATAGTATCTGATAATGGTTAATTTTGAGATTGAATAGGTATTAGTGGGATTAATTGAGATGATAAAAGGATTGGGTGATGATCGAAATTGGCTGATGGAGCTCAGAAATGTGTTAAAGCTGGCATCTATGCGTGAGTGGGTGGTGTTTCCATTAGTTTTTATTTCTGGTAAGATGGCTCGAGTGAGATGATGTAGTTGATGGTCGTAGAAGAAGCTCGAATATGTGGAATCAATAGTGGCAGTAATAGTTGTTTGGGTAGAAATTTGAATCAACCCAAAACAACCAAAATTAAAGAATAGAAATTGAACACAAATCATTTAACGCGGTTCAACCCTTAATGGCGTACGTCCACGGGTAGTGAAGTTGTGATCAATTTTGAGGTTACAGTGAGATGAAGCTCCATTAGAGCTCTCCATTTTTTACAGTCAGATGAAGTTTTTCCAGAGAATAAGAGGTCGATCCTCTTTCTTTCCTTCTTCCTTTTTTTTAAACCAATGTCCCATCTGATGTGTCATTTTAAGAATGCTTCCACGTGTCAAATGTTGTAAGTGATGTGGCGCCTTCTGGTGTGACCACCTGTATACATTATCTTCTTATCAAGCTTTCCCTCAAACAGTCTGGGCTAGTCTGGTTGGCTTGCGGGATTGAGTTGGTCCATCGGGATTGACTTGGTCCAGCGGAAATGACCGGATCGGGACAGTATGTTCGGGACAGGATGGATCGGGACATGACACATCCTGTGGACCAAGATCCTTGTACATCACTTGTCAGGTTATCCTTCTTAGCATCATAGTAATCACATAACTCGCCTTGGAGTTGAGGGCAGTAGCATCAGTTCACAAATCCATATTAGTATAATTCTGGGCTTTGTGTACAGTTATTTTGAGCTCTAGATAGTTAATTTTGAAAGTATTCAACACTTCTTCTGTTCGAGTTAACTTGGTGATGAGCTTTCAGTACTCATTTATGTCTGTAGTAGCTACAGAACAGCCAAAGCCTTTGCGCCATGCATTAGAAAATCGGAAGAAAAAACATATTGCAATCTAGGCAGGGAATTAGACACATCAAATTTATTTTCATGCTCAAGTATAAATAGATAACTAATGGAGTCCTAATCATTTGCATCTTAAAGTTACATATTAAGCCGCAGACGTTGAAGCTTATTAAGTTCTGTACATGTACAGGTATCATAAACTAAGCTTATATGAAAATTAGAATACGATTATTTTCTATGTTGGGTAAAAGTTTAGAGCGATTGATAGAACTTAATAATAGTAGATATTGTTACTAATCAGTTACTCTATCAATATGTTTCCTGCATATATGACTATGTGAATCAATTTTGACTTAAGGATTTTAGATTAAGCAACACCGAACGAACTTAAAACTTAACAAAACAGAACTAGGAGTTCATGAAATTAACTGACTGAACTGATTTTGGACGCATGCTTACAAGTTATATCAGTTCACGCAAGATGAACAAAAAATATCTAAAAATTTAGATTAATGAAATACAGTTGAGACTGCGATTAAGATGCACAGTTCTGATACATATGAAAGACACTTGTATGTTTTGAGTTATGGCATTGTATTCTTATACTTCAAGTTAACTGTCAACAATATATTGAGATAAAAACTAGTCTCAAACATATGAAGCTGTAGACTTGTAGTTGTTAGATTGCATAGAAATTACTTTTCTAAAGATTAACACAATCTAGTTGAGTTGTAGAACAAATTAAAAAAGCTTTAAATAGCTCAAGGATTAGACTTAACAGTTGACTTGACATTTATACTCATGAATTAAATTTCAATAGCTAAATGTAAGCATGAAACTTGAAGTATGCTTAGGAAAGCTAAAACTGGAATACTACAGAACATGTCGCAAGAATCATTCATCAGGCTTTTAACTAGGATTATTTGAGTTCTAGATATTCAGTGTTACATTATGCAGATGTACTAGAAATCAAGCTTAACAGAATGAAACTCAAAATTCCCAAAAAGATTTCAGTTTGCGATTGATACTATGGGTCAGTCTGGATTTCGCTGCAAACATATGAGAATAGGCTTATGCTTTTAGGGAGTAAAGAAAGTTCATGATTCCATCATTCACAAATGACGATTAGGAATCATGTTGAAGTTAAAGCCACTGCTCAAGGTGTAAAATGGATATGGAAATCAAATAAATGAGAAAGATATTGAACACTTATCCTTTTTGGGTTTGAGTTTGAGGGTATAAGTTTCCCATGTCCACTGAACCGCAAAATAAATGAAACAGCATGTGGATAGTTGTCGCTTGATAAATCTTTGGGAGCATCGCAAGACATTTCCCTGCCCATCTAATGGCATTGACATTTCACTCATTCCATAAATTAGTTGGGAACAATTTGAATTTCCATTTCAGGTAGTTCACTCACATCCACTCTCCTTCACGTCTTGTAGAGGAGCACAAATTGTGGCGACCATGGTCTAACTGATGGCAAAAATAATTCAGCTGAGGTTGGAAAGAAATGTGTGGTTCGGGTATTTCTTCAAACACGCAGCGCGCATTCTGCAAAAGAGCCTCAAATGGTCATGTTGGTGATTTCAATAATCCACTCTCCTTCCCTGCAATCAGTTTAAACAACCCAATGTTCTATCCATACATATATCATAAAAATCGTAGCAATTGATTTACAAAGTAAAACTAAATCAAACCCCTGAGAAAAATTCCCAAATCAATTTGAAATTTTAATTAAATGAGTTTATAAAACATGATTCGAATGTTGCAAATCTGTAAGGAAACCTTATTTTGAGATGAGATTTCAGAAGAAAATTTCTTGACATGTTTTAAAATTGAATGTTGCAAATTTTTGACATTGAATGTATACAGGGCAAAAAATCCCCAAATCATCCAAATTTTTGACATCAAATATTTTTTAAAATTCGTTAAATGGGTTTGTAGAGCAAGATTGGGTTATTATAAATCTGTAACCAAAAATTATTTTGAAACAAAGTTTTAGAGAAAATAATGGATCTTTGTTGAAGAACAAGCCGTGGTATTTATAAAACTTCTTAATGACCTTTTGTTTTAAAACTCCAGATTGAAATATTTGAAAATGAAATCCCATGGATCAAAAGGGAACTCATCATTTTTGAACTGATTGATGATGTAGACTCTGATTCTCTCTTCGCTGCCATTTCTTCAACTCTGTTTCTATGTTCAGCTACTGTGTCCAAGCTGAATACTTTCTTTGAACACCATCAAGCTTTCGTTCATCTCAGGCAGGATAAATCCTTTCCTCAGTACCTGTTTCTAGCGCCAAATTGTTTGGGCAGAAATTTGAATCAACCCAAAACAACCAAAATTAAAGAAGAGAAATTGAACACAAATCATTTAACGTGGTTCATCCCTTAATGGCCTACGTCCATGGGTAGTGAAGTTGTGAGGGTTTTTATTGATCAATTTTGAGGTTACAGTGAGATGAAGCTCCATTAGAGCTCTCCTTTTTTTACAGTCAGATGAAATTTTTCCAGAGAAGAAGAGGTCGATCCTCTCTCTTTCCTTCTTCCTTTTCTTTTAAACCAATGTCCCATACGATGTGTCTTTTAAGAATGCTTCCACGTGTCAAATGTTGTAAGTGATGTGGCGCCTTCTGGTGCGACCACCTGTACACCTTATATTCTTATCCAGCTTTCCCTCAAACAGTCTGGGCTAGTCTGGTTGGCTTGCGGGATTGAGTTTTTCCATCGGGATTGACTTGGTCCAGCGGAAATGACCGGATCGGGAAAGCATGTTCGGGACAGGATAGATCGGGACATGACACATCGGGCACCAGTTGGAACGGGACTTGCTGACGTCACTGTGAAAAATGATGACGTCACTTCGGGACAAGATAGCATCGGGACAAGCTGGAACGGTCGGGATGATGACGTCACTTCGGGACGTGATGACATCGCTTCGGGATCGGGACGTGATGACGTCGCTTCGGGATGTAAATGATGACGTTGCTTCGGGCCAAATTAGGCTTCGGGCGAACATCATTTTGTCCCCAACAATAGTGAGAATAAGTATTTGATATTGCTCGAGTTTTATGGAAGAGATTAAGTTCATGTTGTTCGAGTTTGATAAAGTTGATGAATGATTTTTGTTGCTCGATTATGATTGGCAGTGATGGGTTCGAGTAGGAGTATTTATGGCTATCATTATTGGAAGATGAGTAGAGTTTAGTTGTTGTCGATGGTTGAGAAAATATAGGAGAGTCTCTTATATATTTTGGAGAAACTCAAATGAAAAGATTTTGTATCGAGACAACAAAACCAAAACTTAGTTAAAAAGAAGGGTCACGATAGAAGAACTATCGAGGCAAAGTTTAAAAATTCAGAAGAAAACTATTTACGCGATAGACTAAGCCATCGAGGGAAACTAGGAATTAAAGATCGATGGAGTTAGGTAGAGAATAAAAAAGAATAGGTTGTCAGTTCCAGCGAACTAACAAGCCAAAGATGGAAATGGGCAAGGCTATGAGGTTTTGACGTAAGACAACTATCGACCGAGATTCGAGCATGGACAGTTTTATTTTTGGGAAAACTATTTAAAAGAAAATTCACTTCTTTTGAGGGACCGCTTTTAATCGATCTTTATATCATATCATCTAAACAAAAGAATCAAAGGAGTTTTGGAGCGAATTAGGGTTTTCCCCTTTAGGGGAAAAACATTGACATTTTCTTCTTCTTCTCCCTTTTCTCTTGTATATTTTCCATGAGTTTTGAGAAACTCATGAGAATTATAACTTTCGTTTAATGTTAATGATCACTTTTATCGCTTATATTCTATTGTTTTTATTGACATTCATGATTGAATACTTGCTCGTTTAAGTTGTAAATTAAATGGTCATGTATTCACATCTAAAGATAAACTAGGGTTTGGAGATATGGAATAGTCAATAGACCCAGTTACAAGTAGCATGGTGTTATTACTTATTGTACTTAAAACTTCATGTAATTGCATGTAGAAGCTTAACCTAGGTTAAATCCGTGTGGCTCTTGCGTTGGATTGCTTAGAATAACCTCAACTCACGAAACCATTGCTTCCATTGGGTTAAACTTGAGCGGCTCTTGCGCCAAGTTATTCATTGAGAAGGATTCAAAGAGTGGCTCTTGCCTGCGATAGGATGCTCTTGGGTTATTGATTCGAGAAGGATTTAAAGTTAACTCGAATCGATTGACGAACAGGTTTGGTGTTGGAAGAAGAAACCTTTAACCAGTATTTTCTTCCCTCTCAAAATTTTTATTTACTTTGTTTTTATTTTTATTAGTTTAGTTTATATTAATTCATTACAATTCCCCTCTTGGTTACATAAGAAGTTGAAAAAAAAAAACAATTTTCTTTTTCTTTTTCTTTTTAGATTGTATACATTACTTTTCTTTTTCTTTTTAGATTTTTCCTATTTCTTGTGTAGTCATCATGTTTCCTTGCGGAAATAACATGTATGATGCATCAGGCATATTATGGTGGTAATCAGTTTAGTTATTCTCATACATACCAACAACCTTATGGTGGGTATGCAGGTCAACAACCACAAATTGGCTCCACTCGAGTTGTTTGCAGATTTTAGATTAATTAAAGGACATGCAACAAAGACTAGACTATCTTGATCCAACACTTAATAGAGAGAACGTTGCACCAACCGAATTTTATAACAGTATAACTTACCCGACTCATGACCGTATTTATGATTATTCACCCATTCAACGGGAAGAGTCATGGTATAATAATCCTATTGTAAGTAATGGTAGAAAACTTATAAACATAAGCTCTCAAAAAAGTTTCATTAACAGGAAGATAGTTGAACACCAGAAGAAATTTTCCAATAAATTAGTAGTATCATACATATGGAATTTAAACAACGTTTTTCTAATGGAGAATATTAGGTTGAGGAAGATTATGATGAAGAGTCTAATATCTAAGATGGTCAAATATTTGAGAATGAGGCTGGATTAAGTAATACCGTGGAAAACCCAATTAATCTTTCCAAGGATTATAATGATAGCATTGATGCTGAGATTTTGGTTGAGACAAATAGTGACGAAGATTGGTTGAAAAGTTTGATAGAGGACCACGATACAAGATGTCAATAATTCATTGGAGTTCTTTAAGAACAATGAGGATCCCGTAATACAAGAGATGGTAGAAGGTTTGTCTAATCCTTTGCGTAATTCTATTTCAAATGATCCTCTTCCTCTAATCGAAGTAAAGTCTCAAAAAGTTGTTAACCCAATTTTTAAGAAAACACCCCATGTAGGATTGGAGTTGTGTGCTTCCAAAGTTTTAACGTATTATTTTTCTTCTAACAATCCACCATT
This sequence comes from Papaver californicum, assembly GCA_023531435.1. Classification (NCBI taxonomy): domain Eukaryota; kingdom Viridiplantae; phylum Streptophyta; class Magnoliopsida; order Ranunculales; family Papaveraceae; genus Papaver; species Papaver californicum. The sequence goes on along the minus strand of JAJJMC010008556.1, from coordinate 1,550,424 downwards.
AGAGATGCTTGATTCTAACAATATGCAGGTTACCCGAGTGGAACCCATTGACGTTCCCAAATTTATATGGTTGATTCGAAGAAAAGGTTTTAAGAAAATTACCACTCGTCTCGTCTGAATCATGTGGTTGTTGATGTTGTTTATGCATTTCCATGTTATGTTGCATTTTTGTCCCTGCAAAACAAAATTTTGTATATATATATATATATATATATATTGATCGTTAGTTTTTCACCACAAGGTTCCTTTGAACCCTGGGTTGATATTTTTTGCAACGAAGCACCTCCTTCCATGGAGTTATGACATTCGAGATCCCACACATACGAAACAAACCCGATCTAGGGGTAAGATACATGGTTGGTCCTGAACGTACTCTTTTTGTATCAAGACTCTTACTTAGGTTCTGTGACCCAATAGTCTTATCAAGTATCAAGACTCTTTCATGGGTTTTGTGACCCAATAGTCTTATCATGTCTCCTAGCCACGGAGCTCGGTAGGAACACACGCTTAATTTATCTCGGGCATGGAGTAAATTAATATTTTCCATAAATTTGCTCTAGCCACTGAACTCAGTAGGAACACACGCCTAATTTATCTCGGCATGGAGTAAATTATGTGTGGTCCATCATTTTATTAAGACTCTTACATGGGTCCCCTCTTTGGGGATGGACCCACTAGCCTTATTTCAAGACTCTTACATGGGTTCCCTCGTTGGGGATGTACCCACTAGTCTTTTCTTGTCTCCTGAACGGAGAAATATCGGTAAGAAATATACCTGAAATGTAGATGAGAAGTATACTTTAAAATAATCCAGATATTTCTCATTTCTCATTTCTTATTTAAGACATATCCCATATTCTTCTATATACATGAGAAGCATATATAGAAAAAAAATATATTTTAAATAAGACATGAGAAATATCCAGATGAAATATCATTTTATTCCGAAGTAATCATTGTTTGAGAGATCAGAAGTATACGAATGTAGAAGTATTCACCTTCCGGAAATATTTGATGATAGGTTGAAAGAGATACCCATTTTTGAATGATAATTCCTGAAGAAGCATTTAGATTGCCGCATGAAGTATAAGCCATTTGAAGTATCATTTCTCAAAGGCCCATTTGAAGTATCTAACAAGTGCTTGCCTTATGTTAAGAAGTACAAGGCATATAACATGAAGTGGCGAAAAATATTATTTATTTAGCGTTAATTAATTATTAAAATGAAATACCTAATTGGCGTGCAGTATTTAGCTCATTTCACAGCTAAAAATTTGATTTCTTTATAGCATGCCCCCTAGTGCATCATTATTGCATGGCTGCCGCATCTCTGAAGTGTCCTTTATAGGTATCTTCACACTTCATAAAAATGTCTTAAACATTTCATAATATTAAATGGGTACAAGTTAAAAATGATCTCCATGCTTTTAATTGCATACTACAGTTAAATCTAATCAAACAAATTGGAATTTGTGCAAATTAAGAATACATCATATTTAATCAATAGGTTTCTATCATAGATGATTATGTGGTTAATTATCATTGTGCATGATATCATATGTGATTCAGATGTCATTGAAAACAATTAATGAGTAAAAAATGTATGTTAAATGAGAAAATGACTTGTGATATTGTGGATACAAGTTAAGAAATTTTTATCATTTAATTCATTATATAGTTGTGCTATTTATAAATTAAATAAGTTCAAGTTTTTTAAACAATCAAGATATATCATGATTGAATCATTTAAAAATAATAGTTAAGAATTATTTAAGTTATTACTTAAGATACGTAATTAACATTATAAATATAATAATTGAAAATTAAAAAAGATAATGTATATTTATCTTTTAAAAATATTTGTGGATCGGTATATGTCTTTTCTTATCTACTGAAACTGTGATGTCTTTTCAGATTGTTGGTGTATGGACAATAACCAAAAGGTCAGGCTGAGGACGTTAAACCAAGCGCTGGATAGGAGGCAACCCATTAGTTTCGTATCTATCTCTTTTGTTTTTATTTTTACAGTTTACATATCATATTAGGAATTTCCCATCTTGATTTTACATTGAAGGAATCGATTTTATATTAGAATTTTTAAACTTTTTGTACATATTTGCATGAGAACCTCCAACTTTTAGAGGTTTTAGAGTCACTTAATATACTTCTAGCTAAGTCTACATACATATCTTACCGAAATAATTGAACTTAGAAGTAATAGATGTAGACATTCAGGTTTCTTAGTTGTTGAGAGTAATTATTGGACTTAACCATGTCGGTGGCAAATTAAGTGTAAAATGAAAACAATATTAGAGAAGTTGATCAATCATTAGTGGAGACTAACCTTAACAAATTAGACTGAGGCACCATACCTTCAATATTGTTCATTTAGAGTGTTTCATATGCGCAAACTTCGGGTAGAATGATGAGCTACTCAACCTCGCACCTCTTCAACACTTTTATGAACTCTTGAGTACTATTTTTATCAATCATGGGGGTGTTATCAGAATTGTTAACTCTATATTGTAGTCTTGTTTGCAATTGACATCATTCTCTCAACGAAGTAGCAATAGAAGCACATCATCAACAACAAACGGAGCGACATCAAAATCACGAAGAAAGTTGAATATAGTCAAGCTTTCCAAGCAACAAAAAGACGAGCAAGATTATGTATCAAAAGTGAAGACAAGAGAAAGTGAAAAACAAAGAAAAACAAAAGATGTAAGTTCTTTAAATTTATATGATACCAAGGCAATACAAGATGTAAAGAATCAGCTGCTTAATTTTTTCCTCGTGGCCCTGTTATTATTTTGTAGTTGTTATCTTTTATCGCTTTTATTAAAAAAATATAAAAAAATGTGCATTTTAATTTTGTAGTAGTGTGTTATTTCATTAGTTAAGGCCATGAGAAAGAATAAATATATAAGGAAGTTTAAAGCAATAAGATATTGAAAAAACGGGTACAAGTTGTCAAAGTTCTACAAAGTTCAGAAGCTTATCATTGATAGTTGAACCCGAAGACAAAAAAATTTCTATTCGTTGTGAGAGTGGTGCAGATTGTAAATCGGGTGAGAAGGTAAGTAAGCATTCCCATCCTCGCATAATGGTTGATTTTATTTCTTAGATGTCATCATAAATATATAAATAAGGAAAAGATTTAGCGTCACCATTCAACGCGTGCAAGTGTTCTATCTTCACTCATGCTTGCGCACATGTGAGACCCATTTATACTCTCAGTTTTCTACTTATTTAATATCCATAGAGTTTAGTCGTCATCAACGAAATCCCATATTTATATCTTACCACCCTCTCCGTCATTTTCGATAATCGGTAACCTTCACCAACTACGAGCATTAGCTTATCGGTCCTTACGAGATTTTTCTCAAAAATATGGCCCCTTAATGTTCTTGCACCAGGGTCAATCTCCAACTCTCGTAGTTTCATCAGTAGAAATGTCTAAAGAGGTAATGAAGAACCAAAATCTTGTCTTTGCAAACAAACTTGCTCTTACCGCCGTTAAAGCGCTTGTTTATGGAAGTACTGATATTGTTATTGCGCCTTATGGTGAATATTGGAGACAAGTAAAAAAGTTTTTTTTTTATTGAGCTATAGTGTCAAAAGGGTTTAGTTATATAAGCATGTGAGAGTATAAGAAGTCAATTTTGTGATCGATAAGATATCTAGTTTATGTTCTTCAATAGAAGACAGTCCACAGGTAGTAAATCTTACCGAAATACTGCTAACCCTCACAAAAAAAATATAGTTTCAAGGTGCGCTCTTGGTGTTAGGTATAAACTGCTCACAGAAACAAACTTTATGGAGTTGTTTGATGCTTTTAGTTTTGGTGATTTCTTTCCATCTATTGGTTGGATGGATGTTGTTACTGGATTATCTAGCAAGTTCGAAAATGCATTTCAGGAAGTAGATACTTTTTTATATGAAGTCATCAACGAATAATTCCTTTGTCATTCCAAATTGGAAGATGGTCACGGTCAAGTAGAAGATAGTGACGAACTAGATGTGACAAATATTTTTATACTTTCTCAGGAAAATTATAAGAATCTCTATCGTAATAATATCAAAGCAATACTAATGGTCAGACCATCTCTCTCTATTTGTATTTGTCTCTCACAATTTAAAACTGCTAATACGTGTTGATCTATGGAGGAAGAAGTCGAGGAGAAATGCTTATTTGAATGCTATCGAGGATGGTTTCTTTATTATGGCATTGGTTTCTCCTACTCAGTGATTAAGCATGAGAATAATATTCTTTGATAGTTCTAACTTCTTATGGATGTATACAGAAACTTTATGTCTTCGTATCTCTTTGGTACATATGCTCGAGAATATTTAAAAGTTAGAATTTAGGTTTTGTGGGTATACCTCTTGTAAACCCTCACGAGACTATAACTCATCCACTAGGGACACCTAGGAGTTTAAAGGATGTTAACACATGATAAGTGCAACTGTATCATCAACATAAGGGAGTTGTTGTATTTAGTTTAGTTTAGTTTAGTTTAGTTTAGATTTGTAGTTTTCTCGAGGACTAGCAAAAGGCAAGTAGGGGAGAATTTGATAAGTGCATAATTTATATATTTTAAGTATTATTTTCTTACACTTATTTTCTAGATTTTGTGTGATTATATTATTATTACTTCCGTATTTATATCTTTTATTATGTTACATCTATAAAAGAAGTGGAAATAGAGTGTTACAAGGGAAGAATTTCCAAAGTCCCAGTGGTACTCAGTAAAATCCAGCGGCGAAAGAATGAAGTCATTCTGATTTCGTATGAAGAGTTATGGGTAAACCTAGGAATTAAACATGTCGGTTCCCTAGAAATAACAAGTAAACGAATCCTAAATCAGAAATAACTAAGGGAACCTAATGCATTAATAAGGGATGCCTAATTTTGAATATCACTAACGGCGCCAGCAGTGTTGTTGGGGGACACCTTTTTCTTCTTAAATTCAAATAAAGGAATTAGGGGTTGTGGTTGTTGGTTACTGTTGGTCGAGTTTGTGATCGGTGATGATGTTTCGAGGGTTCGAAATGATGATGGTGGTTGAGTCTCGACGAAGAAAAGAAAAAGAGACAGTTGAGAAGAAAACTTGGCAGCAACCATGTTTGATCATGATTGATCATAGTATCTGATAATGGTTAATTTTGAGCTTGAATGGGTGTCAGTGGGGATAATTGAGATGATGAAAGGATTTGGTGATCATCAAAATTGGGTGATAGAGCTCGGAACCATGTTAAAGCTCGAATCTATTCTCAAGCGGGTGGTGTTGCCATTAGTTTCTGTTTCTGGTAAGATGGAGTTGATGGTTGTAGAAGAAGCTCGAATCTGTGGAACCAGTGGTGGCAGTAACAATGAGAATAAATGTTTGCTATTTCTCGAGTCTTATGGCAGAGATGAATTTCATGTTTTTCGAGTTTGATAGAGGTGATGGATGATTTGTGTTGGTCGATTATGATTGGAAGTGATGGGTTCGAGTTGGAGTATTTATGGCTATCATTATCGGCATAAGAGTAGAGTTTATTTGTTGTCGATGGTTGAGAAAATGTAAGAGAGAATCTTATAAAGTTTGGAGAAACTCAGATGAAAAGATTTTTCTCGATGACGAGAGTTATCGAGATAACAAAACCAAAACTCAGTAAAAATAAGAGTCACAACAGAGAGAATTATCGAGGCAAAGTTTAAAAATTCAGAAGAAAAATATTTACGCGATGGCCTGAGTTATCGAGAGAAACTGGCCATTAATTAAAGATCGAGGGAGTTAGGTAGAGAATAGAAAATAATAGGTTGTCATTTCCAGCGAACTGACAATCCAAGGATATGAATGGGCTGGCGATGCATGTCATAAGAATAATAAATTAATCAAGATATTTTCCACTAATTAACTAGTAATATATCGGTAGTAAGGAACTTTCCCACGGAGAGCTGTGTAATTGAGATGTTATTTAGATTAACAAAACTAGAATAAATACTAAAAGGGGGAGTTTGTCTATTAATTAACTAAAAATAACAACAAATAAAATAATAAAAAAGAAAGATGATTAGGGAGTCATTCGCCGTTACCAAACGTTAACTCGAGTAGTATACTTATTTATCTTTTGTTAGAATCATTCATCACCAACCGTAGAATAGCAGCTAGCACAATGATATCCCCAAAACTCCTTATATCACTGAATACTGAAGCGTTCGAACACCAGATTCTATCCAACTAAGTTACCAAGAAGTAGCACACTCAAGGTGTAACCCAATTGAATACTTTAGGGTATTTAAATTTAGTTTATCCTAGCATCATAACTTGTAGCGCAAGGTTCCGCTTACTACTATTTTCTTCACATGCAATTGCTCCATAGAATCACTCTGCAAGGTCTCGCGTTCTCTACTTGTGTAGCGAGTTATCCAACAATTACACGGATATCCTAACTCTCCACTAGCAATTCGGTAATCAATAGATTAATTTAGCATGCACTCCAAGCAATTTAAGAATCACTCATAAACCTTGGATATAGTAAAAACAATTAATGATTAAAACTCCGAATAAACTTGTATAACTAAAAAATCTTCACGTGTAGAACGTTAAATCATCCTTAATCAACAACAAAATTAGCTAGGCATAGTATTGTAGATGGTGGATTTTTGGCAAAGGGTAAATACTAAAATTGCCTCTAACCAGCTAGAAGCGTAGAAACAAATAATATATTTTATGCTACTGACCCCACATCAGAAAGCATAGAATTCATATTTTATAGTTCGCAAGCATCTCACACTAATTCTTCACCTCTCTGAAAATATATATACATATTAGAGATTTATCCGGCTAAGCTCTCAATATTTTATGTATACACAACATTGGTATTGTACGACTCATTGCTTACTCCTTCATCATAATTGGACAACTCCTAGATGTATTGCACACTGCTATAGAACAATATTGTCCTTACACAACTCTTAGATGTATTGCACGCCGTCTTCAGAATATCACTGGTACTTTTTGCAATACTATCAGATATTCTATAAATCATATATATTAAATCTCAAGCTCCTAGATGTATTGCACACTAGTATAAAGCGACTTGAGTCTTCTCTAGTGCTATATTCCCTGGGTGAATTATTAGAATTACTTTATATCAATATTAAACCCTAATTGGTTAATATGGTTTATCACAGTATCCATACAAGCCCATATCAAAGCTCACAACAAGTTTCATATGGGTATGCTTGGTCCAAACCCTAATATTGGTCAAAAACATCTAGTTTCTGACGCATCATTACGATCGTCTTGGAAAAACGTTCTAATGAGTATAGAATGGGGAAAAATTTTCTAAACAATAAATATTCCCTTGAACTTTACTACGACATATTAAAAGGGCATCTCATTTCGAGTAATGGTTTATGAGATATTACCTAAATCCTGGGAAAAATACAAGCTGAAAAAAACTGTCAAAAAATTCCTAAAAGGTTGTTGTTTGCTCCGTTAGACTATGAAAACGAACTCTAAACCTATATCCTTCCGCGTTAGGAGATAACTGACGATTTTCCAATTTGGAATTGGGGTTAATTATCGAAAATGGACACCGTATGAAGAATCTAAAACGTTTTTACTAATTGTGTATGCAATTTTATAATGGCGAAAATCAACAAAAGATTTCGTTTATTCATATATGAATGGTCATAAGACGTTCGTAATAACACATTCATGATATATAAGACGTTCGTGATAAAGGAGTAGCGGGACCGGCACTAGCCGGTTCCCACTCCCCTATTTCTTATTTCTAGTTTTATTATTTTGTATCATTGCAACCTTACTTAATGTACCCCTCTTCCTATCAAACTATTTGCTCTTTTTATCAAGAACCCCGTCTTCCTCTTGCTTCAAAACCATAAGCTCTGCAGAGCTATATAGAATGGTCCCGCTACCATATTAATATATTTAAAATATTATTATTTTAATATTTTGGTCTTCAGTCTTTACATCAAAATCCCTTTTTAGATAATATTTCCAAACAATGTCATAGAGACCATATAGCATGCAAGGCAATGAGGAATGGTCCCGTGATCACTGACCCGTGCTCAGGCCACCTGGTTGGTCCCATCTATCACTGTCTTCATATATCACAGTCTTTATCTATCACGGTCTTCATCTATCATGACAATCATCTATGGTGACCTTCATTTATCATAATTAGGGTTTAATTATTTTACCTCAGTTTGACCTTCTATCAATAATTAAAATAACCTGACTACTCTAACACAAGTGAATGGTCATCCACTTAATGATCACCCACTTAATGATCATACGCTTAATGATCACCCACTTAATGATCATACACCTAATGCTCATATGCTTAATGCTCGACTTGACACTCATCAAGCATTGTAAACATATATGTATATATACATGCACACACACATATATATATATATATATTAGTCTTTGGTAGATCCATCAATCTCATGAAACTTATGCTTATTAATCCAAAAAGTTCATCTGGGTATCATTGTTGCCTCAACTGGCACGAGGATATGTAGATTATCAATGATAATATCAATCATACTCTTTATGCATATGATCTATTAAGAATCATTGCTTATCTCAACATACATCTTATGCTTCGGGTTAACATGCTAGAACTCATTGATATGTTATGACTAAACAGTCTATCTAGGTCAACAACTGACCAAATAATTCATGTATATAGAATAGACTTAATAATCATACTCAAGCTATTAATCATTTCAGATGGGGGGATATTCATTAGAGTTTTGGTCTCGCGTCCTACAACAAGTACGGTGTAGCAATATGCCCATGATGAGAAAGTAAATAACTCATGTCGACAGTTGAAGAGATAAATAGTATAGTGGTTGTACAACCGTCAAGTCCCACTAGCATGACATAATTGGTTTTCACTAATATCACCATGTCTCTAATCTTCTACTTCTTTGCAACTGTCACCACTTACGAGATTAATGTGTTAACTTCCATTGCTATAAATAGGTTCTTCAACCTATTGACAAAAAGACAGTCATCCAAGAAAAAGACAATCATCTTAAAAGAGAGCAAAGATATATGATCACAAAGCTATTATCTTACAATATCCTCACAAAACTCAAACCTTCTGATTTTCATCTTCATAGCAGTGCAAACACATATTCAATCTCATTGATCACAATATCTTTCTATGCTTCCCTGCCTACTGATTAACCTTTCTCATTCCTTTGCGACTGAAATAAGATTGGAACAATCTTTCTTTGATTTAGGGCATCTTGTAAAGATTGATCTCTCGAATCTTAAAAGTACTTATAGAATACAAATTTTTAGGGTTTAGACGAATTACTTTGACTAGCATCTGCCTATCCCATCACTTTTCCCCTTTTACCCTTAAATCGTTTTTACCGACAAACAAGTAAAAAGAAGAATGGTTCTCTCCTAAAGATGTAAACCTTAGTTTTTTCGATGTAAAAGATATGCTATGATAGGTATATTGGATAGATATTACTCAAAAGGTGTCTTATTTGAGCCTTAGATGTCTTCTTTTATAAACTTCAATGGTTGTCCCTCAAGTATACTCTCTTTATAAGGTTTGGAATCCTTCCGGGACCATGCTTCCTTGAGTTAGAAGTCAATTTCACATCCAAATAAGTCTCAGGTTTGGCTAATTCGGTTGGCACACTTAATAGATCAACATCTCTCTGTAAATCCTTTGAAATATTCATTGTTATACTTCAGGTTCGGCCTATTCGAGTATGGACTTTTCTTGCCGAACCTGATAAGTTATTTTTGCTCCAGGTGAGTGTCAGGTTTGGCTACTATTTGGTGATGCATTATCAGCCGAACTTCTCTTTGTACACTCAAGTCTTTCAAACTCGTTTTTCCCATAAATTCTTTGTCCGATGTCGGAATGACCTCATTGTTTTTGCATTGGATTCGTATTAACATTATATTTAGGATGATATTAAGAACTCATGGAATTTAGTAAGTATAATTTTGTCTTGGATCCTCCTTCACTTGCAATGCTTTACTTCCTTACTCATTCTAACACTTTGTAGCTCATTTTGGATGGTTCACCTAACAAAAGACATAAACTATAAAACAAACGCAAGAATTATAGAAAATATTAGTATGGATTTGACTCTAAACTCAAATGAATTATTCACTTATCAAATCCCCCCACACTAGCTTTTGCTAGTCCTCAAGCAAACTATTATTTAAACTAACCAAAAATACAATACAAAAACTCCCTTTTGTCAAGGAAACAATTACATTTAGCATGTGTTACAATCCTTTAAACCTATAGGTGTATCTAGTGGAAGATTTATAGTCTCGTGAGGGTTTACAAGAGGTATACCCACAAAACATACTCCAACTTCAAAATCACAAGCATCCAAAGAACTATGAAGACATAAAGTTTTTGCACACTAATAATACGAGGTTTGAAATGCCTAAGGATATTATTCTCATGATTAACTCTTGAGTTAGGAGAAACCAACCCTATGAAAGAATCTAGCCTCGAGAGCGATCAAATAAGCATTTCGCCTCGACTTCTACTTTACCAATAGAGTTTTATGAAATTACACTCAAAAGACGTACTTTATGGTTCTCATGTGTGAAGGAAGGAATGATGATAGAAATTTTGCACACGTTGAATGGTGGGAAGAAAAAGAAAACTTCCGAATTATATTTTATTATCCCATAAAAACATGGGACGAAAAGAACCCTTTTTTTCCTAGTGATCATAAGAATGGAAATCAACCACTATGTGAGAATGAGAATGGTTAGTTACCTTTTCAACCGATCTACAATCAGAACCATTCTCACAATGAATAGAAACGTCTTTGGTCGTCAGTCTTCAACTGTTGATGATGAACTCTTGAACTTCTTTGACAATTTATAACTTTTTTCCTCAATTTCTTATTGCTTGAAACTTCTTTATAAATTTCTTCTTCCCTACAACCTTATTGAATGAATACAAAATAAATATACACTAAATCAATATAAGATATTTTTTATTTATTTTTATGATCTTTTTTTTGTATAATAAGAACTTAATTGAAATACAAACTAACAAATGAAACTAATATGGTTGTGGGAGAAGGATTTTACTACTTGATTCTTCACAACTTGTATTGTCTTGGTCTCATAAACTTCATAAAAATTTCACATCTTTTGGTTTTCTTTGCTCTTCAACTTAGATATAGAAGTTTTGTTCCAATTTGTGTTGCTTGTGAACCTTGAGTGTATTCAACTTTCTTCATGATCTTGATGTCGCTCTACTTGTTGATGATGATGTGTTTCTATTGCTGCTTTTTCGACTAAATTGTGCTAACTGAAAACTAGACTATAAGATAAAGTTAGCAATACTGATGACACCCTCATGATTGACGAAATTAGCACTCAAGAGATCAAAAAGTAGTGTTGAAGTGGTACGAGGTTGGGTAGCTCATCATTCTACCCGGAATTTACGCAGATGAAACACTCTAAACAGAAAATTGAAGGTTTGGTGCCTCACTCATATATAGGTAGTCTCCACTAATGATTGATCAACTTCTCTAGTACTGTATTATTTCTGCATCTAATTTGCCATCGGCGGTTTAAGTCCCTTTTATTCAGTTATTGCCTATCAACAACTACGAAACCCGAATATAGTTCTCTAATACTTCTAAGTTAAATTATCTCGGTTCGAACTTTGTATGTAAACTTAGATAGAAGCATACTAAGTGACTATAAAATATTTCAAAGTTGGAGGTTTATGCAAAATCTAAAAACTCTATATTCAAATAAATAAATATGCAAATACCCCCCCTACCCCCCCCACACCACCCCCCACCC
>JAJJMC010008556.1:1523041-1538481 GCA_023531435.1 Papaver californicum | reverse complement strand
ACCCCCCACACACACATAAACTTTCCATTATCCTCAATGTAAATTAACTCTTCCAATGTAAAATCAAGATGGGAAACCAAATAATGATATGCAAACTAAAAATTAAAAGAAAATGATATAAATACAAAACTAATGGGTTGCCTCCCATGCAGCGCTTAGTGTAACGTCCTCAGCCTGACCTTCTAGTTAGCGCCCATAAACCAACAATCTGAAAATATGGGGATCCATCCAGACAACGATCTTCGGTTCTAATAACAGCTTCACAAAAACGTTAGCATACAAATGTAATAAGAAAATTGTTATTTAGTGGAAGTTACCCCCACACTTAGTCTTTTGTACACTTGGAAGTATAAAAAGAACATAGAGTACGGGAACTTCTACATGTTCCTCTCGGTGAACCATCATAGTGATACAATCAAACACATCTAGTGTTGGACAATTAGCGTTGACCGGTATCAAACTATATAAAAGCCTTTCTTTATCAGTTTATGCTTCAATCGAAATGTCAACGTCATTATAATCCTTGGCAAGATCAATTGGTTCTTCCATAACCTTAATCAATTTTGTTCCATTCTCAATCATCGTCTCTTCAACACACTCGTCATCAAAATTAAAGTCCTCTCCCAAGAAGTCTAGTCCATTGGTGCAAATCCCAAGATAATTAGTATGAGTCTCCTCAAAAGAACTAACCGGGTCTACTACTTGCAAATCAATTCGGATATTTTTTTCCACTCTGATATGCATTTGAATATATTACCCCGTTTATAACAATTGTTCTATTATACCAAGTCTCCTCCTTTTGAATAGGCGAATGATCGTAATTCTGATCCGCAGTTGGAATAAATTCATCATCGTTGCAAGGAATTTCCAATGGTTGTTCATCTTCATAATCGTCTTTATCGTTCTTAGAAATTTCAGATTTTTTTTGGTTTTGAGGCCACACTTCTTCCTCGTCCCTACTTTTACCCAGTTGAGCAATTTGTTCGTATAATTTTTCCGCAGTCCTTTGAATCTCTTGATGTGACTCTTCCCAATCATATTGTTGTTGATGTCGTTGTTGCAAATCCTCTTACTTTCGACTCTGCTTATTTTGTTTTTAAATAAATTTCTCCATTAGCCTTTGGAGTTCATCTAACTTGGCACAAGAAGAATTTGTAGTACTAGAGAAATTATTAGAAACATAATTGTTTTTCCAGCACTGTGGTTTTTCACATACCCACCATAAGATTGTTGGTATGTATAAAAATAATCATAAGGTTCCATAAGGTATTGGTCGTAACCAAAGGATTGCTCGTGATTATTCCCATGGAATGGTTGATAGTTATCATACCACTATCATATGATTGACCTTGTGCACTGTACAAGTTATTTCCAAATGGAAACATGACGAATCACAAGAATAAAATCTAAAACATAATAAAAATCTAAAATCTAAAACAAAAATAATTAAAAGTGATACTTACGTTACAACCCGGGTTCATAATTTACCTCCCGTTTTTGACGAGCGGATAACACCTTCAACTAGTTATGAACACCACGAAAACCTAAAAAACACTAAATAAAAATGTAAAAAATTTCTAAATTACTAAAATAAGCTAAAAAAATAACAAATAAATTAGCAAATGCTCCCTGGCAGCGACGCCAAAATTTTATACGTATCGTAAGTGCAACAAATTAATCAAGATATTTTCACTAATTAACTAGTAATATAGTGGTAGTAAGGATCGTTCCCACAGAGAACTTTGTAATTGAGATGTTATTTAGATTAGAAAAACTAGAATAAATACTAAAAAGGGGGTTTGTCAATTAATTAACTAAAATTAAAAATAAATAAAATAATAACAAATAAATATGATTAGGGAGTCATTCGCCATTACCAAACGTTAACTCGAGTAATATACTTGTCTATCTTTCGTTAGAATCATTCGTCAGCAATCGTAAAATAGCATCTAGCGCATTGCTATCCCAAAACTCCTTGTATCACTGAATGCCGAAGCGCTCGAATACAATATTCTATCCAACTAAGCCACCAAGCAGTAGCATACTCAAGTTGTAACCCAATTGAATGCTTTAGGGTTTGTGAATTTAGGTTGATCCTAACATCAGAACTCTTAGCATAAGGTTCTGCTTACTAGTGTTGTCCTCGCACGTGATTGCTCCACAGAATCCCTCTGCAAGGTATCACCTTCTCGACTTGTGTAGCGAGTTATTCAACAATTAGACGGATATCCTAACTCTCCACTAGTAATAGGGTAATCAATAGATTAATTTAGCTTGCACTCCAAACAATCTTACAGTCACTTATAAACCTTCGATATAGTAAAAACAATCGACAATGATTAAAACTCCAAATAAACTTGTGTTACTAATAAAGCTTCATGTCTAGAACATTGAACTCATCCTTAATCAATAAAAGAATTATCTACTCATAGTACCAAAAAGAATGTCTAGTACAAATTTTTAGGGTTTAGACGAATTACTTTGACTAGCATCTGCCTATCCCATCACTTTTCCCTTTTTACCCTTAAATCGTTTTTATCGACAAACAAGTACAAAGAAGAATGGTTCTCTCCTAAAGATGTAAACCTTAGTTTTTTCGATGTAAAAGATATGATATGATAGGTATATTGGATAGAGATTACTCAAAAGATATCTTGTTTGAGCCTTAGATGTCTTCTTTTATAGCCTTCAATGATTGGACCTCAACTACACTCTCTTTATAGGGTTTGGAATCCTTTCCATACCGTGTTTCCTTGAGTTAGAAGTTACTTTCTCGTCCAAACAAGTCTCAAGTTCGGCTAGTTCGGTTGGCACACTTACTAGCTGACCATCTTATTTTAAACTCTTCGAATATTGATTTTTATGCTTCAGGTTCGGCCGATTCGAGTATGGATTTTTCCATCCGAACCTGACAAGTTATGTTTTTTCGAGGTGAGTGTCAGGTTCGACTACTATTTGGTGATACATTACCAACCGAACTTCTCTCTGTACACTCATGTTGGAATGATCTCATTTGTTTTGTGTTGGCTTCGTATTCTCGTTATCTTCAAGATGGTATTAAGAACTCATGGATTTGAGTAATATAATTTGGTCTTGGATCCTTCTTCACTTACAATACGTTACTTCCTTGCTCATTTAAACACTTTGTAGCTCTTTTTGGATGATTCACCTAACAAAAGACGTAAACTAGATAGAGAAAAACATAGTAAAAGGTAATATGCAAGAATTATAACAAATAATAGTATGGATTTGATACGAAATCATATGAATTATGTACTTATCAGGTGGCTATCAGGTTTTTACGCAAGCCCATTAGCTCCCTTTGCAATTTTACACGACTAAAGCCTTGGAGGTGACTTGTTTTAGGCATTTTTTTGTATTTCGGGAAACCTATTTCGACCGGGATTTGAGCAGGGGCACTTCTACTTTTAGGAAAACTATTTAGAGACAATTCACTTCTTTTTGAGGAGCCATTTTTGATCTATCATCATATCATCTATGACAAAAGAAAAAGAAGTTTGAAGCAAATTAGGGTTTTACCTTTAGGGGAAGAACCGTGACACCCTCTTTTTCTCCCTCTTCTCTTGTATGATTTTTATTGGTTTTAGAAACCCATGATTGTGTAACTTTCTCTTATTGGTTAGGGATGTAGGCATAAGATCTTAGACATGTAAATAAATTTGGTTGGTTAGTTTTAATATTAATGGTATCTTTTATCAATCACTTATTTTCTAATGTTTATATTATTATTCATGATTGAATACTTACTCATTTAAGTTGCAATTTTAATGGTCATGTGTTCACATCTAAAGCTAAACTGGTGTTTGGAGATACATAATACTCGATACACCCGATTACAAGTAGCATGGTGTTATTACTGCTTGTAATCAAAACCTTCATGTAATTGCATGTAGAAGCTTAACCTAGGTTAAATCTGTGTGGCTCTTGCGCCGGATTTCTTTGAATAACCTCAACTCACGAAGACTAATGCTTTTATTGGGTTAAACTTGAGTGGCTCTTGCGCCAAGTTATTCATTGAGAATGATTCAAAGACTGTCTCTTGCTCAATTTGATAATACATGGAGTTTTGTTGGAGTAAGCCTGGGATAAGATACTCTAGGGTTATTGATTTGAGAAGTATTAATCGTTAACTCGAATCAATTGACGAGCATTTTTTTGGTGGTGGAATATGAAACCTCTAACCATTATTTTCCTCCCTATGATATTCTTTATTTAATTTATTTTTATTTTTATTAGTTAAATTTAGCTTTATTCATTATAATTCTACCCTTGGTTACATAAGAAGTTGAAAACAAATAACAATTACATAGCTCCTCGTGGGAACAATCATTACTACAATAGTTTGTTGCACTTATGACACACATCAAATTTAGTATTAGTTGGAAATATCTAGAGTAATTTGTTGCACTTACGACACGCATCAACAACACCATTACCAACTGGGATGCAAGATCGCCAATATATCTCAAGTGTGGCTCTTTCAGTTCGGCAAGATTGATAAACCCCAGGATTTTCTGAATTTTTTTCTAGAATGATTGTAACGTCAAGAGTGGTGATGTTCTGTTAAATGGTGAAAGTATTTCGTTCATATATGCAAATACCAAAGCTTGCCATTTTTATATATTTTTCTATGAGAAATGAAGAAAAATATATTGGAAAAAAAGGATATACAGATTACAATCCAAGCCAGCCTCTATTGGTTTCTTCAGCTAGCTCTTAATAGTAATATAATTTACACATCAATTGTTATAATTTCTAATTTGTTTCGGTAGAATTCTTTATTTATCTCTCTGTTAAAGTTCATTTGGCACCAAAAACTAGCGTCTCAAACCAATTTTCTTTCTTTGATCCCGGAAAATAATGTAGTGGACACTATAATAAACTGACATATTTGTGACATTCTGTTTAGCAACGAAAATGAGCGTTACTTATAGAATTTTTTAGTAAAATGGAAAAAAAATCATCTTTTTTCACGCACAAATTATTTTATGACACAAAAAAATAATAATTGTGAGAAATTTATGCTACAAAATCCCTTCGGCATAAGTGACGCTAAAAGCGTCGAACGAATTATCTATGACACCTCCTTTTGTAACGCATTGACCGATAAACAAAAAATATCATAAAATATATTTGTGGCGGAAAATCAAATTTTTGTGACATTATTTTTCATTGGAAAAACCATGTTTTGTTGTAGTGGGAGGAAGTCAAAGATTTCATACTCATAAGTCTGATGGATGGAAAATCAAATATTTGAGACGTTGTTTTTCATGGAAAAAACCATGTTTTATTATATTAGGATGAAGTCAAAGATATTATACCCATAAGTCTGATGGGTGGCATTTATAAGATGGTTTCTAAAGTCCTTGCAGAAAGACCGAACCCTAACGGTCATGCATTTGGAGATCAAGCCTTCTAACTTACACTCATTGTTCAAAACGTTGTGAGCTTATAATAACCAATAAAGAAGTAACTCATATCGTATAAAAAATTTGGTGGGAAGTAAAAGCACGAATAGGTATGGCCTAGTTCACGTGGTCTTCACATGGGCACAACCTGAACCCTAGCGGTCATGCATTTGAAGATCAAGCCTTCTAACCTGTACTTATATAAATAACTTACAAGTAATTTTAATCAAACAAAAAACACTTCATGATCAACTTTACAAAAAGTTAATTTTTTTGCTTTTTGAAGTCAATATTAAATAATAAAGTGATAGTAATTTTTTCCTAGGATGGAGGGATTATATGCTAAGTACTCCCCCACACTTAAGTTTCACATTGTCTACAATGTTCAAAACCAAAATTACTGATTTCTAACACAACAACAAACTAACCTCAAAAATGTATATATTGGTAAGGAATTAGGCAAAACATCCCTCACGAAAATTTTCCGCCTACGCCTTTTTATAACGTGTCAGAAAGTCACAGAGTTTCGATAAACGGTCTCACAGTTATGAACTCTGGAACGACTGACATGCAATCTAGAAAAATCTTGAGCTCAACTTATTAGGCCCATCGCTCCAACCTAAAAAAATCCACACTCAAATTATTTTTTTTGTAAAAGAAAGATGAGTATTTCCCCTTCAAAAGTTTGGGTCAACCACTCAAACCTGACTCCGAGCGAAGTCTCTAGAGACGTTTTATCGAATGGTGTGCGGTCATAATTTTTCTGACGAGAAATTTTTTGTCAAATTTTTTTTCATTATAGATTTAGGACTCTATGAAATTAAACATGGGAATGCAAATATGATATGAAAACTATAAAAACAAAAAATAAAATAGATAATGATACAAAGTTGCCTTCCATTCAGCATTTAGTTTAACATCCTTAGCCTGACTTTTCGGTCACCCGTATACCAACAATCTGAAAATATAGGGATTCACCCGGATAACAATATGCAGTTCCAATAGTAACTTCACACAAATATTAACATAACATAAAAATAAGGAAATTTTTATTTTATGGACTACACTTGGAAGTGTATAAAAAACATAGAATGCGGGAACTTTTACGTACGGGTTCCTTTTGGTGAACCTGCACAATGCTAGATACAAACACATATAGTGGTGGATAGTTAGAAGCAAAGTAATCCTTAGGAATTTTAGCAATACATATAAACAACCCTAAGTGACGTAGTTCCTTAAAAATCGGGTTAACAATCCTTGGGGAACTATTTCAATTAGGGGAGGATGATCAAATGATATATAACTATCCAAAGGATTAGACAAAACTTTCATGATTTCTTGTATTGCGGGATCCTTATCATTCTTAAAGAACTCCAATGAATTATTTACCTCACATATATTGTGATCCTCTATCAAGCTCGTTAAGAGTCATTCTTCATCAATTTATGCTTCATCCAAAATCTCAGCATCATTATGATCCTTGGCAAGGTCAATTAGGTCTTCCATAAAATCAATCAATTTGGTTTCATTCTCGATCATTGTCTCTTCAACACTCTCGCCATAGGAATCAGGGTCCTCTTCAAGAAAAATCTTCTTCGGTGCAGATCATGAGATTTTCATTTGAGTATGTTGCACCATTCATAACAATGGGTAGGTTACCCAATCTCTTTCTTTTGAATAGGAGAATGATCGTTATTATGATCTGGAGTTGGAATAACTTCACCATTGTTGAAAGGACTTTCCAAAGGTTGCATATCTTCGAAATCATCATCATAAATCAAATATTCATTATTTCCCTTAGGATTTTCAGAATGGCTTTTCCTTTGAAACCAAACTTCTTCCTTATTCCTTTTCCCAACAAGTTGATCAATGTGACTCCCTAAGTTATCCATAGTCCCTTGAATATGTTGGAGAGTATCTTGCATATTTTGATTGTGCTACTTAGACTGTTCAAATAACTGGCTAGTGCTTGCTTCCAAGTTAGGATATCTCATCCCTCCAATCACTATAACATCTCTAGCACGAATTTCCTTTCTTTAAATGGGTGAATGATCATGATCAGAAATTCGGTCGAGTATATTATAGTCATATTCGGTTGATGCAACTTTCTCTATGCCTTGCGGTCTATTGAGTATCCTTGGGATATTGTCTACACATTGCTGAAGTAAATCTGCCAAACTAGAAGAAACATGATTAGTAGCATAACTATCCTCCCATCCCTGTGATTACTCACCTACATAACCACCATAAAGTTGTTGGTATGTATGAGAATAACCATAAGGTTTCGTAGGGTATTGGTCATAACTAAAGAATTGGTTTTGATTATACCCATGGTATGATTGGTAGTTGTCATACGATTGAGATTGAAAACCATATTATTACCACTATTATATGATTGATCTTTTGCACCAGACATGTTATTTCCGAAGGGAAACATGACGACCCACAAAAAAAAATCTACTAAAACCTAAAAAATATATAAAAATAAAAACAAAAGTGATACTTACAACCTGCTTTCATAATTTACCTCTCGTTTTTGACGAGCGGATAACACCACAAAATCCTAAGAAATCCGAAAAACACTAAAACAAAAGTAAAATATTCTAAACTACTAAAACAAGATAAAACAAATAACAAATTTATTATTAACGCTCCCCGGAAGCGACGCTAAAATTTGATGTGTGTCGTAAGTGCAAGAAATTAATCAATATATTTCCCACTAATTAACTAGTAATATACCGGTAGTAAGCATCGTTACCACAGAAAATTGTATAATTAATATGTTATTTAGATTAGAAAACAACAATAAATACTAGGGGGGTGTGGATTAATTAACTAAAAATAATAATAAAGAATGGAAAATTAAGGATTCGTTCCCCGGTTTCAAACATTAAGTCACTTATTATACTCCTTTACTTCTCGTCAGAATCGTTCATCACCAATCGTAGGATAACAGGTACGTTTAGCTATCCCCAAAACTTTCTGTATCACCGGATAACAGGTACGCTTAGTTATACCCAAAACTCCTTGTATCACCGGATAACATGTACGCTTAGTCACTAGATTCTATTCGTCTGAGTCGCCAATAAGTACGCTTTTAAGGTATAATTCAGTCAAACTCTTTAGGTGAATTTAGGTTGATCCCAGCAGTTAAAATCAGTATGCTCGGTTCACTTACTAGTGTTGTCTTCACACATGATTTCTCCACAAAATCCCTCTGCATGGTCTCAAGTTTTCTACTTGTGTAGGAGATGCTCAACAATTACGGATCGCTCAACTCTCTACTAACATTAGAATGATCGATAGAATAATCCAATTTACACTTTAACAATATATAAATCAATCATAAACCCTAGATATAATGAAAACAAATGACAATATGATAAAAACTCTAAGTAACTTGTATAACTAATAAAGCTTCATGTCTATAACATTGATTTCATCCATAATCAACAAAATAATTAGCTAATCATAATACAAGGAAGAAGAAAAAGAAAAGTTATGGTTTCCCCATAAAAGGGTAAACTCTAGGTTTCTGAATTATAGTATGATGAGAACTATATGATATGATGTCTTTTTTTATAGCCTCCATACTTGGCTCTCAAGTATCCTCTCTTTCTAGAGTTTGTAAACTCATTGGGAGCAAGTTTCCTCAATTTAAAAGTCCCAAAGAAACACCAAAATTCGTTTAAAAATAGTTCTTCATGTCTAAGGAAACCCCAAAACGCATCCCTTTTGTATCTTCCCGCGCAGGCCCAAAACAAGCTCACAAGAAACCAAATCCACGTTGGTTTCACCGTTTTGCTCATAACTTCTTCATATGACCTCGGAATGACCTCATTCTTTGTGTGTTGGCTTTGTCTGTTAGTTATCTACAAGAAGATGAAAATAAACCCTAGATTTGAATTATTTCCACTTGTTCTTTGTTCTTTCTTCCTTTGTAGTACTTCGGTTTCTTGCTCATTCTAACACTTTGTAGCTGTTGTTTTGGATGATTCACCTTATAAAAGTCATAAACTATAAAACAAGCATAATACAAGGTAATATGAAAGAATTATAGAAAATATAAACATGCTTTGATACTAAGAATATGTAATTTATGCACTTATCAATCCCCACTCTAATCAGACAAACTCTGGCAGCCTCAGTCTCAGCAACTTTAACAGATTCTTCAAGAAATCCTATTCGATATTTGAACTTAATCTCTTCATCAGTATCAGAATTATCTTGCTCAATCTTATATCACATATAAACCTAGGAGTTCCAAGATCAGCTTCAAGATTAGAACATCCTTTATGTTCATCTTTGAAATAGAGATATTTCTTTTTGAGCCTATTACAATGAAGCTTATAGCTTTCAAAATGCTCCACATGCTCAGACAAAGAGTTGTTTACCCCACAACAAGTATCCATGAACTGCAAAAATCAAAGACATAATGAGTCTATGAGATTAATAATATTAGAAATAAGAACATTGAAAAGGAAAAAGTCTAAGTCTTACCCAAACAAAGTTTGCTGCAAAGTAATCCTAAAGAGCGCTAGATGACATTGATCTCATCTCATGCATGTTGTATTCTACACTGGTAAACTTATTTAAAATTTCCCTTATATAAGCATCATCTCCAAGCAATATCCTACGAGCATAGAAGTCATTCTAAAACCCTCTCTGAGCAGCCAAATAAGTAGCCAAGTCAGCCTTGAGGTTGGATTTACAAGTATTGTTATCATCAATAATGATAATGGGTTTCCTCTTATCTCTAACATTGATACCACCAGGGATAGCACGAGCTTTCTTCTTATCATCAAAAACTGGAACTTTGGCTTTTGGAATACAAGCTATCGGAATTTCAACTCTTCCCTTAAAAGCATCTCCCATGAATTTTCTGTTATAGGAAATATTGGGACCACCATCTTTAAAAGCATTAATTTTCTCTTTAATAGCACCAGCTAAAATTCCAGCATAATCTCTAAAATTTTTATATTCAGGTTTGCGAATATTCTCATTAAGAGAATGAACCCCAGCACCACCAGTTTGATCAACATCAACAACATTAACATCTTTATCTTTCACAAATAAGCAAGGAACTGATCTCTTCCATCTTAAACTAAGAAGAATCATACTCATCCTTATTACTCATTAACTGGTATGAATCCAGATCATTGGACTCTAAAGAAGTTTCTGGAGCCTTGGATTTAGAATGCCTAGTAACTCGAAAACCACGAGGTACACGAGCTGAAGAAGGATTAGATGTAATATTTTTATAGATAATGGTCTCGACCATTCTGACGAGGACACCGAGATTATCCACTTCATCATAACCAAGGGTATCAAAATGATTCTTCTTTCGAGCTCTGGTAACCTTATCAATGAGAATGATACCTGAAATATAAGAAACTTAAAATTGAATGCAAATTCAAGAGTTGAACAAAATTAACAGCTTGAACTGAATAATAAAATAAAATGAAGAGCGAAATACTTACAAGAAATTGATTTAGTATTAAACAAAGTTGGCAAGTGGGGATCAGAACTTTGAACTGGCCTCCCAATTACCAGAAGAGAAATGCTATTTTGACATTTCTTCATGACTTACATATGACATTTTTGCTTTCCACATCAGCAACTCTTGTGGGGACCACCAAATTCTTTTTTCACCAATTCTACTTATCTTCCCAGCCGAATCTCCTCTTCTTCCCAGCAGCCGATTTTCTTCTTCACAAGTTGAACCCCAGCCGAATCTCCTTCTCTTCCCAGCAGCCGATTTTCATCGACGAATACGGTACAACTGCACCAAACTGTAAGTACTATTATGATACATGATTCAAATACTAGTCTGATCATGATTCGAATACGGGTCTGATCATTTCAATCTGTGATACATGATTCGAATGGTTATTTATAACCAAAACATATTGTAGGGACATAAATGTTGTTTGATGGGTAGGCAGTTAAAATCTAGCACACAGTGAGTTTCTACTTAGTATTCCTCTTACCACAGTTGGATTTCTTGCTTGTTGGTGTATGTGCCTATGCTTGACTTCTCCCCCAATTTTCTCTTCCTGCATTTTCATCAGTCTTTCGTCTAAGCATATTCGAAAAAGATATTACTTCCTTGATATATTCATTATACTGGCCTAATAATTGGTCTATTCTGTCAGTAGCTTTGTTTTGTTTAAATTAGTTGTTACTGCTGGATTGTTTAGATACTGGCCTAATCATTGCTTAATTTTGATCCGCATCACATTTTTGTCTTTCAGGATTGTTGTTTTGATATTTGTTTGTACTTACTCCACACTACATGCAGTGTTTTGATGTTTGTACTTAAAAAGCATGGATTATGATTCTTGTGAAGATGACAAAATGGTAGTAGATGCATCAAATGATGAAATTGTAGATGTATCAAATGATGAAATTGAAGATGAAAAAATTTTAAAAGAAAAAGATTTTGATGTGGGTATGCAATTCAAGAGCAAAATACAGTTTGAACAGTATTATAGAAGATTTGCTGCCTTCTCCGGATTTCCGGTTAGAATTAGATCATCGGCAAAAGTGAAGAAAGTGATGGGTTCAGATCAGCCACTCAAGTATTGTACACTTTGTTGCGCAAAAGAGGGTGTATCACCAAACACAGCTCAAAATATTCTAAAACCACCAGGAACTAGTCGTTGTGGATGCAAAGCGAGGATAACGGCTAAGAGATTTTCGCTTGCAGATAATAATGACATATGGGGTGGTCACCAAATTTTGCAATGAACATAATCATATCTTGTTAAGTCCTAGTAAGTCTCGTCATCTTCGATACAATCGACATATTAGAACACACGTAAAGAAGAAAATTGAATTAAATGATCGATCAGGAGTAAGGCCGAATAGAAATTTTTCTATATTAGTAAATGAAAATGGTGGATACGAGAATATGTCTTTTACTGAGAAAGATGTTAGGAACGAGTTGGATAAGCAAAGGAATTTACGATTAGGGGATGGAGATTCTTCAGCGGTAATGGGTTATTTTTCAAAAATGGTTGCTCAAAATTCTGGGTTTTTCTTCGAGGTGTTAGTTGACGATGATAATCACTTGAAGAATATTTTTTGGGCAAATGGTCGATGTAGAGAAGCATATAGGGATTTTAGTGAAGTAGTCACATTTGATACAAAGTTTTTAACAAACAAGTATCATATGCCCTTTGCCCCTTTTGTTGGGGTGAATCATCATGGAAATTCAATATTAATTGGATGTGCGTTGATTGCTAATGAAGATACAGAGATGTTTGTTTGGGTGTTTAGGACGTGGCTTAATGTATGTCTGGGTGTGCTCCCCAAGGTATAATAACGGACCAAGATATGGCTATGCAAAACGCGATTGAAATTGTTTTTCCAAATACAAGACATAGGTGGTGTTTGTGGCATGTAATGAAAAAACTGCCAGATAAGTTCTCTAAAATTAAAGATCGTTGGGATATTGTTCCTGCAATCAAAGAAATTGTGTATAACACGCAGTGTTCGATGGAATTTGAAGAACGTTGGGCAAATATGCTTAAAAATTTTAATTTGGAAAAGAATGTTTGGTTAGCCGGGTTATATGAACATAAGCGACGTTGGATACCTTGTTTTCTTGGTGACACTTTTTGGGCAGGGATGCAATCTACTCAACGAAGTGAGAGTATGAATTCTTTTTTTGATGGTTATTTTAATTCGAAAACTACATTGAAGCAGTTTGCCGAGCAATATGAAAATGCATTAAAGAGTGAAACGGAAAAAGAAATTATATCAGATGTAAAATCAAATTCCAAGTTCACAAAAGTCACTCCTTATGTAATGGAGAAACAAGTTCATGATGTATACATATTATCAATGTTCCGAGTGTTTCTAGAGGAGCTTACTGGGAATATATATTGTGACATAGTCAATTGGGAAAATGACGTGGGAGGGTCATACAGGTAGACCATTTCATAGTTAATATAATTGATATATTTTGATATAAATGTTGACTTTTTTTGGTTTATGCCTTTTTTTTTTTTGATATTTTGGTTTATGCCTTTTTTTTGCAGATATATCATTGTTGAGACATATTGGTGGTGCGATATAAAAAAGAAGAGGAGGTGTTATGTTAGTTTCGAAGAGAGTGTTTGTGAGATTTTGTGCAGTTGTAAGATGTTCGAAACTAAGGGAATTCTCTGTAGACATGCACTTTCGATTTTGACTAGGCACGATATCGACTTACTACCACCGAATTACATCTTGAAAAGATGGAGAAAAGATGTGAGGAGAGGCCACACAAAGATGAAGGTAAATCTTGATGATTGGAATAACACTATTGAACATAAACGATATAATGAGCTCCAAGAATTTCTCAGTGATGTTGCAGACATGGCAGTTACAATTGATGAAGAATAGTTACAATTGATGAAGAATACAATGATCTAAAGGTGTTGTTAACTAACAAATTAAAGGTCTTAAAGTTGCAGCAAAAATTCAAAGAAAAAGACATAGAATCTCAAGTTGGCAAAGATGCTGAAAAAGGTGATTCAAACGCTGAAGCAACCTTGATTACAGAAATGAATGATGTGAACACAAATGTACTTGATCCATTATGTAAGAAACAAAAAGGTCGACCACCGACTAACCGAATTACTGGTAGGCGGGGTAAAGGGAAAACGAATTCTGATGGGAATCCGCCAGCTTCGAAGGAAAAGAAAACGACATCAAATCAAAACAAACGGGGTAAAGGAAAGAAGACAACCTGTAATGAAAATGTGAAGGCATATTAATTATTTCAAGAATTTGTGTCTCACATTCAACCTGCATTTTTGTTATAGATGAATGAAAATCCAATTTTTTTGCAGGAGAATGCTTTATGTGAGCCTTCAGAATCAATTTAGGGATGCAAATAATGGACAATTATGGATGTCACAACCAATGCCTAATAATGTTTCATTTGGTCCTTTTCAATCCCTATTAGAACAATTATCGGTAATCTTTGCTTTTGTGTTATCCTACAGAAATTTAAAATTCTTGTTTGTTGTTCCTGTTTTCCTGTTTTCTATTGTTATGTTTCCTGTTTTGGGTGTAGTCTAATTGTTAGTTATATGTGTCTTTGCGGTATAGGATTCTGTTTACAGTAGTGTTTTGAACATTAGTGCAGTATAAAGTTTATGGGTATAGGATTCTGTTTACAGTAGTGTTTACAGTAGTGTTTTGAACATTAGTGCAGGTCATCTCAGTTATTTCTTTCTTCCATGGAGAACTATTTTTAATTTTGAGCTTACTTACTTTAGCTTTCTGTATATGTTGTTTATTTCTTTCACCAAACGATTATGTTGTCGTTTTTGTCCTTGTTGTAGATGCCACAACCGATGCATCTTAATGAATCATTCGAGCATGCACAATCTCACCGATTTGGACAAGCACTTTATCGTGGTGGTGAAGATTATAGTCAATCATTGGTTCATAATGAAACTATACCGCATAGGATGTTGAATCTTGATTTGAATCTGTTGTAGTAAAATCTGGGCAGGTTCCGTTTAAGCATTTTGTTTTCAGAATTGGATTAAAGTTAAACACAGACTTGCATTTTGTTTTCAGAATCTGTTGTATAGTTTTCACTGAAAATGGGAAGGAATCATGTTACAAACTGAAATCCAAGTAGAATTAGAATTAGAGAATTAGAGATAGAAACTGTGAACATTTTTCATTAGATGAATCATTTCAGAACACACAGTTTAAACCAAACCAAAATGAAAATATAGAGCAGAATTAGAGATAGAAACTGTGAACATTTTTCATTACAATAGTTCTTCATGTTTATCAAAGATATACTTGTAGTTCTTCATGGCCAACGAAGGAACACGGTTGTATGGCAAAGAACCCCAGCTGTTAGACGATCACAAATTCTGTATGCATAATGAGAATACCCCTAAAATTCAATCACATGGCCACCTGTGTTTACCAATGATAGATGATTACCCCGAAAATTGATTTGACAATACCAACGGTTAAACAAGTCCTCAAGAAAAA
>JAJJMC010008556.1:1461448-1520286 GCA_023531435.1 Papaver californicum | reverse complement strand
GTGCACCTTTTGATTTGGAATTCCTCCTTTATAGGTTGTATAGAATTTGTATCAAGTCCTATGGAAAAAAATTGTATCATTAAGGATATGTACCTAGACTTATTGTCCTCTAGGTTCAACGTTATATATCTTAAGGACAACTAAATTAATATTATGTATATGAATATATTAATATACTCTGGACTAGTAGCTAAATAAATTCATCTTGCCTTTTAGAATGACTAAGTTAAGGATGTGTAGCTTGAATATATAGTAATCACCCAGGTTCATTATTATTAAGTTTAAATATGTATCGCTCGGTTGTCTTCCATCTTCATCTTATTGTAAAGATACAATGTATCAGGTCTTTCTTGAGAAGACATTAACATGGAGGTAGTCAATTGAGATTTCTGTAGACTTTTATAGATTTTTTATTTGAGTGACTCCCGGAGATTCTTTGAAAATTTAGAGATTTCTAGTGGTTCTCCTAGAGTATTTTAAAGAGTTTTTGTAACTTGTAGAGATAAAAAAAAATGAGATTTGTAAAGAGTCTTTGTAATTTATAGAGAAAAAAAAAGGTATAAAATCCAATTAAAAATTCAAAACATCTATCGTTTTTTTTTAATTATGCACGTTATAATGTTAATAAAAATACCATGAATACCTAGTAAAATAGTGTTCATTGTCAAAATAAATCTCATTGTTGTCCTATGCCTAAGTTCATTCTTTTTATTCCACTCAGCCCACATTTTACTTGCTGTGCTATCTCGCCACGGGTTAGCATCTTCTCGTTGTTATCTCGTTTGATTTTGGGAAAGATGGTCGGTTCCTTGTCATCTCAAAAAAATAAAAAAAATTGGTCCTACTCTCAAAAATAAATATTCCCCAAATTTCCAAGCCTCCCAAAATATCACCTCCTGGAGAGAGATTTATACCATGTCTATTTTCCTAAAAAAGTCTCCCCAAATTTCTAAAAACAACAAATCAATGACTGTTAATTCTCGTTTGACTAACAGGGGTGTTGAAGTGACTCTTACGAAATCCTAATCCAATAACATGGAGTTTTAGAGAACTTAAATGATTTTAAAAAGTCTCTAACCAATAACAAGAGACATTATGTGACTCTCCAAAAATCTCTATGGACTAACAGTAGATATGAAAACTCTCTGGAAGTCATTTAAAATCTCATTTGACTATCCCCCTGTAACAGATACGGATACTAACATTTATTGGGTTTAGAACTTAGTTCGGGATCCCAGTCATTTGTCTTGTTTTGGTTGGACTAGAATTTATAGGAATAAAAAATCATCGGGCCTCCTTCTTATGTAGCAAATCACGTGGTACACATATTTTCACTAGACTTTAGTCAGATAAACTTTTGAATCCCGTAAGTTTAACATTAATAGTTGGCACAACAATTTAACATTGA
This sequence comes from Papaver californicum, assembly GCA_023531435.1. Classification (NCBI taxonomy): domain Eukaryota; kingdom Viridiplantae; phylum Streptophyta; class Magnoliopsida; order Ranunculales; family Papaveraceae; genus Papaver; species Papaver californicum. Next base: position 1,518,878 of record JAJJMC010008556.1, on the reverse strand, counting down.
TAGAGTAACTCGTCATTTTACCAACATGTACCTTTTAGTCGCATTGAGGCGCCATCTGTTGATATACTAAAGCAGAAAATAAATGTTGTTGGTATTCCAGATGAGCCAATTGACAGTCACCAGTAAGATTTCATTGTGATCTCAAAGAAATAGCAGTGTCATTAAGCTTTTCACTTCTGAAAACCCAATCTTCCGATTAAACTGAATTTCCACTCCTCTAAACTACTCTCAATTAGATCACCAGATAATTCAATAGAATGATCACCACCTCTTAATCCAACATCAGGAGAAGAAAAAAAATCAACGTGAGAAATTTTTATAGGATTTTGATTCGAAAAATGAAAATGATTATTGAACAACTTTGGTACCTAGCTTCTCCAGACAGCTTCCCACGTGACTGCTAGGTGGTCAAAAGACAAAATAAAATTTGACTCTTTTGACTTTATCATACAATTATTTAATCAGTGAGATAATTATTTTATAACCGAAGAAATATATTTCTCTCTCCCCATTATTTTCCTCTCTTTATTTGGTTATCAAGTCTTTTTATTCTTCAGATCTCCTTCTCTTCCATTTCATCACCTCAATTGGAAGCATAAAAACATAAAATTTTTATTTCTTAACTAAAGTCGGTAAATAATTGAATCTATTAAAAAAAACATATCTTTTGGTTCTTTTGTTCTTTCGTGTGATAATGACTTACGACATTGTATTTTCTTTTAGTGGATTTGAAGAAGGTAAAGTAAAATCTTAAAACCAGAATTTAAGTTTTTATTCCACAGTTTTCTTATTTATTCAATGGTACAGAATTGGATTATTTATTCAAATTGATTTAGTTGGAAAGTTGTACTATGATTAAATAGAAATGGATAAGGAGGAACAATTACGAAATGAAGCATAAACAGGTGAAAAGGTAGTAGTAGGGGAGCAAAAAGATAATGTGGAATGAATATAAAAATTGAGCTATGTGATTTGTGATACATGATTCATAGATAGGTTTACAAAAGATGATGAACTTTGATGTAAACTTTGAAGGAAATCACGAAGATTATGAGCTTTTAAGCCATTGCGGAAAGTTTAATCCAAAATTAAAATCCCAATGAAGATACAATCAAAAAATGAGAGTGTATGGAGAATCCTGGTAATAAAAATTGAGATATAAAAGCTATATTTCAGTTGATTATAAATTGATTTTTTTAAAGAGATTTGTATATGTGCAGTACATTTGAAGAGAATCATCTTTCTCGACTTCGTTGATGACGTTTTTTTATCGAAAATACCTCTGTAAAGTGAGGTTCTTTAATGTTGATTATGGACTTTGCAGAAGGAAAAAGGAAAACAGATAGGTGGGAAACAAGAGAAGGATAGATATTTTAGATATGTTTCAGATAATAAATAGAGAAAAAAATTATTAAACAAAACTAATCATTTTTACCGAATTACCAAAGTCAGCAATTCAGCGTTTTAAATTTCGTCTTTTTTTTTTGGTTTGGGTGGATACCACATATGGAGCTATATGTGAGAGCTGTTTGAAAGCGTTGTCTAGATAGCATGGTTGGTCGAGGAAATAAAAACATCAATAACCCCAAAATTATCTAACATGATACAGAAACCAATGAAGAAAATGCAAGATTCAGTCAACGTCAATGCTGGAAACTGAAATCGAGAGAAAAAAAACTAAAATTCATTACAAATTCACCTGAATTAAGAATACACAAAAACTTGTCTGAAGTTAACGTCGCCAGAAAAGTCAAGGCTAGTGGAATGAAAATTGATATCATTGCTTTTTTTTTTACCATGTATCAAGTTATCAACTATATTGCTTACACAAAAAAAGAGAATAACTTCTAAAATTAGGATTCAATCACCATGTCTGATGTTTTGCTGACCTAGTATTTGAATCTAATTCGGCCTACAATAGATACCATTTCGTTTGTTTCTTTTTTATTTTCAACTCAGAACTATTTTAGTCATGTAAAATTTTATTATTCTTTACCTAAATTATTAAACTGAATCAACATTAATTAAAAAAATGTACTCGTGTAAAGTACAATAGCATTAACTTAACGAATAATATCTACCTAACCAACAAGGTCCAATTGGCAATTACAAAATAAAAACAATATAAAAGACTTAAGAGGTCATTGATTCAGGTCATGTTAGCCACTACCAGGAAACTCTCTCCCCTTTTGGCCTCAAACAGAGGTGATTTGAGCAAAAAAAATTTGCCACTTTGGGAACTCGAAAGTCCAAGAAAAACATGTCATCTCCAACAATCATAAGTAGTAGCGACTTCCAAAATAAAAAATTATTTTAGGTAATGACCTTTATACCAACCGACAAAGATAACCCTGCCACACCCAATGCATGGAAAGCCTCTTTCAACGTTTTACGTTAGACTTTTTAAACATCTTATCATCGGATTTCTTAAAAACTTTGGACCAAAATGATTAATTTTTTTTACAAAATATTGAGAGATTTACAAATGGTGTTGTTTTACCTATATGAATGTACCCATCAGTGGTAACCGTTAGTATCTCGTAACATAAGACTCTAAGGGATACTGTCATATGTCATGCATCATACTAATAAATTTAGGTTGTACCTAATAAAATTATACAATAATCTTTTGAACTAGGTGTCGAGGCATGCAGAATCGATGTTGTAACTTTGGATCATATTACACACATCCAGGAAGGAAATAATGGTGCATCAGGTTCTACTGGTAAAATTCCTACAGTCGAAATGTCCATCTTCTTGAGAATACTTGTTCTGGTTCTTGAGGGATAGGTTTTCGTCGTGAATGTAATTGCAACATAAAGTTTCTCTCTTGTCTACCCTCACATGCCTCATCATCTAATGGTTTTAGTTGCTCTCTATTATTCATTTTCATCTCCTTACCGAGAGAATCAAAAGTAAAATCCATTGGTCAGAAATTAAATTACGAGAATTTAAAATTTTATTTTAGAAAAGGATAAAACTTATAAAATCTGATTTATATTAGAAAAGTGTGAGTTAATTAAGGGTGAAATGAATCCATATAGAACTTAGGGATATATCATATAGTCGTCAAACAAATATAACCATTAGCGGAGATTGTGTTAACTGACATCAGACACATTCCCACTTGGCATAGTTGCCGATAAGTTCTCTGCCATTTAACAATTTTTCCACGGTTCTCAAAATGAGTTTTTTACGAAGTCCTATTGGGCTTGCCCTTTGCATATAAAATTGATCAGGCAAGGCAAAAGTCCGGTTAAGTCCTCCTCCGCTCTCTCTCTAGCAGTATTAATAGTGCACCTAGTTCCATTTTCTTGCATTTCTCATAAAAATTAACAAGACCAGCACATAGAGTAACTTTGTTTACTCCTATGTGTTTGTCGAAGATGAAGAAGTTCTCATCTCTTCCTCTATTCTATACACCGTAAATTCTTATTCTCTTTTCATCTCGTTTCACTTCTAGGTTTTCTGAGTCTTCTTTTTAAGTAAAGGGAGTATTTAGTTTGGATTAGGCAACACAAATGGGTTTTAGTAAATGGAACTCTGGTTCTGTATAGGATTCCGGTGGAACTACAATCATCATAATCTTTTCAATCGCATTATGATTTCTCCTCTCAAAACAGAGGTGACTTGAGCAAAAATATTTGCCACTTTGGGAATTCATTTTATTTAATCAAAAATAAAATAAAATCTTTATCCTATGTTCTTGTCGATTTTATTTCCTTTGTTTGTGCAGATTACATTTATCACATATATATATTATATAAAAATAGTAAAATCTTAAACTATTTGGAAATAAAATTTACATATTGCTAGTAATCATGTTTTGTTCATCAATTTTTATTGCCTCCCACAATATAACATAAAAAATCTCTTTCTAAAGTATCGATAATGCTTGCAGTTTATTATCAATTATTTTTATTTTCATAATTTAATCAATGGATTAGTTGATGCAGCTTTTCTTATATGAGGCCCCGAAACTTTGTTACGCCATGCACAACACGATTAAAAATTGGGATATCGACCTTCATCGTCCAAATATCCAACATTTATACCAAAGGATGCAAGATCGCATGCATGTGAGAGTTAAAAAAATCGATATTGTGATCGAGAAAATATCTAGTTTATGTTCTTCAAGGAAAGACAATCCACAAGCAGTAAATCTTACCGAAATACTGTGAACCATCATAAACAACATATAGTTTCAAGGTGCGCTCTGGGTGTTAGGTATGAAACTGCTCATGGAAACAGATTCCATAAAATGTCAAATGACTTTCTGGGGCTGTTTACGGCTTTTACTAATGATGATTTTGTTTCATCTATTGGTTGGATGTATGTTTTTGCTGGATTATCTAGCAAGTTTGAGAAGGCGTTTCAGGAAGTAGATACCTTTATTGAGTCATGCTTTCCCGCAACCTGTTGTCAGTCGAGTAGTTAATGCTGTCTGTCTAGATCAATATACTTTATTTTCCCGCAACCCACATATCGATTATGCATTAATGCTGTCAGGTTCGAACTATATCGAGTTTGCAGCTGTCAATTCAATGCTTTAACAGGCTTTGTTTTAGTGTTTCTCATCTCATCATAGCTCGTTACTTCTTCAATAGTTTTTCGACACGCGTACCTCAGATTTTATTCTCTCCCAAACACGTAGAGTAACTTTGATGTTTACTCCTCTTTGTTTGCCGAAGAAGAAGAAGAAATTCTCATCTCTTTCTCTATTCTATACACCGTAAACTCTTATTCTCTTTTCATCTCGTTTCACTTCTAGGTTTTCTGAATCTTATTTGTAAGTAAAGGGAGTGTTTGGTTTGGATTAGGCAACACAAATGGGTTTTGGTAAATGGAATTCTGGTTTTGTATGGGATTCTGGTGGAACCACAATCATCATCATCTTTTCAATCGCATTATGATTTCTCCTCTCAAAACTGAATACTTCTCTTAGTTTCGTGATTTCCTTTGGTCAGTTGAAAGGTAATACGGGTTATTTCTATTTTGCAAGTATTTCAGTCTTTAGGTTTAGAAAATTAGGGTTTATTTCTGTGATTTTTATTTTTTTGCCCTAAATCTTTTGGTCAGGTCTCCGGCTAAGAGCGAAAGTCAGAAAGTGATACAGGGCCACCACCACCAGCATCATCAAAGAGACCATCCGAAACCAGCCAGAGAATCCACTTGATGAATATCTGCTCTCTTTCAAGAATCGCCCTTCCATCTTCACATTTGAGTAAGCACTTTCAAAAGTCTTTTTATGGACATCTCTTTCTACCTTACCGTTTTCTATATCTATTTCAAGTATTGGAATTGCAACAGTTTTAGATAAAACTCAAAGAAAATAGGACAAGTGACATGATGAACTAAAAATTGAGATTTACATATCTCAAGCTTTCTCTGTAACAGAGATTTTTTACCTAAAAATAACTGGTGCAATCTCCTTGATTAGTAATTGTACTGCTTCAGCCATTGCTCTAATAGCGTCTAATCATGCAGGGATATGTTGAGGCAAAGAAGAAAAAAGTGGTTGCCAAAAATCGTATGGGATCGGTGATGGAAGTTGAGTATCCAGAAGATCTAAACAGCACTGCAACAATGGAGCAAACAGAAACTGATAAGAATATGGCTACAGTGTTTGGAGTTTTGAAGACCGGGGAAATCGGCAAAGGTTGAAAATGCTAATATGAACAGAAATTAGTTTGCGCAGACAGTAGAATATCTGTTTGTTGCTTTATTTTTTGGTGAGCATGATGGTCATCATGTGGTTTCATTAAGAAGTGCGCCTAATTCAAGTTTAATAAAAATTCTGGGAGGTTCAGTGTAAGCAGTTTGTAGTTAGGTTGATTATAAGGACTGGATTCGATGAAAGATTTAGTTGCTGTTGGGAATGAGGTTGTGCCACTTCTGAACTTAGCTTACGTTGAAGGGGCTCCCACAGTGGGTAACTCGGTGAAATTAGATATGTGGGTAATTGCGAAATGTGAAGGTAGCTTTGACAGAGTCTTATTAACCCCATGGTGCGCATTGTTTTCAACTCCAAAAAGATTTAGGGTTCCTAAACTGCAATCAGCCAAAGTGTGAATCAGAAAGATGATAAAATCTCAATGGTAAACTTTTGAATCTCTTTTTGTTGTGTGTAGAGTAAATTCAACAGGAAAGAATGTGGATCACTCCAACAACTCATGTTCTTTCAAACTGGTTTGTTTGTAACGGCATTAATTCCCTTTTAGATGCAAATTAACGCTGGACTTTCACATTGCAGGGCTGTTTTCTTAATTTCTGTTTTGTACTACTAAGTTTGAGTTGTCTTTAGAGTTAGTTAGGCTAAAGGGCCAAAATTCAGTGTCATACAGTTATGACGGCAAACAAATTTCCCCTTTTTAACTTGAGAATCACTCATTTTTCTTTTCTTTTTTTCTTTCTAGCTTAAAACGCCAATATAGATCTGTGCTAGAAATGTAATTCCACACCCCACGATTTCAGACTCAGTGTTAGTTTTGTACCAGCAGGCTAAACTCGTCCGTGTCTTGCAAATTACTAGTTCTAAACTGTCTGTCCCTTTTTGTTATAATCTGTCAGGTTTTGAACTCTGTGGTACTTTCTGGTCCCGTGTTGACTCAGAACTACATTACGTGCACTCTGAAAACACTTACGGTAAACCAAAAGTAGAGTCCAAAATTCAGTCCAGCCTGAGGTATCACTCAGCCATTACTCATGCATGGCTTTCGTGTGGGACTCACCGTTCCCAAAATGGTTCATCATTCCTAGATCTAGGGTTTAAATTGTGAACACGTAAAAGTCTACATTTGGACCAGCCACATTGGTCTGCCTCTAGTAGCTTTGAAGTGTACACCATCTAAACCCTAGATCTAAGAGTGGCAAACTTTTTTGAAAATGGTGGTAAAGCAATGTTAACTGATCAATGACTGACACATAATTGGCATAAAACTTTAGTGTATTGGAAACATTTTTCAATATTGAAGCCTCCTATCCAAAAACCTATTTTCCAGCTCTCAACTTTTCTGAACTGCTCGTGGGTTTATCATTATTATATGGTCTAATTGATAATTTTTCTGGTGCCACTTGAATTGTGATCACTAATTTTCTTTAAACTGTGTCACTGTAGTGAAGATCATGCAACAATATTCATTTTCACAGACCTATGCGGCTTGCTTTCCTGGTTTGTAGCTATCTGAACATGTTAGAGTGGGCTCCACATTTTACTGAAGAAACAATGTTTCTTGATAAATTCCGTTGAAGAAACAATGTTTCTTGATCTGCTGTGTTTATTTTGCTGTTTCCCATTCAAGTGTGGGAATTGTTACAATTTTGTTCAAAATGTGATGCGCTTTAGATAAAACTCAAAGCAAATAGGACAAGTGACCATGATTAACTGTTGCAATAGGATAAGTAAGATGCCCCTGGCAATACCCCTTAGTCGGCGTGGCGTTCTTCAATATTTTCTGAAAAACAAATTATTATCCATCTCGTCGTGTCAAAATTAAAAAAAAAAAAAAAAAGAGATACCCCTGGCAAGAAGAGAGAATTGAGATCACCATATCTGAAGCTTTCTCTATAACAGATTTTTTTACCGAAAATTAGTGGTGCAATCTCCTTTACAAGTAATTGTACTGCTTGTGCCATTGCTCTAATAGCGTCTAATCATGCAGGGACATGTTGAGTCAAAGAAGAAGAAAGTGGTTGCCAAAAAATGTATGACATCGGTAATGGAAGTTGAGTATCTAAAAGATCTAAACAGCAGTGCAGCAGCGGAGCAGACAGAAACTGATGAGATTATTGCTACAATGCTTGAGGTTTTGCAGACTGAGGAAGAAATCGAATAATGTTGAAAATGTTAATATAAACAGAAATTCATTTTCGCAGACAGTAGAAATCAGTTCATGCTTTGTTTTTTGGTGAGCATCGGTAGAGCTGAATGAAAGTCGATGGTGATGATCATCATGTGGTTCCATTAAGAAATGAAAGTCGATGGTGATGGTGAGAATGGAGGTATCAAGATTAGGTTTGATGCTTGCTTGTTCTATGTTAATGTTGGTGATGATGTTACCAACTGAAGTTTCAGCAAAGAGATAGATTGTTGGTGGAGATAAAGGTTGGACTTCAAATGTTAACTATACTATTTGGGCTCAAGATATGAAGTTCTTCTACAAAGATGATTGGCTCTGTAAGTGTACTTCCCTTGAGATCTATCTCTTTATTAGATCCAATTCCTGTGATTAATTCCTTGTTCATTGTATATTAAATTTCAACCTCATTTTTACTAGATCTAGATACATTAAGTGCAACAACTGATAAACAGTTTTTTCAGTCTTTCTTATTTTAACTACATTTTCAATCATTACTTCAGATGCTTACTGCACTTGAATCTTTTTACCGTTAAATTACTAAAATTAAGATTTGAATGCAACCAAAACAATAAAGTATGATGATTTTATCCGATGTTCAGCTGTTTGTAGTTATTCATATATATATATATATAGTTCTTAAATTGATTATAAAAATATTATTCAACAAATTTCTGTTATTATTTAGAATGATTCATTTTACTTTTGTTAACCTGAGAATGCCTCGTTTTTTTTCTTTAGCTTAGAACTCTAATCTAGATCTGTGCTAGATATGTACCACCAGACTCAGTTTTACTTTTGTACCACCAAGCTTAACTCGTCCGAGTCTTGCAAATTACTATTTTGTTTGGTTATAATCTGTCAGATTTTGAACTTGTTGGTACTTTCTGGTCCCTTGTTGATGTAAAGATCCTGGTGTACATGAAGCATTTTCGCTATTGAAAACCTATTTTCCAGCTCTCAGCTTTTCTGATTTTCCGAACTCACGGGTTGAAGTTAAATTGCTATCATGTCCAGGCGTTAAGTTTCTGGGTCTGAATTAATCTATCTACGAGCCACTAATTTCTGTGCTTATGTCATTATTATATGGTCTAATTGATAAAAAAATTCTGGTGCCACTTGAATAGTGATCACTAATCTTCAATTTGTTTGATGTATTCGATGTTTTCGTGTTCGTTATCTGATGTATTCGATGTTTTGTTCGTTATCTGATGTTTAACTGTTTAGTTGTTCATATTCGATGTTTTCGTGTTCGTTATCTGATGTATTCGATGTTTTGTTCGTTATCTGATGTTTAACTGTTTAGTTGTTCATATCTATCTATATTTAGGTTCTTAAATTACTGTAAAAATCTTATTCAACAAATTCTGCTTCTTTTTTGTCAAATTTCTGTTTTTTTAGATTGATTGATTGATTGATTTTACTTTTTTAACCTGAGAATGAATCCCCTTTAGCTTAAAACACCAAGATCTGTGCTAGAAATGTACATTCACACGATTTCAGACACAGTTTTAGTTTTTGTGCCACCAGACTAAACTTGTCCGAGTCTTGCAAATTGCTAATTAAATTTTAGTAAAGGAAACCGTCTATCCCATGTGTACTTTCTGATCCCATGTTGAATCAAAACAACACTATATGTATTCCATCTAAATCCTAGATCTAGAAATGACGTATCTTTTTGAAAATGATGGGTATTACACAAAAGTCTTGTTAACAAATCTACATAGTGGTGCAAAACCGAAAATGCTATTACACTGGTTTTAATACCAAATTTATACACCACTCATTGGTTACGCATAGCTTTCGTGTACTATTTCAAAAGGTTAACCATTCTCAAATTTAAGATTTAGATGGTGTTCATATAGTGGTGTAAGATCTTAGTGCATTCCTCACAGAATCGGTGTAAAACTTCATTTTCAATATTGAAGCCTCTAATCGAAAACCTACTTTCAGCTCTCAGCTTTTGTGAACTCCTAGCGGGTTTAGTTAAATCGCTATCATGTTCAGGCTTCTCATTTTGGGGTCTGAATTAATCTACTGAGTCACTAAATTCTGTGGTTATATCATTATTATATGGTCTAATTGATATTTTTTCTGGTGCCCCTTGATTGGTGATGACAAATCTTCAATTTGGTTGACGTATTCGATGTTTCCGTTCGTCATTTGCTTTGTCTTTGTAAAGATATTATCCTTATTTCTTTGTGTTTTTTCCCCTCCATTTCAATTTTTGTGTACGACAGGAACCAGAAGAATGTGTTGCAAGTGAACAAGAGTGATTAAGAATCATGCATTGGAAACAATCCAATTCACAGTTGGACCACTGGAGCTGGAAGATATCTTGTGCCACTCAATGTCGCCAAGCATTACTACTTCATCAGTGGACATGGTTTTTGCTACGGAAGAATTAAACTAGCTGTTCATGTCATAAACCCACCAGCACCACCAAAAGCAGCTCCAGTTAAGAATCACGGTGCTCCATTAGATTGATTCTGGTCACCAATTCGCGTGTGACTTTGTCTAATCATTTCTAATTTATCAAATTTCTTCTTTGAAGAGTAATTAATCGGATGTGGTCATTGTGTTAAAAGAAAAAGTAAAAAGAAAATCAATTTGTGGTGTTCATAATTATATTGTTGGCACCCCTGCATGGATGCAGCTGGTCATCCTTTGTTAAGGCAGTCGAGTATGATGTGCCAAAGAATCAGCTGGGATCCAAACATGTGCCTTCGGGGAAAAAAAAAGTGCATGGTAGCTTGCCTCACCAGCACTTTCTCTGCCATTTCGCTCTCCACAAATGTATTCATGGCACATCTACTAATGAAAATAGCGATGATTGTGACTATTAATTTTCTCATAGTCTACCAATCAGATCTTAAATAAGTAAATAATGTATATATATTTAAATTATAAACACGAATGGATTAATGTGGTTTAGCTATACCTATATCCACGGAGTAACAATATTAAGTTTATTTATGAGTTTATTACAAAGGATGGAAAAACTTCATTAAAGAGAAAATGAAACTCTATAAAAGTTGAATAAAAGTAGAGAGAGAGAGTCTATTGTTCTAGGTTATTTGTCGATCCCTTTTTCTTGTAATACTACTTTCCTTATGTAGGGAAAATGGGAATAGTATTATTACAATATTGGCCCTAGTTTAATAACTAAGCAGTCTTGGTCTTGATCTGGTACACTTTTTTATAGCATACTAAGTTGCTTCAACTTTAATCTTCAGTCACGTGTTGAGGCAGATTTTATGTAGTTACAGTTTGCTCATTTTCTTGAGGATTATTTTGACAAACGATTTTTAAGAAAAATTCTTTTTGCCTCGCTTATCTTTTGTCTTGGATTGACGACTTCTCTTTTATCCCATAGTCTACTTACAAAATTTAGATAAAAAATCAGATCTTAAATAAGTAAATAATGTAAATACATCTAAATTATCAACACGAATGGATTTATATGGTTTCGATATGCCTACGTCCACGGAGTAACAATATTAAGTTTATTTATGGGTTATTACAGAGGGTGGAGAAACTCCATTAAAAAAAAATGAAGCTCTGTAAGAGTTGCATGAGAGTAGAGAGAGTCTATTTTCCTAGGTTATTTTATCGACCCCCTTTTCTTCCAATACCACTTTCCTTATGTAGGGAAAGTGGGTGTAGTATTATTATAATATTGGTCTTAGCTTAATAACTAAACAGTCCTTGTATTGATGTGGTACACTTCGTTGTAGCATACAAAATTGCTTCGTCTTTAATCTTCAGCCACATGTTGAGGCAGATTTTATGTAGTTACAGTTTACCCCTTTTCTTGAGGATTGTTTAACAAACGATTCTTAAGGAAAAAAAATTTGCCTCGCTTATCTTTTGTCTTGGATTGACGACTTCTCTTTGTTAACGGAGCTTTGACTGCTCCCTGCTTTACTTTGAGTTAAGGTGCTTGAGTATACCTGTTTCGCTTTAAGTTAAGGATTACGCTCCTTGTTGAGGAGCTTAGACATCCTCCTTACGCTTTGAGAAGCTTGAATATTCATTGTGCTGCGGGCAAGGGACTATACTTCTTGTTGAGCAGCTTAGCATCCTTACTTGAGTTAAGGAATATGGACATCCTCTCTTAAGTTGAGGACTTCTCTATGAGTTGAAGAGCTTGAAGAGTTGCGCAGATCTTCTGCTACAGCCTTGAACTCTCACGAGGAGGAGCTGAAGAGTTTTTAAAAAGACGTTGTGGTGAAGCAGGTTAACATTGTTCTCCGCGAGGAGGAGGGTCGAGTTCCTGGTCTTAGGCTTCCGGTCGTGTCTCCTGAAGATTGATTGATCCGAGTCCGCTCCTATTTTTTTGCTCAAGTGTATGAGCTTTTCTTTTTGTAGAAAAATTAATATGCATAACTTTGTTAAGTTATACTTTTGCTTTTGCACAGTCCGTGTATTCTAGGGGTTACATTTGTTTTTTTTTTGTTTTTTTATCTTACGTGATCACAAGAATTAAATGTGCCACTTTGTAACCCCGCACAGTTGAAATAGGATTTTATTTTTATGTTTAAGATGGTGTTCATGTTGGAACTATTCTTATGTTCAAGATGGTGTTCATGTTGGAACTATTCTTATGTTTAAGATGTGTGAGTCTGGCTGGACTCGACAACTATCACATGGCCTTCTTTTTTCTTACAAAGGATAAGCGACATGTACTCAACATAGCTTTTTCCCTTGATCAGAGGGGTTCAGGTAATGAAATGTCGATCCCGATCATGGAAGCATATCATATATATGTATATATGCCTCCTAGTGGGCAGCAATTAGGATGTTTACTTCGATATGAGCGTTCTCTTTTGTATTTTTGCATGAGTCTTCCTCGGACTACGTAAGATGATTATTAACATGCGTAGTACTCAGAGCAGCATCTGCTCGCATGCGTATCTCACATCTATTTTATGCTATTTTTGGTGAAGGGTGCAGAATCCCTAACTTTTATTTATTTATGTATGCAATTGTATCAAACAAAAGACCAATATTTGAAATTCCATAAATTTTCAAAATGTCTTTGTTGTTTTTTATTGATGTAGCAAAGGTAGGCAGATCGATGCATATTGCCCCCTTTTTCTTTGGAAAGATAGTTGTCCGAAGCTTTGGAAAGAAAAAATCATTGCTCCCTTTTGACTGAAATTGATCTTCTTCGGTGTTCATAAACTGATCTCTCTGGTGATCAAAGTTTTTTCTCTTCTCTTTTCAAGGTAGGTCATCTATTTCCCTTCTTCTTATTTGTATGTTGGAGTGATAAGCCTTAGCTTTGTTTTTCGTTTTGATTAATTTCTCTTGATTTAATCATGATTTGTTGGTTATAATATTTCATTTTTGATCTCTTCGTGATTTTTTGCTTTCGTGCTTTCCTTTTCTTCCTTTGTTTGAAGTTTTATATTCATGCTCTTAGGATTTACAATCCCTCATGACTCTGAGCTTACCATAATCGATGATAATCATGAGATAAAGTTTTCTTGAACTTCTCTTTCTGATTTTTGATTTTGGAGTGAAAAACTATTTTCTCTGTTTGTGTATTGTGTCGGTCAAAAGTGGTCTGATTGACCTTTGACTATCTGTATGTAGCACACGTGGTGTGCCGATAGTTTTTTTTTATTTCTTTTATTAACTAATTTCTTTGCGCATGTGCAGTTATAATGAGGTTTCCATGACGTTCTCATCGTAGAGAGGATGTTATACGCGCATCTCGGTCTAAAAGCCAGTCTACCCGGTATGCAGTTGATAGACATAGACGTAGGCCACATCAAGATCAATATCCTTCTCCTGATATTGGTTCTAGTGCTACGCCTTCCCCGCATCGCATCCCTGCAGAACCAAATTTGAATGAGGCCATGCCTTCTGTTGTTGCACAGTTACCTCCTCCTCCTCTACTCCCCGTGGATAGAGTTCAGATGGGCCTTTCCTACAACTACCGTGACTGGGACATTGCAGATATCAAGTCTTCTTTTCATTTAGAGGGGTTTGAAGTGGAGTTGTATCAAGGTGATGCTTTGACGGAAGAAATGATTCGTCAATTTCCTTTTGATGACATGAATCTTATTATTATTGTCGGTCAGCTAGAAGCTGAGTTAGTTCTTCCACTTTATATTGAAAAGAATATTTTCTTTCTCGATGTTCTCGCAAATCGAACCACGTGCGCAAAGGATAAAAAGACTCAGGTGCGCCATATTACCCATTATACGGGTAATTGGTGGCACATCTTAAATAAGTGTTAGTGTCGCAGTACTGGTAGAACCAATGCCCGTCATTTTGTTCCTCGGTTTAATCCCACGGAGTATACTCTCGGGAATTTTAATGCTACATATGCTGATTTCGTACAAAAGACTAATGACATACCTTGGAGCTGAAGTACTCGTCGTATTCCTTTGGGAACAGTGGAGAAGAATAAAGGTGGGGTTCATCTCTTGACTGATATTGACAAGAGTAAGATTCAGGTGGTCTATGATCGCGCTACCAGAAAGTACGTGCATGTTCATGATGAAGATAGGCTACGCCATTGATCATGACTTTCGCTGGTATTTGAATTGTTTTGAAGATTAGAGGTCCTTGGTTTAGAGGCTGGTCGGCTACCAATGTGCCACATACTTCTCTCCCTGCAAAGTATGATGGTTATGTGTCATGGTGTTTTAACATTATTGGACCCTGGGTCTTTGTACTTAGGAGTTGTAGTATTATGAAGAATTGAACTCACAAGACTAGCTAAAAAGGCTTTCTTTGGTACACTAAGCTATCGCTTTCGCGTACAAATATCCTTAAGAAACTTGGAATAAGCAGGAATCTGCCTAATTGCATCTAATAATGGAAGGTTGATCGTGACTTGCTTAAAAACCTCCAATATGTCATTAAAGTTGGATTCCTTCTTAGTGGGTGGTAACAACTGTGGGAATGGGGCTCTGGGCACAAAGTCTGGCTTATGAGGAGCTGCCTCAGGCTCTTCAGAGACTTTATCAGTCTTCTTAGCTATTGGATCAGGGTGAACTACAGTGTGTTCACTATCAGGCCTAGTTACCTTGTTGTCTAACACCTTACCATTCCTAAGGGTGCTAATTGCATTCACGTGACTTGATGATTTCTCACCGGAAGATATTTCATTAAATTGATTGGGTTGAGGTTGACTAGGGAACCTACCTTTTTCTCTTTCTCTCAGAGATTCGGCAATCTGACTAACCTGGGTTTCTAAATTCGAAATAGCCTGACTATTCGCCTGAACAATCTTTTGATTTTCTTGGAACTTCTGGTTAACATACTGCTTGAATTCTTCATCTCTCTGAACTAATGAGGCAACAGTCTCAGCTAAACTCATTATCGTCTTTTCTATCGAACTCTGACTATGTGTTGGTCCAGAAGGGTTCTTAGCATAACCAAAACCTGGGGGAACCTTAGAATTACTAGACTGACCTTAATTCTGTCCCTTGGACCAAGAAAGGTTAGGATGGTTTTTCCAACCAGGGTTATAGGTTTCTGAATAAGGGTCGAACTTTTGATGATTATCAAACCTAGTGTTATTATAAAAAGCATGGGCTTGCTCTTCAGTATTTTGTTGTTCCCAAAACGATTTGGGCTCAATACTACTAGATTGACTTAGTTCTAAAGCTTCTAACCTCTTTGATATAGCAGCTATTTTGGCATCTGATCCAAAAGATCCTTCTACCCTATTGACATTCCCTTTACTTAGAAGAATTGTTTTCTGTGGCTCCCTACTGTTTTCCCACTGTTGGGTTTTTTCGGCGATTTCATTCAAAAATATCATCGCGCCATCGACAGTTTTATTTTCAAACCCACCTGTGCATAAAGACTCAACCATGGTTGTTGTCGAATAATCTAAACCCTCGTAAAGGATTTGAACAAGCCTTACTTTTTCTAAACCATGATGAGGACATTGGGATAGTAAGTCATTGAACCTTTCTAAATACCTATATAAAGATTCTCCCTCTAATTGAGCAAATGTACAAAAATCTGTTGTCTAATGGATGATGTTTTGTGCCTAGGGAAAAACTTATGGAGAAAGACAGACGTAAGTTGTTCATAGGTTTCAATTGACTCAGAAGTCAAACTATATAGCCAAGATTTGGCTTTATCTCTTAGGGAAAAAGGAAACAATCTAAGTTTTAATGATTCATCATCTAGGTCCTTAATCCTGAGGGTACTACATATTTCCTCAAAATCCCTAACATGGAAATAGGGGTTTTCATTTTCTTTCCCTAAGAAGATTGGGAGCATCTGTATGGTCCCAGTTTCAACTCATAGTTTGCTTCAGTATCAGCTAACTTGATACATGATGGACGAGAACTCCTAGTCGGGTTCAACAAAGCTTTTAAAGTTGTCATTGTTGGCGTTATCAAAGAACTAGAAGTAACTTCTTTACACAAAGTCAAGTTTTCAAAGTCAAAGACAAGGCTCTCAAAAGAAGAGTCTTCGAGGTTCTCGTTTCCAGGGACAGAACTACTAGGCTTGTCACTAATTAAGCGACCTAAAGCGTCTCTTCTCCAAGTCCGCTTGAAGAGCGGTCTTGGCATACACTAAATAAAAACTAAAAATAAATAAATCCTAAACGGAAGGAAATTCTAACAATCACAAGCAAGGATGACTCAACCAAATCAAACCTATTGAATCTAGCAAACAAAAAGCATGATGGCTCCACTTAGATTGTTTCTATACCAACTTCTATTCTTTCGAAAGGCAACTAGTTACAATTTTAGCAAACCTCTTAGAGCGATCCGAATTATATTAAGTCGAAGAGAAACAGGATAAGCTCTAAGGAGCTCTGATAACCCTGTCTCTTTGGCACTTTTCCCTGGGTTAACCAGTACAGTCCTTTTGAACGATTTTCTAATAAGCTCGATACCATATAGGTCTCTTTCTAGTCATAATTTTAAGGTTTTAGGTTCGCGTTTGGTAACGTGTTCCTAAAGCGGGCAAGAAGGAAACGGTGATGAAATCCGAGTCCTTATCTTGTATGGCCAGTTCTTGCCCTTTACTAGAAAAGTAAGTCCGTTTTCAATTCCTCAACATATATGCATACGAAGGAATACAGTAAACCCACTTGCAGGGGATTCGTGGGTTGATCGAGTCTTACCTCCCGTACCAGACGGGGGATGAATCAGTTGTAGTCGACTCGGGCCACCGACTCCTGTGTCAGTGTGCGAACCCAATGGGCCGAGACAATATCGTAATTGTCGTCCTTCCCTGTAGCAGTTTATATTTAATAATACCCTTCCGTAGGGTTTAAAAATAAATAAAGTGTTCAAGTCCCAAAAATAATGTCCAAAAAGTGTCCAAAATAAAAGAAAAATTAGAGAAACAATACAAATTCCTAATACAATTTTCTAAAAAAACAAATAAAATAAAGTCTAATTAATAAAAATCTTCGTCTTCTTTTTCGTTCTTTAAGCTTTATCTTTTAACTCCAAGTCTTTAGCTTTAATTCCAAATCTTTGGCGTACTTTCTTTTCGATCCAAAATCCAACCTGTAGCAAAAAGAGAAATACCAAAAGAAACGTAAAATAGAACAAAGTAAAATAATAAAACTAAAAATAAAAACCTAAAAAAATAAATATAAAACCCTAAACCTAAAAACAAGTCCCCGGCAGCGGCGACAAAAATTGATGTGATAAAATATAGTGGTAAAAAGAGGTTCGATTCTCAGACTTGTGGAGATTTAATTTCAGACCTAATTTTAACTAAAGAAAATAAAATAGATTAAAATAAAGATGACTTTTTTAAAAATATGGGGAAGAACTAGGATTCAGGATTCCACTTTTAACCAATAAATCAAGTGATAGTAATTTTAATCATGCAATTAAAACATTTTATTTTGATTCTAAAGCATTGCAAAAATAGATTTTCAAAACAACAACTGTATAACACAAGCATGGAGCATCTAGGGACCTAATCCGAGGCATGCACCATCTAACGGAATCACAATTGCTTAATAAAAATCTTTTAAATCAATTTTCAATCAAGGCAATTAATCATAAATAAATTGCATAAATAAATTAATTAAATACATACCACTTAATTATTAGAGAAAAAGCTTCCTCCGTCATCCCAGTGATGGTGATTAGCTCATGGTAGAGAAAATATGCTCAAAATAATCTTTCATTGCTCCAAAAAGTGTTTACAAAGGTGAAATAGATGTAACACAACTGAACAGAGACGCGTATATGCGTTACAGAACAGGGTTCAGCCGTTACAAGAAGAAATAAGCAACATGAAATAAAAGAGAAGACGCAACAGGAACAGCAACAGTTGTAAGCGTTTGATTCTCGGACTTGTGAAGATTTAATTTCTAGACCTAATTTTTAATAACAGAAAATAAAGAGAATTAAAACAATTTGATTTAAAAATGGATGAAGAAAAACTAGGACTTAAGATTCCACCATTCACCAATACTTCAGTGATAACATATAACAATCCTTATTTTCAATTTAATTTAAGTATGCCAAAGATAGGTTTTTGAGAGAATAATTGTTAATCCAGAGCATGAGACATCAAGAGTTTAAAAACCAAGTATGACCCATCAGAAGAAAACACAATTATTTGAGAAAAACCATTTTTACAATTTTAATTCAAGCAATTAATAATAAAAGAATTGTAGAATAAATATAATTAAAATAGAAGTTACCACAATTATTGGATGAACGGCTTCCTCCGTCGCCCCAATGATGGTGATTAGCTCATTGTATTGGAAACGCACTCAAAATAGATTTTCATTCCTCAAAAGGTGCTTACAATGGTGAAAAAGGAGTAACAACGAAGAACAGAGACGCTTATAAGCGTTACAGAGACTGTTCTCTGCGTTACAGAAGAAGGAAAAGGGAACATGAAAGAAAGACGGACTGTATATGCAGCAGAAATAGGACTGCTGAAGCAGCTGCGTATACGACAGTATCAGCGACATTTTCCTGGTGTTGTTTTCTGCACTTCTTCTTCTTCTTCACGAACAGAGCTCCTCTTCAATTGAATTTTTCCGGTCACCCAAACTTGATTTTTTCTTTAATTCTTTTTGTTATATATAGTATTAGTAAACCATAGAAACCCTTGTGAACCGATAAGGATCCAAAAACAATTCCAAATCAAACTCAAATCCCGTGCAAAACCGAAACAGAGAATAACTCATTTTCCCGTCCAGATTCGTTTTTTCAAGCAATTTTCTTCGCGTGAATCACTCATACTTGACATGTTGTGTTATCTTTTGAGTGTTTGAACAATTTGAGATACCAAGTACACGTTTAAACTCCTTAAAACTCGGTTGCAAATCAACACCGAAGCTTTCTCACGTAAAGAAGGTTTCTTCCCGCCATTTTCGTAAAATCAAATTCAAAGGAAGACCCCCCAATTCAACTTGTGGGTGCCTTTATCAATTCTTCCCGGGTGCCTTTACCACTTTTCGAGCCGATTTTTCCGCAAATTTTTATTTCTCAAAAATACCTACAAAGACATAAAAAGCCATAATAAGTACAAAAACGAACACTATCAAAATAAATAATCGAGTGTAATTTAGACACAAAAATATGTTTATCAATGGGTAAAAGATGAAAAGAAGAAAAAATGAGACAAGGTCTGACGGAAAACAGAAGAAACAGTGGAGAGAGAGAGAAGTTTTAGAAGAGGCACGTAGGAGAGAGATAAGGTAGAGTTGGATGCTCGTTTAAAAATATGAGAAAATGTGAAAATAAGTGGGACCGAATAGCTGTTGGAGAAGGTGAGCGTACTTCTTTAAGGTTATTAAGTTTTTGAGGTATGTTGTGGGTGAATGAAAAGTGCAAGGAACGTGGCGAGAGAGTATAAAAGAAAAAAGAAGTCAAAGACGTGAGAGGGGAGAGAGGAGGTTAAGAGAGAGCGGCTGAAAAATAAGAGGGATGGAGACGTGAGAGAGGGGGAGGTGAGTGGAGAGACTGATTGAGACGCGAGAGGGAGAGAAGGCTAGGGAGAGAGATTGATAGGTGAGAGAAGTGAAGACTGATTGGAAAGAGATTAAAAGGGAGAAAAAGGTGTTGATTGATGGGGGAGGCGTAGACCGGGGATAGAAAAGGTTGGTCGGCTCTTTGGCTTTTGGGGTTTTGGAGGTTGGGCTGTGAGTTTCTGGTAAAGGTCTGACGGCGGAGGACGGAGAAGAGTAGGCAGACAGAAGCTAATACGGAGTGGAAGAAAAGGACAATAAACAAAGGGTTTAATCTCTTCTCTATACTTTGTTAATTTATTTTTATGGGTTTTGAGAAACCCATCTCCATGTTCTAATTGATTGTGTAACTAGGTTTATGTTGATACTACTAAAAGTTTTAGATCAATTAAATCGAATTATTTAATACAAATTATTATGATTTGAAGAGATTAATTTCTGATTTTGATTTATTGATTTAATGATAACATTAGTTTGTTGCTTCGCCGATTTTGTACAATACAGTAACATTTGCGCATAATTAATAGGATTGCAAATGTATTTGTCTACTTATTTGATATTTCATGCTTGGGTTAAATCCTTTGATGGGGTATGCTTAGAATATCCAGGTATTATTTGTGAACCTATAATTAGTTTCGTATAATTTTTACGCTAACGCAATTTGATGGTGTATGATGAGACTTAGAGTTTTTGTTGCGCCATGCTTAGGGTGTCCCAGTGATGTTTGCGACTCTAGTATATATAATAGGTGATATCGATAGAACGAACAATAGATAAATATTCAGGAGTTATGTTTCACTTCAGTAATTAAATAGAAATAGTGGTGGATACTAAAAACCATGGTTACCGACTCTCTCTACTTAGTTGTTTTATTAGTTTAGTTTGTTTTATTATTTCATTCATAATTCTAAAAATCCATCATCGTAGGTTCTTATTAAATGTCTTCGATTGTACTTCAAGGCTTGTTTTTCATGTCCTTCATGTTCCCAGAGATGTGAACTTTATTGGAGCACTGATCAGCTAAATTTTGAGCTGTAGGAGATTTTTTCCCTCCAACCAAGAGTTGACCAACTACATCTTGGGATCCTGAAGGTCTGAGCTGGTGTTTGCCTCTAATCGCTTGAGCTTACGTCTACGTCCTATGTTGAGGAGCGCAAGCACCGTCATTTGAGTTGTAGACTGCCAACTTTCTCACTGCTTCGTTCATCGCTCTTTGAATCCTTGTTAAGGAAAGTTTTATCTTCATCAATGGAAGGTGCATCTTTGTTCTTGACTGTTGCGCTTTCCCCCGCATCTTCGTCGGTTCCAGCCAAGAACGTATATGAATACGTTTGAGCATACAAGCCTTCACTTTTGTCCAGCAAACATCTCTGGTTGTGGCAGTGATAAAAGCATTGCTATATTTTAGAAAACCCAACCATGGTTTCTTATACTCCATGTGCTGAGATTAACATACGGGTAGTTGCGCAGCATAACTCTCTTGAGCTACATCCTTTCCTTTTAGCCTCCGTGGTACACAGTAAGAAGCTTGAACTGGGAGTTCTGAACTGATAGTGACATGATTTCGTACTCCATCCTTAGAGTTGCAACTGAGATTGCGTCTGCGCCTTCGTCAGTGGTAGATGAGGACATATACTCACACGTTTGGATCCAATGAACTCGATATTTACGACACAAAAATAGCCTTTGTCTTTGACCCAGGCTGGTGGAGACGTGTATGGATACGTTTGAGGAGACAAATTTGTGTCTAACGACACAAAATTGACCTTCGTCTCTGTCCATGATGTCCGTGCTACAAGAAGGACTTTTGCCTGGGGTAGCATTTACGTCTGCGCAAGATAACACTCTATCTTGATAACATCTTCGTTCGTGAAACACCTCCATACTACATACTGGACTTTAACTGGGAGAGCATGGGTTACGCAGTTGGAGATTACGTAGCTAAGGCATACATAGTGAAAGTTGTGTCCACACAGTTGGACCTTACGTAGCTAAAGTACACGTAATAATAGCTGCGGCTATGCAAGTGTCCCTCAGCTTGCTCCACCAAAGATCATTCAGAGAAGAATCCAAAAGGACGAGCTCTCCATGAACATGAAAAGCAACAAATGGTCCAACTTTTGTAGCAGGAAATGATGCTACATGTAATATATTGTTTTATTTTTTAAAAAACAAAAGTGAAGTCAATGTTATCATCTTATAGCATTGAAACTTTATCTCCATTGCTCTCAGTCTTTCTCTAATGACTATTAGAGAGAATATAGACAATGATTGGGATTATACATAGCAATGAAATCTCAAGGAAAGACCATAAAGGTTTCCAAGTCTAAGCCTATGTTTCTCCTCCTTGGGAGAGACAAAGAAAGAGGGAAGACGCGGATTCGTTTGAACTTTAAACCATTGAACTTGTTAATGATTATTCATCACCCAGCCTGGAACTGTTGAGCTGCGCAACTGGAACTTGTGTTTGGCTACGCAACTGGAGCTTACGTAGCTAAAGCATACACAACGAGAGTTGTAGCTATGCAATCTGGGCTTACGTGGCTAAAGCACGAGGGCTGCGGCTACATGAGTATCTTTAGCTTGACTCATCGAAGCTCATTCAATGAGGAATCAACTATCGATCCCCAGAGTTATAAAAGGTGATAAGACTACTTATTGTATCTCTACCGACATTGATGTCAGCGAAGACGTATTCTGCCATCTCCGATTCTGCGAGTTGGTGTTAGGGAACCTTCGTAATATCAACCCTCAGCAAGGTGCCATTTTTTTGTGATTGACATAGCTATTGCAAGCTGACTCCCTGCTCTGTGACTCTTGGGTCTGCGACTGCTCCGACTTTTTCTTTGCTAAGAGAACTTTCAAATGAAGAAATTTTACCACATAAAGTCAGTTATGAATTATCAACATACTTAAATCCCAATGTTTCCGACCATTAATAAACATTGAAGAAGAAAATCCCAACTTGGAAAAAACTTGAAAGCTTAGTGTTTTAGAAAAACGTTAAATGGGTATGAAGAATACCGCTTGAAAATTTCATAACTCAAATTCTACTTGACTTCAAGTGAAAGATTAGATTTTACTGAAGAACAAATAGTAACTCTTCAAGGGGTTTTCATCAATTTTTAGATTTAACATAAAAAGACCCGATTAACTAAGGTCAAAATCAGTTATAAAGAAGAAGTTTTCCATGATCTAACAAACTCTCTGAGATGATTATACTCGAACAGTTAGAGGTCAATATAAATGTTCAATAAAGAGTGATATTTACCTTTTACATGCTTAGATCTAGCTAAAATTATAGCTAAGAATAACGTAAAGGAAATTTCTTTCATAATAATCATGTAAAGAATATAAAATTTAAGCTAAGACACAAGATCTCTGTTTCTAGTGCCAAACTGTGACTACTCATTTTTCCATAGTCTACTTAATGAAATCTATGTAAGAAATCAGATCTCAAACAAGTAAATAATATAAGTACATCTAAGTTATCAACACGAATGGATTTACGTGGTTCGGCAATGCCTACGTCCACGGAGTAACAATATTAAGTTTATTTATGGGTTTATTACAGAGGGTGGAGAAACTCCATTAAAAAGAAAATGAAGCTCTATAAGAGTTACATGAGAGTAGAGAGAGTCTATTTTCCTAGGTTATTTTGTCGACCCCCTTTTCTTCCAATACAACTTTCCTTATGTAGGGAAAATGGGTGTAATATTATTACATTATTGGTCTTAGCTTAATAACTAAACAGTCTTGGTATTGATGTGGTACACTTCGTGGTAGCATACTAAGTTGCATCGTCTTTAATCTTCAATCACGTGTTGAGGCAGATTTTATGCAGTTACAGTTTTACCCCTTTTCTTGAGGATTGTTTAACAAACGATTCTTAAGAAAAAAAATTTTGCCTCTCTTATCTTTTGTCTTGGATTGACGACTTCTCTTTGTTAACGAGCTTTGACTGCTCTCTGCTTTACTTTGAGTTAAGGTGCTTGAGTATACTTGTTGCGCTTTAAGTTAAGGATTACGCTCCTTGTTGAGGAGCTTAGACATCCTCCTGAATTAATTGATGGACTCTCGTCTTGAAGAAAAATCATTTGACCGTTGGTTCACAGGTACAACCTTTGTTACTTCATGGTATACACATGGATTGGCCTTACGCTTCGAGGAGCTTGAAAATATTCATTGTGCTGCGGACAAGGGATTATACTTCTTGTTGAGCAGCTTAGCATCCTTACTTGAGTTAAGGAATATGGACATCCTCTCTTAAGTTGAGGACTTCTCTATGAGTTGAAGAGATCGAAGAGTTACGCAGATCTTCTGCTACATCCATGAACTCTCATGAGGAGGAGCTGAAGAGTTTTTACAAAGACGTTGTGGTGGAGCAGGTTAACACTGTTCTCCACGAGGTGGAAGGTCGAGTTCCTGGTCTCATGCTTCCGGTCGTGTCTGCTGAAGATTGATTGAGCGACATGTACTCAACATAGCTTTTTGTTCTTGATCAGAGGGGTTCAGGTAATGAGTTATCGACCCCAATCATGGAAGCATATCCTATAGATGCCTTTCTCGCCCCACCAAAACTGTGATTACTAATTTTTCCATAGTCCACTTAATGAAATCTATGTAAGAAATCAAATCTCAAACAAATAAATAATGTAAGTACATCTAAGTTATCAACACGAATGTATTTACGTGGTTCGACTATGTCTACGTCCATAAAGTAACAATATTAAGTTTATTTATGGGTATATTACAGAAGGTGGAGAAACTCCATTAGAAAAAAAATGAAGCTCCGTAAAAGTTGAACGAGAGTAGAGAGAGTATTTTTCTAGGTTATTTCGTCGTCCCTCTTTTCTTCCAATACCACTTTCCTTATGTAGGGAAAATAGGTGTAGTATTATTACAATATTGGCCTTAGCTTAATAACTAAGCAGTCTTAGTATTGATGTGGTACATTTTGTTGTAGCATACTAAGTTGTTTCGGCTTTAATCTTCAGCCACGTATTAAGGCAGATTTTATGTAGTTACAATGATAAAAACATAACCATGTCTGTTGCAAAATCCTGGAATGATTTTAGTGTTCGACATTAATTATTAAAGCAACCAAAATCAGAATTCAGATTACCAGGGACAGGAATATCCACCAGAAATATATACAGAAAGCTCGTGTATAACTATAGGTCTGTTGCCACTAACAAAGAGGAAAAGAATAGAAGCAGTAAAATAATACTAGCTTACTGTGGGAAGCTTCTTGACATGCTTCGTCTTTGAAAACAGAAATTTTCTAACCCCAAATTCTGTATCCACAGGGGAACAACAAATGAAAACAAGAAAAATCATTTCTTTTTTTCCTCATTGGGGGTTGAAGAAATCAAATCTGACATCCACAGAACCTGAGCTTTCTCCTGTATCTTTATAGTCGACGTTTGTTATCATTCCTAACTCATCCTCGTCGTCTAAATATGCAGCTTTTACCCGCTTGACTGGAACTATGACAGAGTAAACAGTTCCAATATCTGGATCAGTAGAGACGCTGAGTTGGACTTTATCTTCTGAGTCTATCACCACAAAATCAGATAGAGCACCGACTATATTGCTAACAATTTTCTGCTTTGCCTCGTCACTAACTGCGCATCGGTCAGAAAAGAGGATCATCTTCAGTCGTTTTTTGGCAATATTGGCATTAGACTTCCTTTGTGTTATTGTTGATGGGAATAGAATTTTCCATGCTATGTTTAAACGCTCGAAGAAGCTCATGTTCACTGCATTTAGAAGGAAACCCTCAGTTTCTTGGTTTATAGTTTCGGGAGTGAATTTGTTATCTCCTGTGATTCCAAAAGTTCGGTAAGATTGGCATTGCGTAGTATGGTTTTCGGTTTCTATGCGAGGCCATTTGGTTGCACTTTCGGAGACACTACATGAACCATTTAGGAAACCAGCAAATGATACCTGCAGTATATAACAAGCGACAAAGGATTAGTCTCAATGCTTCTCATGAAACCGATCTAAATGTACTGAAACTATTTGTGATGACTACAAGTTTGAGTAATCATCATTGTCTTTACTTAAGGATCAAGATTCATTGTTATGATTTTAGAACGTGTGTAACTGCAATAAAACCTGCTTCTTATTGAGTTTGAAAGTGCTGGCTTTTAAAAAGTTTCTCTTCATACTACAATAACCTATATAAGTATGACGACAACAACACTATCACTGATACTTTATAATAAATCTGAAATATCATATGCTCAAATTAAAGTCTGCTGTAGTTGCAATGAACTTAGCAACTTCTTTTCTCGTATTCCAAATCTGTCGGTGTTGAAGACTAACAAAAAGCATTAACACAAAAGAATCCAAATCCAACGACTTCAAGAACCTCCAAAATCTATATGAAAGACTAAAGGGGGAAAAACCTCTAGTCCATGTTCCTTTTAAGTATGTAAGCTAAGTATGCAATTATGTAAAAAACCGTATAACTAATCACGATAGCTAAAAAAATTTATGAAATGATGAGAACAATGTTGCCAAGTCCACCCCTTCTTAGCATATAAGATGTACATAGCGCACCCTAAAGGTACCATATGAGCAAGTATGTTACTATACAAATTAGTTCAGAATACCATCTCTTCAGTAACCCTGCTTCTATGAAGAGCGAATATGAATGGAATCGGAAATAAAAGCAAGCAATGAAATAGCACCTAGGAAGTTTTCTTATCAATGATAATAGCTTCATATAACTGTCACAAACATGCAAAAGAGGAGGTAGTTTATAAGGATTTACGAAGAGCCAAGTCACCAACATTTGTAGAATGGTACCAATGGTAGATATACAAGCAACCGTTAAATGAAAATACTCGGTGGTTCTTCAGGAAACTCAAATTCTAGCAGTAATTAAGTATTGACAAACAAAAACCAAGACTCGAAAACAGAACACTATAATGAAGCCATTTTTCAGCAATTTTGGGGTTCAAATTTGAAAGGAAACCCTAACAGACGAAAAACTCAAACAACATCAAGAAAACCTAATTCCAGCACAACGTATAACAAATGGATATCCTTCATAAACCTAATTTAGGTAATCAAGCTGGAGAAATTATACAAAACTCCCAAAATTAACATAAAACAATGACTAAAAAGGTTAACTGAATCATGAGTTTTTACATTATAACAATGAATATGGAGATTTCATAATTGGGGGGAAAATGAACCTTGGAAGTTGAAGGAGGAGAGGGTCGAATTGGGGAATGCATGGAATAAGTCGTTGCAGAAACCCTGAAATCACCAACTATCGCCGACATCCTCTTCCGATTCAAAAACCAAAACTCCTTTCTTCTCTACACTTTCTTCCTCGTCTTCAGTCTCAGTGTGACTCACTGACTTCAGGTGTTTGGTAACACTAATAACAAGATTTGGAAACCGATACTAACTGATACCACCAGTATAACGGATAGTAGTACGATATGGAGTATTAGCTTGTCTTCTACGTAGCCTTCACTTCTTTTTCTACCTCAGACTTTCGTTTTAGATGGGATGCCACTTTTATGGAGTACAATCGACAAACTAATTTTCTTTCATTTTCTCAGTCATCGTCCATGTAGGAAACTCTTTATAGAAGGTCCATGTTTTAAATCAGTCGTAGTCGATGTCGCTGTAATACAATACTAAAGTTATCGGGGTGACGATACCAATGACCTGAATTTGAAACTTTTAGCACTAAGTTCAGTAGTATTATATTGAACTTGAAACCAAACTTCCAAAACCCTTCATCTATCTCTAACAAGTTTTTTTCTGTCAGCCTAAGTTTTCACCACTTGTGCAACTATAACTACAACAACCTTGACATTTATATAGGATTACTCAAGTTATACAGACACAAGCCATGAATAGAGCTTTGCCAATCTAATACAAACTCATATAAGGAAGGTTTCCTAGACTAAAACTAGTTCATCAATAAGGAAGTTTCCGAAACCAAATTGGACTAGAACTGTCTTGAAAAAAAGGGATCCTCCCAGAAAACAGTTTGTATACATAGTAGTAATCATTAGATAGGAAATAGGGGTAGAAAACATCAAATATTCAAGCTAGCCTCTGAAGACTGGAACACATGCAAAAGATAAGTTTCAGCCCTATGAGGTGACATATGAAAAAGAACAGTTTTGCCTCTCTGAGATAGTCTCCAGACTAACTGTCAGAGGAATATGAATCAGAAACTGACCACCTTAGTGGTCATTAATACTACGAGAAATGCTTTGTCCTTGGTGGATAAGGTCAGGATGATTTCTGCTTCGGTTTTGAAGATCTGATGAAGGTCCCAAGCCAATCATCAGGAATATCACCTCTAATCTCCCCATTTAGAGCTCGAAATGAATGGTCTGTCGCAGCCTGGAAAAGAAAAAAAGAAGCTCATTCACAAACTTATTGTTTACAAGAAGAACTGTAAAATGGAACTGAGACTATCACCTTTACAATATAAACATCGATTCCAAGTTTTGCTATCAACGCAGCTTCTCTTATTTTGGTTACCATTCCTCCGGTTGTATCATGGGCAGCAACGGTAATTTCAACTATTCATAGATAAAGGAATACTAATCAAAATTTGGCCTCTATGAATGATATTTGCACTAATTTTGTAATGTGGGCATCTTTGGATATCTTTTGCTAAAGAAAAGAGCTTTGGACAGTGAAATTATGTTAATCCACAGAAATCAGAATTAAAGTCGCACATCTCCCACTAACCTTGCTTATTCATGTTTTCTACTGCTACAATAGACCAGCTTCCATCCTCGTCAACAGCTGACGAGGTTAAACAAATCAGTATTGGGCTTTAAATGATAGAAATGTCTAAAGTATAAAATCCAATATGATTCCAGTCACATCTTCCTGAATCAACTTAACAATTTTTGTAAAGGAAACTAAGTAGAGATCCGACCAAGTGATAAAAAGGGATTCTAAATGGATAAGTATTAAGTCACCTATCTCCCTGAGAAGTACCGCATTGGAGTCTGTAGGTGGACGGTCGTATACTCCCAGCACATCTGTCTATGTTCACAAATGGGAAAATCATGTAGAAGACTTGGATAAAATACAGAAAGGTACTAATGTTGAAGGTTACCATGCTATGCACATGTGACAACAAAGATACGGATACCGTGGAAACACTAAAATCCGACATCTAGACAATTTGACATCAAAGGTAGATGCATGTGTATGAGATAGAAGACAAGGAAAGAAAAAAAAACTCAAATATCGCAAGGATACGAGGAAAACAACATATTCAGGCTTCAGCAGCTCAGCAAGATGGCGTATAATGACATCACCACTTAATATAGTGCAGTCCTGGTCAATTTAAGTGATTGCAGTGTTAGTAAACAACTAGATGTTGAATTTCAAACTCTCATATGACAACTTTACTTAGAGAAACAGAACCTGTAAGTCGTCATACACCGCATCTCCATGCAAAACCTAGGAAAGGAAAGAAACTGTCTATGTTACGGTTACCAATCTTCAGTTAAGCCAGAAAACCCCTGAATGGCAAGGAAAACATGAATAGCAATTTAATGCAACTTACAGGGACAAAACCAGAGTCGATTGACTTGGCGACCTGAAATGTATCAGCAGCTGATATCTGTGACCAGAAATAAAAGTTCCTGTAAAACATGAGGAGATGACAAAGACACATCAAATAACGTACAAACTACATATGGAAATTTCTTACATTTCTTTTGCATGTAGTCCATCCAGAAGCAAATGGAGACATTCCAACAGATGGGATTCCCTCTGTAAGAATGCAAAGAAAAGAAAGAAAAAAAGCTCTTGTGAGACATGAGCAAGCGGAACATGACACTTATACGGCCTATGTTCTTAAAATGTACGATTGGAAACAAAGTGAAGGCACATTGCTTATAACTTTTTCTCTTAAATTAGTCTACTTGAGTACAAATTACAAAGACTAGACGAAAAACTCCCCACCTCTGGCTAGAGCTCTTACAATTTCAAGGTTTAGTGATGTCACCTGGAACAGTAGAAACAGTTAAACAATAGCGAAGTTACAATTAGTATCAATATCTTCCAAGTTCAATAATGACATAAAATTGTACCCTTGTAAGACTTCCTTGTGATTTTTCTCATCTTGTTGTTAATAATGGTTGGTTTTAATAATAAGCGCATACAATGTAATTGCCGTCCCAATCAATGAAGTAAACTCCAGTACTCAGAAAAAGAAGGGTTATAGCAACGACTCTTACAGAGATACGTGTTGCAACAAATCCAGCCTTGACAAGGGGATGATGCAGCCCTCCTTTATGAACACCAGACCTACTAGCCTGAAAGTGACCAAAAGATCCTACACCCAAAAGTGAAATATGTCAAGAACTTTTTTGACGAATGGTTAAAAACTTATTCAAGATTACCAAGGAGGCACAAAAAGAAGCAAAACGAGCCAAATAAACAAAAAAAGAAAGACGGAGAGAGTACATAGGATGGATTTTTTTGCTGCGCATCACACACCAAATCCTAAAGGTAGAAACACTCAACACCTGATGGTATTACTAAACAAACCAAATCTCATTGGAACAATCAGGCTTCAAATGTCAATTTTCGTACATACTCTCTATACATGCCAGACTATTGTGAATGGTTTAAGACGACTAACAAATGTTAAGTAAGCTATGACTATGATCCTACATTGGAAAACAGATACAAAATAACTAAACTAATCAGATGGATAGAGGGATGGAACAACACTTAAAAGGGGCTGTCTACCTGTTTCAGAAATTTGAATTTCAGCAAATAAAACTGATAAAAACTCAAACTTTAAGTCTTAATTTCTATGCAACAATTAAGAAATCAAATTTAAAAATACAAACTTTGTACTGGATAATGGCTAAATACACAATTTTAAGTAAAGGGGCAAGAACAATGATAAATTATCGAAATACCTGCCCCATGAACAATGATAAATTTACTCATGTCTAACTCGGGCTGATCACCAAATTCATCTGGATTAATAGAAATTTGTGAATCACCGCCAGGTCTGTTGCTCCAATCCATCCCAAGAACCTTGACAGAGAACGAAGTTGAAGAACCCCCTATCATCATTGATTGTCTAAGCTGTTTAGAAATAATTCCAAGATTTTCTTCATTTATTTTTTCCAATTCATTTTTACAAGTAATTGCAGCACCACCTAATTTAACGATGCAGCGAAGGGGTTTGTCTGCATAATTGGTTAGACTAAGTTTTTCCTCCATTGTTACTAATTCCTTCCTCTGGAGAAGAACTAGCAGTGTTTTTTATTTTTCAACCGTCTGGAATTTTAGTTGTAGTACTAGTACTAATACTAACACTGAGAATGAGTCACATGATTTAGATCTGGCTTAGGTCAAAGGTAAGTAAGTGTAAGAATGGAATTGGGTTATTTGTTTAATGTTTTAACTGTAAGTTGGTTAAAACTTTATTACCCTATATATTTTATTATTAAAATCGCAGTTAAAACAAAATGAAATAAAAACCTTATTTAAATAAATCTGTCTAAATTACATTTTATATTAATTTAACCCAATAAAAATAAAAATCAACTCCACTCTTAATCTTTATTCTTTCTCACCACCAACACTACCAGCACCAACTCATCACCACCAACCAACAGCAAAAACCATCATCCAACAACACCATCACTACCAGCCACCAACTAACAGCAGCACTAACCACCACCACCAACGAGCACCACCAACCAACACCGCCATCACCCACCACCACCACCAACGAGCACCACCAACGAGCACCAGGTCCACTACCAAAGAGCACCACCACCAACTACCACTAGCAGAAATGAAAACCAGAACCACCACCCACCACCACCAACAACAACAACCAACACCACAACCAACACTATTTTCACCACCAACACCAACATCAACAAGCACCACTAACAACCACCAGATGCACGACTAACGAGCACCACCATCAATCATCACCAGCAACAACAAAAACCAGAACCAACACCAACCACCACCACCGACAACCGTGTTAATCATACAAGGTAACGGACCAAAAAGGTGAAGAGCATGACCTGTCAACCATACAATCATCCCGATCTAAAGATAATAAGGAGAACGAAAGAAGGTATCGGGACAAGAGGGACCCATTAGATGATCTATAAATAGAAGAGATCATTCAACAGAGAGGGGGTCGGTCAATTGAAAGAAGAATAGGCTAAGGAAAAGTAATCAGAGAAAAAAGAAAAGATCATTAGGTATGTATTTATTGAGTAAGTTACTATTTAAAAGTTTCACTATCATGATTCATCTTCTATACTTATAAAGATTATGAATTAGATACTGAGCTAGAGACTGTAATTTGATCAAATGTTTGATAAGTAAATAAATGGTTAATTGAAACCTTTCTAATTAATTGATTTTAAAGAGGATTCTATGTATCAAAATATTAGTTAAAATCTTTCTATTTACTGTATTTTATCAAATTATTGGTTGTTCATGTCAATGGGAATTTTGGCATAAACAATTTGGCGCTAGAAACAGGGACAGTGTCAAAGGATTTATCCTACCTGTTCAAGAAAAATGGATTTTTCTGTTATATATGTATTTCAAAAAGTAAAGAAATTTAGAATAAAGAATTTGATAGTTCTATGCAACATTCTGACTTAATTTAATCTTTGCCAACAAGTGATTTCTATTGCATAATAACCTATATGTGATATGCAAAATGGAAATTGTATGTCATTGAAAAGAAAAAGTTTTAAGTTTGAATGAATCTGTTTAAATGATTGATTTCCTTTTTTATGAATTTAAAAAGATTCATGGTAGATGATACAAATTATTTTACTAAAAGTATAGATAGATTTAAAAAAAAAAAAAGTCAGTAAATTAGTGTCTGACTCATTCTTTATTAAATAATCTATTAGAAATTATGCGACTAACTTTTGAAAGATCATTAGAATTCAAGAGAGAAAAGAAACAATCAAGAAACAAAGAATCCAGAAGAAATATGTCTCAAGAAGCAGGCTCTGGAAATCAAGACAGTAACGTCATACAAAATTACAGACAAAGGGAAGAAGAGAGTGAGCCAGAACAACAACAGAGTGATTTAGGAAATCATACACCTATTCAGGAATTAACACCAAATACCATTATTCAAAAATCATTCGTCACATCATGAGAATTCACGAAATGAAGTGAATCATCTTCAAAATCTGTTGGAAGAAATGAATGAAATAAGAAGAGAACAAAGAGCCAGTAATAATCGAATTGCATTATTAACCAGAGAAAATCAAGCTTTGAAAAATGCGATTCAACATGAGGAAAGACTAGCTGTAACAGGGTCACGAAGTCAAGAAGCAATTTCTGGAAGGGCATGCACCCAGAAATGAAAGGGAAAATCAAGATCAGAGAATGGTATTAGCAGGATCATCATCCCGGGCTAGGAGGCAACGGGAAAATCAAGAAATTCAACGTGCAGAATGGCAAAAATGTATTGAAGCTATGGAGCAAATGAAATAAGAAATAAAAGGGTTAAAAAATAAAGAAGGAGGAAGAATTGAAGAGGTGCTGAAGGAAGCCAAACGAACACCGTTGGCTCAACAGTTGACATGTGTTCCATTGCCAAGAGAATACAGTATCCCTGTATTTGAATGTTATGATGGTACGAAGGACCCGACTTCACATTTAAAATATTATAATCGAGTGATGTCACGATGGAACGGACACACAAGCGCGAGGAAATATTATAATCCCTGGTATGACATATTTCCAAAAATTCTATTCAATGTTACTCACAATTAGTGAGGAAATTTCTCGAGGCATACATGTACAACAAGCCCGTTGATTCGGGAGTGGACATAATATATTCCCTTACTTCATGGCTAGAAGAGTCGATTCGGTCATATACGGCCCGATGGCATGTAATTTTCCAAGCAATTGGAGATGTAGATTCAAGTACAGCGATCAATCATTATAAGTGGGGAATCGCTGATCGGAGATGTCAGCTTTTTATTGAAATTCATCCTAACAATCCCAAAACTGAGGGACAGCTCAGGGAAATAATAGAAACATGTGCAAGATTGCAAGATGTACAAGAACAAGGTCCGAGAATTAATTTGCGAAATCAAAGAAACATAAAAAAGATAAATTCAATCGAAGTATCACCAGAACAAAAAAAGAAATTCCCTCTTAAATCTGAACCAATAGAATCAAAACGCCCACGGCAAGGGGATAATAAACATTTTGTTCAGCGATTTCAAGAAAGAATGTCCACAAAACTCAATATATCATATTCTGAATTATTCGAAATCATAAAAAATAAACCAGATTTTCAGTGGCCACCATCAAGAGGCAATCAGCCTGAGTTCACACAATATTCAAAAGATTATTGTGAGTACCACAGTTATAAAGGGCACACAACAGATAATTGCAGGAATTTTATTATACTGGTACAAAGAATGATTGATGCAGGAGAGTTGAAAGAATTCATTCAAAGGCACGAACCAATAGCAAGACCATACAAAGGCAAGGCAGTGCATATCCCGTATAACAAACAAACCATTAATATGATATCATTTTCAGAAGAAAGTGATACAGATATGAACGCTGCAATCAATAAAAAGTTATGCAAGAGGATTCGGGACCATGAAATTTTTAAAGTATCAGGAAGGATAACGGAAGCTTGGGAAGACTGGATGGCATCCCCTTTAACTTTCTCGACACAGGAAGTAAATCAAGAAATTGAGATGCATAATGATCCTTTGGTTCTTACACTGTTAATGTCAGGGTGGAACGTTAGAAAAATTCTTTTGGATGGGGGCAGTTCTTTAAATGTGTTGTTTCATGACACATTTTGCAAAATGGGACTAAAAAAAGATCAGTTCGCCCCGTCCCGATATGTTATTTATGGTTTCAATGGAATGGATTCAAGACCCAAGGGAGATATCGATTTGGAAGTATCTGCTGGACCAATTAACTTGAAAAGATTCAGCGTAGTGGATGTTCCATCCCCGTACAATGCAATAATAGGGAGACGATGGGTACACCAGCTGAAAGGTGTAATCTCAACTTATCATCAATATTTGCGGTTTCCAACACCGCAAGGAGAAATGGAGATAAAGGGAGATCAAAATGATGCAAAGTTTTGTATAATTGCAGAAGTAAGAATGAATGAAGAACGGGAACAACAACAGCGGGAAAGGAAGAAAGACCGCAAAATCAAAGCAAAGGAAAAGGAGATAAATCAATATTTGAAAACAAACATCGAACAAAAAGCAACAAATGAATTAGGAGAAAGCAGTAAGAATCAAGAAAATTCACCAAATCGGCAATTCGAAGGATCCTCATAGCAATTAAAGGGAACTCCAACTTTAGTCGGGAATCCTAAACCAATTTTCACTTCTGTAGAAGAAACTAAAATTATAAAATTGGAACTACAGAATTGCCCAAACAAGTGCGAATTGGAACATTGATGAAAGAAGACATGAAGCAAAGTTTAATCAAGCTACTTCGCGATTTTGTAGATATATTTGCATGGAAGATGGAATACATGCCCGGGATAGATCCAAATATTGTACAATATGAATTACAAATACGTCCCGATGTTGTACCTTTTCGACAACGGATACGTAAGGTTGCACCGGAGTATCACGATCCAGTAGAAAAAGAGTTAGCTAAGCTTTTAAATGCAGGATTCATTCGTGAAGTACGATATCCAACGTAGATTTCTAATATGGTGATCGTTCCAAAAAAGAACGGTGGAGTAAGAATCTGTATAGACTTCACCAATTTAAATAAGGCATGTCCGAAAGATAGTTATCCACTTCCCAACATTGATCAGTTGGTAGATGTTGTAGAAGGCCATGAGGCATTATCTTTTATGGATGGTCAGTCGGGATATAACCAGATTGCACTTGCAGAAGCTGATCAAGAACATACGGCATTCTTCACTCCACGGGGGTTGTATTGCTATACTAGGATGCCATTTGGATTACGAAACGCGGGAGAAACATATCAACGACTGGTTGATGCAATATTCAAACCTTGGATCGGGCAAATTCTAGAAGTTTATGTGGATGATATGTTGGTAAAAAGTAAATTATCTATCAATCATCTACAAGAACTCACTGAAGTTTTTGGTGCATTACGAAAATACAAGATGAAACTTAATCCGGAGAAGTGTATTTTTGGTGTTACTTCAGGACGTTTTTTGGGTTATTTGGTTACAAAAAATGGAATTGAAGTTGATCCAGCAAAGATTCAAGCAATAACGGATATTCCATCACCCAACAGCATCAAAAGTGTACAGAAATTAAATGGATGTTTGGCCGCTTTAAGCAGATTTATTGCTAGATCATCAGAACGGTGCAAACCCTTTTTTGATATACTTACGAAGAAAAATAAATTTGATTGGAACGATCGATGTGAACAAGCTTTCCAAAACATAAAAATGCATCTGGCTACATTACCAGCATTACAGAAGCCGGAACCTGAAGAAATATCAACTTTGTACATAGCGGCAACGGAAGATGCAATCAGCGCAGTGATGGTACGTACTAATGAGAAAATAGAAAAACCAATATATTACATCCGCAAAACCCTTAATTTAGCAGAAAGAAATTACACTAAAATCGAACAACTCATTTTATCATTGGTTTTTGTCACTCAGAAGTTACGTACCTATTTTCTCACACATTACGTTCGTGTCCCGAGCAAGGCACCGTTACAATCAGTTTTAAAGAATACAGGAAAAGTAGGAAGGATCGCAAAATGGAACACCCAGCTAGAACAATTCAATATCATTTTATGAGTTGCAAACCGCACAAAAATCTCAAGTTTTAGCTGACTTCCTTGCGGACTTCCCGATTGAAGAAGAATATGAGATTCCAGGATTACCAGGTTTCGAGGAAGAAGACCCACAAGATATTATGAATTCCAAAAATTCTCAAATATGGGAAGTTTTTCTTGATGGGTCTCGAAACAAGGAAGGAGCGGGAATTGGCATTGTGATTACTGCACCAATGGTAGGACGAATGACACATTCATTTCGTCTTGAGTTTGAAGAACATACAAATAACATAGTAGAATATGAAGTTGTGGTTCATGCTCTAAAACTCATCATCGAGCTAGGAATCAGCAATGTTCGACTTACAAGTGATTCACAATTGATAATTCGATAAGTCAAATTAAAATATCAAACACTTGATGAAGATTTAGCACAATATAAAAACCTTGTTCAAACCTTAGCAAATCAAATCCCAAACATTATTTTTTGGCATCTGTCCCGAGACAAAAATCGACATGCTGATGCACTGGCATTCATTTCCTCCATGGTAAATGATCCCAATATCACAGCTATAAAAGTCGGAAGAATATATGAACCATCTATACAGATAAAAGCACTTAATAACATAGAAGAAGATGTGACAAAGAAATTAATGGTCCCACAATACAAAATGCCGCACCTATGCCTCAACAAGTAGATGATCAACAAATGAACCAGATTGGAGGATTCCGATTCATCAATATCTACAAGATAAAATATTGCCTTCAAATACTAAAGAAGCGAGAAAAATTCAACTCAAATCGGATAATTACCAGTTTCGGGATGGTATTTTGTATCGTAAATCATTCATCGAGCCATTATTCCGATGCTTATCACAAAAGGAAGGATTACGAATACTCAAAGAAATACATTATGGAGATGCGGGAAACCACAGTGGAAGACGTTCACTCGCATTAAAAGCTAAAATCCAAGGTTATTAAGCTAAAATCCAAGGTTATTATTGGATATCCATGCTTAAGGAATCAGAAAACATGTTACAAAGGTGTGAAGAATGTCAACGATTCACAAAGAAAATCAAAGCACCTGCCCTTAATTTTATACTCAGTCCATGGCCATTTGCGAAATGGGGTGTAGATATTGTTGGTCCGTTAGTTGAAGGGACCAAAAAGAGAAAATATTTAATTGTGACCATCGATTATTTTACCAAGTGGGTAGAAGCTAAATCATTAGCTCGAATCAGAGACATCGATGTGTTCACATTTTTATTTGAAAATATCATCTGCAGATTTGGGATTCCAGCAGCCATAGTTTCTGATAATGGAAAGCAATTTCAAGGAAAAAACATTGATATGCTATTTGAAGCATTTAACATTCAGAAACACAAATCCACACCATTTTATCCCCAGAGTAATGGACAAGCTGAATCCACAAACAAAACAGTCGCAACAAATTTGAAGAAAACATTGGATGGACATTACAAACAATGGTGTGAACAATTGCATAACACATTATGGGCGTATCGTACCACAAGAAAAGAATCCACTGGAGATTCACCATTCCTTCTTACCTACGAGACAGAAGAAGTTATACCAACAGAAGTCATTCTACCTACAACTAGAACAGAAGCATGGGAGAAAAATCTAAATTCAGATTTAATGTTACAAAAGTTAGATGAGTTAGAAGAAAAAAGAGAGGTGACACTCCTGAAAATAGAAAATTATCAAAGAAAGTTTGCACGGGATTACCACAAAAAGGTCAAGTCACGAAACTTTGTCCAAGGATAATATGTTTTACGTCAAATCACGGAATACCATCGGGACAAAAGTGCAGGGAAGTTCGCACCAACCTGGGATGGTCCGTACATAATACAAGCATCAGCGGGACAAGGATCATATTATCTTCGGAATATGCAAGGAGAAATCTTATAACATCCATGGAACGCACAATACTTAAAACATATTATCCATGATTAACAGTACAACTATGGTGGCCAATACAGGTATACAA
Source organism: Papaver californicum (assembly GCA_023531435.1). Taxonomy (NCBI): domain Eukaryota; kingdom Viridiplantae; phylum Streptophyta; class Magnoliopsida; order Ranunculales; family Papaveraceae; genus Papaver; species Papaver californicum. The sequence continues at coordinate 1,480,297 of JAJJMC010008556.1, read as the reverse complement.
ATTTTTATTCAATACTTTATCTGATGATAATATTTTTTATGAAGTTATACTTAAAATAACAGTCAATTCCAGGAACACCTCATTCTGGAAAACGCTACGATTGGCGACATAATCAAAATTCAATTACTCCAGGAACACCTTATTCTGGAAAACGCTACGATTGGCGACACAATCAAAATTCAATTACTCCAGGAACACCTTATTCTGGAAAACGCTATGATTGGCGACACAATTATGATTCAATTACTCCAGGAACATCATATTCTGGAAAGCGCTTACGATTAGCGATACAATCGTAATATAAACAAAAAGGTAAATGTCCTTATAGAATTTTAATAATTATGAGATTCTAATAAAGAAGGAATACCTAATTTATGGTTATCATTTTCAGAGTACGTTTGGGACCAACCCTATATCTTACCCCTGGCCCGGGTTTGTTTCGTATGTGTGGGATCTCGAATTACATGTTTTGAGGTATATATACTTCGATCCATTGTACTCATGAAACAATATGATTAACCTAAAGATTTCGTAAATGGCATCTCTTATGCATGAACAATATTAAAAGCATATCCAAGCACAATAGAAGAAAGTCACAAAATGAAGTTTCCAACTAAAGTATGTCAAAACTCAAGATACAAAAGGATCGGAACATAAGAAAAGAATATCAAAAGATGAAGCTATGAGCATTAGAACAAAGAACAAGTACAACTAGGCTTCGAAATTGGTGCGTCGGGATGGTTGAGAAGGAACCTTCGGGACAGTAGCGCGACCATTCAATACAGAAGGATCGGCTTGAGCACGATCCAAGGCAGCATTAAATGACATTGCAATTTTTGCCTTGGCATCTTGTCTCACCCAACTTATATAAGCACGCCCGTAATCAATTTCTGATTGAAGATCTTTAATTTTTTGGTAATATTTTTCAACTTGTTTACCCAAGCGGGATCTTTGATCTTTTTCAGCATTTAATTCCTTTCATAGCTCCTCGGATTTTGATTGCTCTTTTACAATTTCCTGTTCACGAGCTTCGAGCTTAAAAGTCTCAACATTCAAACGAGATTGCAAATCCCGAAGCTTTAGTGCTTTAAAAGCTACGTTCTTTTCTGAATTCTTCAACTCTTCAGTAATATTTATTATTGTGTTATACGCAACATTGAGTTCAGCCTCTGCTATTGTTACTCGTGCATTAACTTTATTGAACTTCTTTTCTAGCCCTGAAAACCAGAATAAGTATCAGATAAACCATATAATACCCTAAACAAAACAAACATATAACTCAAGCATATACCTCTAGCTATAGAATTAAACTCTGTTTCTTTAAGAGTTGAAGTTTTCAGAGCTTCCTGATATTTCGATTCAGCTCTATTGCATCTCCAAATATTCAATTCAATACTATCGGACAACTGTGCTAATTTCCCTTTAACCAATTCCATTTCCTTATTTACTTCTTTTGCATGATTGTTCAACTGAATCATCCTATGCTCGAACCTAAATAGGGATTCCAAGTCTCCCACTGATCTCATAAATGAAATTCAAAACTTGTGGGAAAAAAAATGGTACGAACCCATAAAGGTACAGACCCATTGAGGTACGAACCTATAGTGGTACGAACCCAAAATAGGTACGAGCTAAGGGGCAAGGAACGAACCTTGATTCTGACTTTGAAGCCCTTGATTTTGATCCTCAAAATTTTGAAGTTGTTGTTGTTGTTGTTGTTGTTCTTTTTGTTGTTGTTGATGTTGTTGTTGTTGAAGCTGTTGTTGAAGATAGTTGTTTTGCTGCTTGAGATTTTCATTTTCTTGCTGCAAATCATCATTTCCGCGCTTCACCATCTCTGTTTCATTCTTGAACAATAGCTCCATCATTGTGGCCCGAGCTTTATAAAACTTATACGAAGCGAATAAGTAATCGGTGCCATATTTAAGCTGAGCAAGAGCTTGCTGCAGGTAAGAATATGATGGACCCTCTGCAATACCCAGAGCTTCATTTAAAGAAGAAGGAGGATTTAGCGGGAACGATTGATCGTAGCATTCGCTATCAAACCAGGCGTCCCGAGCATCCTCCAGAGGAACAGCACCAAGTGAACTCCGCACCCGAGACATCGAAGAACTATCAGATTCAATAAATCGGGACATGCGGAAGTTTTCAGAAGTCCTTTAGAAAGGAACCACTTGAAAGCTTCGTCCTCATCACCAACAAGGTTGATTCCTTCATTCATTCTCATATTTAGATCCACTTCAGAGAAGGACCTTTGAGCAGAAGGTTCAGCATCAGGCATGTCAACATCAGCCCTATCAGCATTAGTGGAAGAACGAACCAATGTCTCGATGGGTGCATTTGATTCACGAATGACTCCAGAAGCATTTTTATCTACAAGGAGGTTCGGGACATCTGTAACTGAAGTACTAGGAGCTATGTTTTGAACATCCGCTTCTTCAGTAACTTCATTTGTCTTTTCTTCTACAATGACATCTTCAACATCAACAATAACATTTTCTTCTTCAATATTTTCTTCAAAAATAACAGCATCATTCACTTCTTCAATATTTTCCTCTTCAACAGCAATATCATCTACTTCTTCTTGAGGTAATCCAGTAAAAACTGTCATTGTACCACTATTTGAAGCGATTGGCTCTATGTCGAAGTTAAAAGGAAGGGGCGAAAATGAATCATAGAATCCGGTAGGAGAAGCAGTAGTAGGAACAGCTTCAGAAATAGATTGAGTTATTGGAGTCTGGTCCGAAGAAATAATTGGTTCCCCCACTTAACAGGAACAGCATCAATGATGACGAGCTGTCCCAAAACTTCTGCTTGGACCGAACCTTCAACGCTTTGTCCCGCAGCTAAGATAAGATGGTGGAACTGCTATTCCCTTCAACGAAGCAATCTCTAGTCTCCCCTTCTTCTACTTCATAAGGGTACAACGGTCTTTTTGGTTTCTTTTTCTTCTTCTCAGGGAGAACCAATTTTCGTTTCCCCTTACCTTCAACAACTTCTCCTCAACTCTTTGCCTACCTTCAACGATCTGAATACCGAGGCTTGGGCGAGGAGGAAGAACTTCAGTTTGAAGTTCGGAATCGGGTTCAACCTGAAGCACAAAAATTTGTCCCGTAAGAAAAAATTCAATGGTAGTTTGGGACAATACTAAAAGAAAGAAGAGTACGAACCTTATATTCAAACTTGTAGTCATCCAAATTTAGCCGCCAAGGACAATAGCTTGGGAAACGTTTACGAACCCTTTGAATTTCATCTTTGGAGATGTTACCAAAAACCCAAGGACCTTCAATTATAATTGGAGTGCGATACCACTTATAGTCATGATCTTGACGAATTCTTTCTTTTGTGGGAAAATCAATTTTGGTAAATGGAATAAACTTGATTTTTGGATCGTCAACCTCATATAATAAGGGAAATCCCGTAAGACACTTACGAACAGGGCTAACGCTCCACTTCACAAAATTTCTGATACTGACACCATCTCCGTATGTAGAATGAAAATTTTCAATTGTATAATTTTCAAGTTCTAAAAAATTTGGAAGATAACAAGTAAGATTAGTTCGCCCTTCACTTCGGAGGCTACACTCATCAAGGATACGCCACCAGTTTCCATTATATTGTGTAATAGATCGAGCTTGACCATGAGGAGAATCACCGTGAGATGCAAGAACTTCAAATTGGAAAGGATTTTCTTCTTCATATAGTGGGAGACGAAGTCCGTCCTCTAAAGCACCAGCTGAAATTAATAAAATATAGAAAGAATAGTTAAAGCTCTGAATTGCTCCTAAAGTCAGTACATCATTATTTTTGTCATAGAATGAGAATTTAAATCCCTCAAGATCATGTCTTCTCTTAAAATCCTCAATATTCATCGACCGATAACTATAAGTGGCATGAGCCCGCTTATTTCTGGGGGTAGGATTAGCAGTTATAGAAGCATCAGGAGCTGGGTTACGAACAGATCGAGACACAGCATATCTAGAAGAAGGAATTCTTGAAGTTCTTCCGGTTTCTTGGTCATCACCAGCAGCATTGGGACTTCTGGAAGACATAATGTTTTTATCTGAAAAGAAAATTTCAAAGGATCAATGTATGAACGAATCATCAAAGATCATAAAGAAACAATCATAAAAATCAAAAACAATTATTAGTTCAATCATATCTGTTAAAAGCTAATCATGGTTAAATATCAAAATAACATACAAGAGGTTAGAAAAAAAAAACTTACATGGAGAAAGAAGACAATCAATTACTTGATCAAAAGTAGAATAAATGTGGTTGATGCTAAAAGCTCCTGAACAGTTGGGAGAACGAAAGTATTTGAAAAGTTTAAGGAAGATAAAGAGCAGCAACTTTAAGAGGTAAGGACAGAAGTGGAAAAGACTGCATCGTATTTAAAGAAAAGAATAGAAACCGTCACAATTTGAAAAGGTGTTAATCCAGGCAAAGATTTGATTTCCTCGAAAAAAGGTAACTGACACAAACGTGATAATGGAAGTTACTGCTTGCGAAAAACTCGCATAACGTGCGAAAAGAAGTAATGGTAAAACGAAAGGTAATAATTATTCTTCTACTTTTTCCAAAATCTTGGATCGACCGTTGAAAGCTTTTGAAAAAAGAAGAAGAATGGGGCAAGTTGTTAGGAAATAAAAGGAGGACGACACGTGTAAGATGATTAAGGAAAGAAGCAGTGGTTCTAAGAAGAACGAGAAGCAAACAATCAAAGCCGTATGAAAGGATCGAGTAAATGACAGATGTGAAAGACTGAAAATATCCCTGCATGATTGACACATAAGATCGGGAAAGTAGTATCACACTGATCGAAACAGATAGCATTAAATGCTTATTGAACGAGAAAGTAAGAGTAATATATGAACATGGAACGGGAAAGTAAAGGCAATAATTACTCTTATTACTTTAGCCACATGATTGACACCTATGATCGGGACAAAGATGATTCACAAAGAACGAAGAGTACGTGTTAATCATACAAGGTAATGGACCAAAAAAGTGAAGAGCATGACCTGTAAACCATACAATCATCCCGATTTAATAATAAGGAGAACGAAAGAAGGTATCGGGACAAGAGGGACCCATTAGATGATCTATAAATAGAAGAGATCATTCAACAGAGAGGGGGTCAGTCAATTGAAAGAAGAATAGGCTAAGGAAGAGTAATCAGATAAGAAAGAAAAAATCATTAGGTATGTATTTATTGAGTAAGTTACTATTTAAAAGTTTCACTATCATGATTCATCTTCTATACTTATAAATATTATGGATTAGATACTGAGCTAGAGACTGTAATTTGATCAAATGTTTGATAAGTAAATAAATGGTTAATTGAAACCTTTCTAATTAATTGATTTTAAAGAGGATTTTGTATATCAAAATATTAGTTAAAATCTTTCTATTTACTGTATTTTATCAAATTATTGGTTGTTCATGTCAATGGGAATTTTGGCATAAACAAGACTAATGCCTTCCAGTACGTGACTTGCTTTTTAATTTTTTCCTTTTGTTTTTTGTATAGTATTGAATTACACTTTTTCTTTGTGCTTCCTCTTTAGATTTGATTATGGTGATGTTACTTTTGTCCTTTTAGTACATACTAACTACTTAAAGATAATATATTTCTCTTAATCTAGAATTTAACCCCAAATTATGATTGTGTTTCTCATGAATTTGGTTTTACAACTGTCTGTAGCTGCCAAAAAAACGGATCGAAATGGTATCACATGTGATATGCAAACCATAGAAGGTAGGATCCTCAGCCACATAGGACAACTTCAAGAGCTTGCGATCCCTTGAAGAAAGAAAATCAAGCGTCGTTACATTTAAAGTTAGGGTAACTAGGCTTCTGATCCTTGAAGAAAGAAAATCAAGCGTCGCTACATTTACAGTTATGGTAAATAGCAAATGAGAAGAGTTGGACTTCATGTCTGCCGACGACATGAAGATCCCCACTTATTTAGTTTCACCGAGTTTGAAACCCTCGAATTGAAGCTCAAGACATATGTTACACAGGTAACATGTATTGCACATGTCTTATTTCCGATGTTCGTAAAATTTCACTTCTCGTACTTTTCCAACTTTTATAAAACATATATGGTTGGGTTTGGCCAACATCTAGGTGTTTCGAAGGGCCAGGGGCCAACCTAGACGGATGCTGGAGATCACAATCAGCTATACACATTTTGTCACTAACATTTTTGATTTTGCCATCTCCCTATTAATTATCCAATATGTTAATGCACATATAATAACCAGACTCTGAATTTACGGATAATGACCCAATGGATGCTGATTCCAACCTAGTCTCGGTAATAGTAGTCGTATGTTCCACCTCCTTTAAAAAAAATCAAGGTATCACCCTATCTATCTAAAGTTTATATATTTTATATTTTGCGATATAGGGTATCATGGGGATGATTATGTCCAACCCATTATTCCATTATTATAGTGAAACGCACCCCATTTTCCATAAAATGCTACTAAAGGGTATCTCAGCCTCGACATACCAGTTATTGTAGAAAGGAAGGAAAGGTAAGTATTCGCATTTTTATGCCATACCCCCAATCTGATTTGGTATACCGGTGTTTAAGGTCATGTTTATTGAATTTAAGGCAAGTTGTACATAAATTAGTGTTAAAAAATCCTTTTCCATTGTACTATGTACATGTCATTCGTATTACATGTTACACATTGCATGAATACTAATTAACCGAATGTGCACTAATTAATAGAATGTTATGTTTTAGCATCTTTAGGTTTCTGTACACTTTGCTAGATGGATGTTTACCCTATAAATAACCTAACACTTAATTACAGATTCTTATGTAATGCTTTAATTTGCAATCTTATGTTATCTACCCACGTTAAAATTTATGTGTTTACTCTTTGAATCTTTCTAGAAATGCCACGATTTATGTTGCAGATCTTTAGTTTTGTTCCTACATGAGATGTTTATCCATGCACCCAACCACACCATGCCTATATGCCCCTGATTCCCCTTCTGATGTTTTAAATATTTGCGGGTTCATGTATGCAACATACCCACGACATGTTATAATTCCCGTTAAGAAAGGTAAAACGCCCTTACCGATTTTTGATGTTGAAAATCGAAAATCCATCTCACAATTTTAAGTTGTTAATACCCACTTTCTAATCGATAATAGACCGTGTCGATGTGCAGAAACCCCTACCGAAAAATTGAACGACAACCCAAGTTTCACAAGCCCGCTCAAAATTCCAACATATGATGTCATCATTGAGAGAAAACATCAACTTACTATAACAGACATACTGTGGCCAAATGGGATAGGGAGAGACTATGAGGTTTGACCAAGTTTGAACTTATAATGACATAATTTTTTTACAAAGTATAAGGGTTTGTATAGGCCTTACGTACAGGAAACAATTGTTTTACCGTCCTCACACAAATAAATCAATTCACGGATGAGTAGTATATTATGTTTGTTGTCCTCGGTGCAACAAAGAAATCCCAGGAAGAAAAAAAAACACTATCTGTCCAGCGTGCACGAAAGAGGTGGACACTATTCTGAGGTAAAACTTCCGTTTAACTTCGTATTCCTCTGCCTTTTTTAATACCATAAACCAATCATACTCATTTAACACATATTTCCCATTCAAAGCGTTCTCCTGACCATGCAAGTTGAGGATGGCACCGGGACCGCAGTATTTTAGAAAACAGAATTGCGGCCGAAAATTTGTTGAATTGATCGACAAAATCACTGTTGTCGATTAGAGAGGTCACTCACACATTATGTATTATTTTATAATGCCTCTAAAATTTCCTACTTTTTAACCCCCATGTGGTATATTTTCCTTGGAAAAAACTAATATGTAAATAGTTCCAGGAATGTGGAGTACTACTGTACTACATATATTTGAAGTTTTATATACCGTTCTAGGAAAATTGTCTTGGAAATTCATACTGTGACGGATTGTGGGGACACCAAAACTTATAGTGTGGGGAGGCTGAACTTCAAAATGCAGCTCATGTGCTTCACATTGTGTGGTCGACATTTTCAACGGGGTATACCTATTTAACACACATATATGTTAAAATATATAGAACCATAATATTATAACATCATATTATTGGCGATTTGTGAGATGATTCATCTGGAACAGGAACCTGAAGAAACCAACGAGAATTCGATTGTCCTCCAAATATGGGAGCAGAAACTAATGAGAATTCAATTGTCCTCCGAATATGGGAGCAGTATGAGGAACTCTCAGATGAACATCAACACGTGAGACTGTCAATGGAAGTAAAGATATACTGAAAGATGATGATGAAACGAATGAAACTGTTGAAATGTTTATGAATTCGCCGAATCAATGGGGGATCTTGACTGATGAAACGATATATTGAGGAGGGAAAGGTATTTTAGTTTATTTTTTTATGTTTTCTACTTCAGTTTCCTGCATATTGACATTTGTTTGGAGTGTTGGTCAGTTTAGAATCTGTTAATGTTATAGGTTTTGAACTTAGTAACGGATGTTCTCAAGCATGATTTAGGTGAAGTGCGAACTACAGCGTGCATTTGCATAACAAGTGTTACTTGGTAAGATAAAGTTCGGATAAGTAGGTTATATCTTAAAGTTTAATGTTCGATTTGGTCCTTTGTGCTGTTTTTAATAGGTTATTATTCAGAATCTGATTGCAGGTCATATTTCAATGAAATGACTGATTCGCTTGGTTCAGCTTTTACATGATCCATGTACTTCTGTGTGGTCGTAGGATTCTTTGCAAGGCAACTGCAACCTAATTCATTTACAAGAGAGAGTGGTGCTATATAGCTTTCCAGGTTTTCCATACGGAAATAATTAGTGAGGAATGTGACTTTTGGTGCAAGAGTTGTAAAGATCTTTCTCCCAAAAAGCTATTTTGGAATCATGTCTATATGGGAAGCTTAATTATCAATATATGAGATCCTCTTTAGAATTTCTATTGTACCTCTGACATCAGGACCATGTCTATTGCTGGGTGGTGGAAATATGTGAAGCTTAGAGTCAAAGGCGTGCAAGATAGCTTTTCTGGTAGGGTCTTGCACCAAAAGTCATAGTATAGTTATCAGTTCCCGTATGGAGATGGCAGTGGGATAACAGGGTTTTATGTATCAGATATGTTGGATTTTGACACAGTTACTGGCAGTTTTATAATGTCTAAATCTTCAAGTATTCACACTATAACAAACCTCATTCATAATTCAGGTTGACGAAAGTATCATGTTCTTTTTTATGACTTTTTTTACTTGCGCAGGTTGGAGCATAAACTGAAACTGAGCTGAAGGAAAAGAAACTGAGAGTAGAAGATACTCTTAATGCAATAAAGGTAATTCTTATCAAAGACATGTAGTATAGCAGACATCAAAAATTCCTTTCGGATCTTTGACTGCTATGTTATTACTTAATTGTCGTGGGCATTTTGATAATATGGCAAATGAAATATTTGTAAGTTGTTGTGGAGGAAAAAATTGTAGTAGGTTATGGTTTTACTCTATTGAGATTGGCTTTAAAGGTTGACGTCATAAAGTTAACTCTTGATAATACGAGCAGAAGGTAGTCTACTTACAGCACATAGTGTTAGCAGTAACATCCACTACTATGTTTCTATGGTGTCTATGTTATGCTACATCACTTGCCTTGACCTATGTGTTTTCTAATTGATTGCGGGTTGGGGTTGAAATAGTTAGAAGGGCTTTGTGTTATCCACTTAAGCTAATTGCCAAAAATATCGGTGACAACGGAAGTGTAGTGATGAAAAAGGTAACCAGTTTCCAAAAAATTATGTATGAAGGAAGTTTATCTTGCGTTAAAAAAATCTAATCAGAAACCACGCTGTCTGGTTGTTATATTTCTACTTTAGGTGCTCTCCAATGACAATTTTTTAAGTTTGGATACAACGATGCAACTGGAAAATACGAGGATTTGATGGTTGCTGAAATTATTGACCCTGCTAAGGTAAAGATAGTGTACTGGTGTTTAGGGGGTTTTCCATACTTGCTTGAATTTTGACTAGTTGAAACCATTTACCAGTTGGATTTACCCTAGTATTTTCTAATTCTCATATCTAATTCTACTATCAGGTTGTGAGATGTCACCTGGAGCACGCAGCTACCTTCCTCACTTCAGATGTTGTGGTTGTTGATATTAAAGAGCCCAAAACGGCTATTCTTAACCCTATGGATAACTCAGGATATGGTTACTAAGGCGCAAGACAGTCTATTTTCCCTGAAAATTTATTATGGGGCATGGTAGGAAGATTAAATAATATTTGTTAGAAATTAGAGCAAGTTTTGCTAGAAGAAACCTGCATGTAACTGTACTTACTCAAAAAATTGTATGGTTGCTAATTTTTTAGTTTGATTCGATTAAAATGAAATGTTAAGTACTTCTCCAAGTTCTTTTAGCTTTTAGAACAATTTCAATAATAAGATTATGTTTGATGTCTTTTTATAACCAAAAGATGCAAATAGAGTTTATTTGGCTTGCATATCCAGAAAATTTTGTATTGAGATGGCTTGCATAATTTTACACATTATTTTTTTTCTTTCTCACTTCAATTCAATTTACATGGTATGATTCAAATTGTTATGTTGCCCTTTCTATTTTATGTTACTATTTTTTAATTGGTTTTGAGAATAGAGTTATGAGTTTCAATAATATACCTGCATGAAGACAGTGATCATGTTGGTAATAGACCGACCCTCTTTGTTTAGACGATTGAAGTGCGTACGATGCCCATAAAAGGGACACATATAAGAAGACACTCATTTTACCCGATAAAACAGGTATTATATTGACACAATGTTCACTAAATGATTAATCGTTTCTATTTGTTTTGTTCAAAGCAGATCGTTGTTCGTTGCTCTAATTTTCATATAGTGTTATAATCGTTGTTTTTTTGTTCTGATTATTGTTTGTTTGATTCCATTTTGTAAGTACGATTTTTTGCTTTATTGCCAGACCCTAACCCCAACCCATTTCTTTCCTCATTTCCTGTATATTTGTTTATTCGAATCAATGAACCCTAACCCTTTAGTTTGGTCTTCACCAAAGTGAGATTTTGATTTTTGTTTTGTATTTGGGATGGAGAAATTACCTTAACAGAGAACCATTTGTCAGAATTATGCAGGTAAAACTCATTTCTGTTATATTTTTACTCTACTTATATTTTTAGTTTGATGAGTTTTTGATGGTTTGAAATTTTATATCTAAAAATAAAGATTGGTATGATAATAGGTATACTGAAGTGGTGTTAGGATCATGCACATCATCAATAGCTTGACTTATTAGTTCAACCGTTGTTAAGGTATGTTTTAGGTCGTATGTTGTAGTGTTAAATCAAATCTGTTGTAAGTTCCATACAAAGTGTTTTTTTTATTATAGTCTTTCATATACTCTGCTACTTTTAGGATAAGTGATGGGATGCGGTTTTAGCCTTTAGAGGAAAAATGGGTATGTTGATGTCCAAAACTGGGTCTTTGATTTTATTTCGATAAGATAACTTCTTCTTATGAAGTTCACTTAAGCTAATTTGGTTATATGCATTCATGTTTTGAAAGATGGATTGATATTGTTCAGTGGACATTTAGCCTTTCCACTGTTATGATACTTACAATGTTAAGATAATCAATCACATAAAGTTTGATGAGTATGCAGTTAAAGATGAATTGTTAATTTTCAGTGAAGATTTTGTCTTTGACCATAAGTGCATAAATATGGTTACAACAAAATTAAAACAACATACAATAAAACAAATAGAAAATGTTTTTCAGATTCAGGAGTTTACATCAATCTAAACATATTGATGTTTTTAAAACTCATGATACATGAGTTCAAATTAAAAAAAAATCAACAAAAGAAAGCGGGATTTTTACTGCAACTTCATAGGAGTTTACACCAATCTACGTTGCAAGTGAGAGGAAATATTATCATGTTGCTTCGACTACTACAAGAGAAGATATACCAAATGAATACAATCAATTTATTTAAAAGTGAAATGAAAATAACAAAAGAGAACCTCATTGCTAAAAGAATGTTGTCTCAAATGAGTAAGTTAAATTCTCTTATATATAGGATAATAAGTGCTATAAATATGTATAGGTGGGAGTTGCCTCTCTTCAGGCTTTAACATGTGTACTTTTAGTATTGGAATACAGGAGAGGTGCATCGCATCTCTTCAAGTCTTAGCATGTGGACATTTAGCAATGGAATAGGACACATACTCTCTTTTAGTCTAAAACATCAGATTTTATTTAATTCAAAATCTATTTCAAAATCTCTTTTTTTTTCTATTTTTATTACCAGAAGCAAATAATTACAATTTCACAATATCAAAAAAAAAAATTACTGATAACCATAGTCAATTAACAAGAGAATAAAAAATAAAAATGCCTGCATGATTCTCCATACTACCAGAGATTCCTCAAAGATCGTAAATTGAATCAGAGATTGAAGTTGGATTCCTCATTTGACAGTTTCATTAATTGGAGATTGAATAAATATAAACTTAGGTTTAGATTCATTTTCTAAGATGAAGATGATATAAGAAGATCAAATTTGATTCCATAAGAGTTCAAAAAGAGTCATGAAATGGAGTTAAGGTTTGATTTAAAAAATGAAATGGAGTAACAAATTGAACCGAATTAGGATTGGAATCAGATCGGTGAGTATGCAGTTAAAGATGGATTTATATTATTCATTTAAAATCTGGTGCTTATGCGGTTAAAGATGGATTGATTCATAAAAGAAATGGAGTTAGGAACCATTCAAGAAAAATTAGAGTTGGATAAGAATTAGAGAATTTTGGATTTGAACCAGTTCTAGAAAGAACTTCTTCCATTAGCTTCCTTCAAAAACCTGTTCCAGACAACAATAAATCGGTTGAAAGTTATGGAGGGGGATTTGTGATACACCCGACGCGTAATTGATGTTTTCATTATACCCTGCAGTTATTAATTGGGATTCCTTCCATGACGGGTGAGGGGCGAAGCCCCGCCTCGTAAAGTAGGGATTACCAATAGGCGGAAATATTTACTCTTAGTCTATGAGACTTCAATCAAGTTTAATATTTAGTATTTAGAGTCTAAAGTATTTTATTTTTGAGATTACTTGATTTTATTTATTTTTATTTTTTGTAGAATTGATTATTACTTCTTTAGATTACATGAAGTTAATTTTCAAACCATATGAGATATTTAGATTATAATAATGGTATTACATTTGATTATTAGAATAATTAAATTATATGGTTTTTATTGTAAGTCTGTTGGACAGTAATTTATTATAATAGCTTATTAGAACTTTTATTAAGATGGGTGTGGAACGAAATTTCGTCTCAATAGACATGAATCAACGGTATAAAAAATTCTATCAGCTTCGATGTGTAGTACGAGTTAAAAACTATTAGAATTGAACTTAAGAAAAGAAATTGTGAAAACTTGACTAATAAAGGTGACATTCGATATTTGAAAACATTACATTATATTAATCCATGGAACCAAAAAGTTGAGCCCTCACGCAGGAGAAAACATTCCGAGAATTGAAGTCGGGACCTACAAGGGCAAGCCTGGGGCATTCCGAGAATTGAACTCGGGACCTCTCGCACCCTAAGCGAGAATCATACCACTAGACCAAATGCCCATCTGTGATGCGGAAACAAGACTATTTATAGATAATTAAATCTATGAATCATACCACACGACCAATTCAGTAGATACTTGTTAGCTCAGAATGTTCAGATAAGGCTACTGCATTTACTTAGTATTTCTTTTTCAACAATGGCAGCAATATATTCATTTTCCAAAAAACCATAAGCTCTCATTTACATTATCAACCTCACTTCCATTTTCTGGAACCATCTCTTCATCATTTACTAAACCTCCTCGAATTCAAGTAGCTGCTGAATCTTCCACTACTACTACTGCTTCTACAGTTGAAGAAGAAGATGATACAGCCATCAGTATAGACATTCTGAAACGTTTTATTGATATCAATTTAGGGAAAATGGAATGGATTCTTCTATGTGAGTGTTCATTGAATTCTTTTATTAAAGTTTATTTTTAATGAGTGTGTTTTTATTTTTCAATATAGCAATTTGATTCTCATGGGTATATGCTTCAAGAAGTAACTACGAAGCTTTCTTCGAGTTCGTATGGAGAATGTGAATTGATTGGTCTTATTCAAACGTAAGTTCTAATAATGTCTTATCCAAGATTTTTGAAATTAACTAGAATGTCACAATTTAAGGCTTCACTTGGATAATTTTTGGAATTATTGTAGGCTATATATAAAACAACCTCTATTACGCAGAAACCTAAAGCTTAGCATTACAGTACTGATGGATTCATTTACTCGCTTTGTATGTGTACGCAGAAACCTAAAGCTTCCTTCTCGTCAGCCTTCTGTTGTTTGTGAGAACTGCCTTTATTCACAAAGTGAAAGATTTGCGAGTGAGGGCCTTTCATATAATGGACCCAAAAGGCATTCTTGAAATGCTTCTTGTATTTGCTGAAGGAAGAGAAGGGTCGCCTCTTCCGCCTTCCCTCACTTCCTCTGAGGTGATTTATTAATTTTCATAAGTATTTGATCAATTAATCTGGGTTTTATATACAAAAAAGTCCAATAATTGTCTACGACATCTTCTGAACACCATTATTTATGTGGTTGGTGTGCCTTCCTGGTTTTTCTTTTTGCTTCTCCACTGTAAGATTTAATTGGGTTGCAGAAATGTCCAACCTCTTTTTTAATCTTCAAAACAACTTAGTGGGATTCTCAAGTTTCTTGTTTGTTTGCAGGATAGCGCAAGTAGGATCACACCATTCCTAGGTAGGTGGGAAGGTCATTCTATTACTAATCGGAGTGGAGTGTATGATGCGACAATCGCTGAAGCAGACACTGTGGCTTTACTTGAATTTTTGATGATTAGGGGCAGCTAATTCAGGTTTTTTATTCTCCAATCACCAATTTTGATGATTTAAGCTTTTATTGGTGTTCATTCTCATATGCAACTAGTATTTGACTAACTATTCAGTTTTAAATTGCTAGTTAGATCAGATAAATTACTTAAAAAATCAACTGATGTATAATATGACACAAAACCATAATAGTTAGCAGACATGCATTAAGCAATTCAGTGAAATAAATAATACTTTTAGACACAATGGTTGATTAATTGCTGCTTTGGAGTATTTGAACTGGAAAGATCGTCTGAACTAAAGCACACATAACGTTAGTTCCACGTCATACATGTAGCACGTCTCATTATGCAACATTTTTGTGGTGTTTATTGGCACTTGTGCTGTAGCTTCAATGGAGTTAAATTCTGAGAGTATATTGTACTTTATCAGGATATAACATCAACATCCAATGGCGGAGACGTCACTACAAATGTTCACTGGACAGGAACTGTATCGGATAACCTAATAACTTTTGATGGAGGCTTCCAAACGACTCTTTTACCCGGAGGAATGTACATGGCATGCCCTTGTAATATAGCAAACAGCATAGCAGAATTGAAGTCTTTCCATTTGGAGTTCTGCTGGTTAGAATTCCCTACAAAGAGACAGAGACTTATACGTACATACGATGTTGAGGGTTTGGCAGTGTCATCAACATACATTTACGAAACCAAAATTTGAGGGAGCTGTATGTAATTTTTATTCTTGCGTTTTTGCATGTCGAAACACGTTAAATGTGGTAACACATCAATCTTTCATATTTAATTCATTTGAGAGATTTACATCTTTCCTTTTGTGCCAATTCACCATTTCTTCCCTTCCTCTCTATGAATGCCTGGATTTGTGGTTGTCGACAAAATTGTGTTACTTTATAATTAAGATGGAGAATCTGTAGCAGAGAATTGTTAAATTCTTCAAAGCAGAGTGGATATGCTGAAAAAAGCTGAAAAGCCGCGGCTAGACAAAACTGATTTGCAGGGTTTTTCCTGCGCCTTAAAATTCACCGGTACGTTGGTTGTCCATTCCTCTTTCCAAGTAAAATTATAAGCCATTTAGATATTATAGGTTTCTTACTTCTTCAAAGTCCAGTCTTCAACTTGTACTTTTTTGGGATATATGGAACAGTATTAGCATGTGTTAGTGTCAGCATTGAATTCATAACCAGTGTTCTTTTTTATGAGCCGATAGATTATATCCCAAAATTTGACCAAGTTGTATTCATACTGCTAGTAGGTGAAAACTTGGGCTGGAATGTAATAGATGACAGGTCCAAGGGAGAGCCACACATGCATATTATTATACGGCTAGTAAGCATGCAGATCTTCGTCTTGTTCGGCCATGATAACTTATCTTTTGAGGAATTGTTTAATGAACTTACGACTTATCTATGTTATCAGAGCATGCACAACGTCTGTGTTCAAGTCCCCGTAAGAGCTTCTTACAGGATTGAACATTGTAAAAGACTACTTATATGTGTGTTGAGTATTTCACACCCAGTGGGATAGATATGGAACTTGTGTGCGTCCTTCATGCCCTTACTTTAGAAGTTATCTTTTAAGCATCACCATATGCCCAGGTTAAGTCATTAGACGTCTGTTTTAGAAAGAGCTTGTTGCTGCAAACCATAAAAAGAAGAAACCTAGAGGGTCTTTGGTTCATAGGTTACTAAAGTATATTGATTGTTTTGGTTCAGTAAGTCTCATTGGATTTTGCCTAAGACAGGCATATCTTGGCATTTACTCTATGGCTCTACTTGTGTGTAAACTGTAAAGGGTACCTTAGTGATTTCTCCACTTAAAAACACCCTTATCAGTATACCTAGATGGGTTTAACCATGAGTATCAGGTATCCCCAAATGTGGCTTTTTTTTCTTGAATCCTGATTCAAAATGTCGCTCCCATGACAGCCTTATAATCCCACTTTTTAAACAATGATTTCTGGTGGACCTCCCTAAAAACCACCCCCGGATGTCCATTTGGGATTAGGCCACTTTTAGGCCTCACCAATTAGAAAATGTGAAGGGACGGTTTATGTGGAGAAGGACGGTCTATATCAAAAAATATTTTTTAGAATCAAGCCCTCCTAATCCAAAATGTCGCTCCCCTGACAGCCTTAGATAACCTATCGGGACGGGATAGATCACGGTTAGTCAGGAATTACTGGAAAACAAAAGAAACGATTGTATTTGTTTGCCACGCTATTAGCTTTGGCCACTGGCAGGCCGATGTACATGAAAACAACTTAAGAGCTGAATCAATAGGTAACCTGTTTTGGAGAAAGGAGGGAAAAAAAAAAAAGCAATTTTTTTTTCATGCTGTAAATTATTCAAATAGCATTTGATTGAAGCCATCAGTTCTACACAGAAAATTTAACTTCAAAGAGCCGCTTTAGTACCACACCAGACAAAGAAAACCATCAGAGATCTCAGCGTTAACCGCTTTTATAAACTCAACCATGGGTAGGTCCTTAACCCACGCCAATATAGATACTTTAAGATCAGATGCTTTTTGTCATTAGATCTGAAGGGCATCGGTGATAGACCCAGCCAGACTCAGAACCTCAAAAGGAGCTTTGTCACCTATAGCTTTCACTGTGTGTGAGCAGGAATCCGTGATCCAAAAGTAAGAGAATGCTCTTTGTGAGCCCTCCTCTGAGAGGTAAAAGTAACAGTTTAAAAAAAAAAATACAATCCTGAATGAGCCAAAATCAGAATGACTGTAGGTAAATAGGGTGCTTACTTTCATTGCTGCAAGTAAATCGCTCCCATGAACGCTTAGGGAACACCCCATGGGTAACATACGCACTGACCTTAGTAGCACCATGAGCCGCCAAAACTTTCTGAGCATATAGAAAACAAAGACAACCATCATCATCAATACAATAGCAGGCCACTGGGGTCTTATACATGATTGATAAAAAGTCTATTCCGATAAATAAAATATGGGCTGTACTAGTACTACATAATCTGACCCAAATGTCACATCAGCCAAGTCAAAAACAGACACGTGATCTGGTCGTCAAATAATGTTGCCCATAGCATTAGTCGCATCCCTCTAACAAATGTCCGAGTGATCTTTCTCATCTTATATGCATTGGATAGACTAAAGTAGAGAATGTTTATGCATGGAAGCTTGGACAAACTTTTGTATTGCTTCTGCACATTCAAGTGATACCGAATGCTCCAGCAAGCCAATGGTTTAGCTTGACAACCTAGTAACCTACTGAACTGCAGATCAATCTCATTTTTCATATTTGTTTCCTAGTTGTAGACTTCTTTGGTTTTGTGGTCTGCATTGCGATTTAGACATCTAAGAAGTTGTTGCACTTAATAAACTGACTCTGTCAATGCGGAAGAAAAATGGTAGTTTGACGGTACTTTGGTCTACCATTGTATATAATTTCAGTTGCCAATATGAGCATAAAAGACAGAGATATATGCCAACTGTTACTAACGTCTCTGTAAGGCATTCAATGCCTGTATGGAGACATGAAAGAGATACAGATGAATGCAGTAGGCCACGTGATTGCATGGATGGTATCACACCACGGCAGAAAGGACAGACACATAAAGAGCCAAAAATGAAGAGATGATTACAACAATCCCTCTTGGATGTCTATCAATTCTAAAATAATTGCCTCCATAAAGTTTTGGTTGGAGAAATCCAAAGGACAAAAACCAGAAAGGAGGAAAAATTGCAACCATTTTAGAGTAGTGGACATCCAAGGGGGAGTGTTATATCCATCTCTTATGATATGGATGTAATGTGTATCCTTTAATGGCAACCATGTAGCAGTATACATTCATGGACCGATGTGGCTCATTGCATGTTAGCATTATGCTCCTCCCATTCCTATA